>CAKKTJ010000322.1:0-543017 GCA_920618645.1 Peronospora belbahrii | reverse complement strand
AGGAGCTGCTAGTTTTGCATCATTACTACATTAGTCAGGTATGAGGTCATTAAGGAATTGGACGTACCTAATACCAAATTCGACGGAACTGCAATCGGAGAGGTCTGTTTCGAAACGTACAGAGGAATGTGTGGATTGCGAGACTGGGAAAGGAGGACCTACCTGCAGAGCAATGCTCCAGGAAATGTCGAAGCAACATACCCTTTCTAGATAATAGCGATGGATCATATTACCTCTCTGCTCAGGTCGCACAGAACAATACCGAGCTACTAATTTGGGTCGACTTGTTCACGGGGTATGTGATGGTTAAGGCTAGGGCGTCGCGAATGGCCCAGGCGATAGCTGAAGGATACGAAGAATGCGTTTTTTGCCGTTTTGGTGCTAGCGAGGCAATCCGCTACGATCGAGAGCCAGGGTTAAAATCAGATTTTTTTCGGGCGTTTAGTTGCATGGTAGGCCAGCATCAACAGGCTGCCATGGTCTATCGACCTCAGGCGAATGGTACCTTGAGGAGGATGGTTCAGATCCTGACTAGGTCCATCAAGATGTATGTCTTTGATTTCAGGCAGCAGGACTGGGATGAATATGTAGAATGCTTAGCGTTTGCGATGAACACCGCGCAGACCGACTCCGGAAAAGGACACCATTTTATCTGGTCCATGGTTGGGATGCTAGAACCTACCTCTCTAAGTTTAAGTTTGCACCTTACACTATAGTCAATCAATCATCCACGTTAGATATGTTTAAGTTTGTAATGGTGGAGGTTTCAACGTTTTTTCGCATTAGCAATTTCCGATGCCGCGTGGGCGTTTGCGCGTTCCTCATTTATTTACGCCAAAAAAATTCCCGCGGACTCGCTTCTCGCGACGACTGAGTCTGAGTTAGCTGCGTCAAATTTTGACGCCTTCGTGACAAGCCCTCAAGTTGACCCCCATCCCGGCTAAGCCTACGGAACTCCATCGAATGTAAATTCCGTGCCGGCAGTCATACACAAACGTCATTTAACGGATTTACTAGATGAACTAGACACTGATTTTCAGCCTCAAGTCTGGCAGGACGCGCGCCAAGCTCGCCTTCGTCAGGTCTTCATTATTCTTAACGCTGGGACTCGATTTACGTGCGCCTATTACGACATGACGTCCAAACTAACCAAATATCCCTTTACGCCTTTGGTTCGTTCATCCAAAGTTGCCTTTCTGTAAATTTGGCTCGCATTGCTATGTGGAGTTAGTCCGAATTTCGGCGAAAGCTTCTGATCGTATGATCTTTGACTGGTTTTCTTCTCGGGATGCGCCATCTACAAGCGCATTGCTCACTTTTGTCATACCTTCTCGCAATCGTACACTTTATTTTAGTAAAACTTTTGCACCGAATGATTTAGCCCCTTCCCCATCCGAGCCTCGTCAAAAATCCATTTTAATTCTCCAGACGACGGCATGATTACGCTGCCGTCTTGTTGTATCACAAGGTGGCGCGCTACAACCGTGTTACGCCTCCTTCGATCCGTACGCAACAAGCTGCTCGAGTCTCGCCTACTCTGCTAATCCTCCTTTTGTCGCCCCTTCACTGAACGACTTTTCTCAAGATTGCCATCTGGGAATTTGCGGATAGGCGCACAGTCGTCCCTCTGACAGGCTCTTGCCAATCCTTCGTCTTTACGTAACTCTGGTCCCGCCTCGCCTGCGCTATCGACGAGGGCTATGTATTTGGGTGATGTTTTGCCCGCTCTTGACTTTGACGACAGCGATGCTGAGTCGGCCGCCTCTCAGCGCAGTCTGCAACGACTTTTGGCTGAAAATATCCCTGCATCCAATTTCTTACCTCAGTGCCTTTATGAATAAAGGCGGCTACTAACCTAAAGCCTTGTTAGGTAAAGCGGTGGCTAATTAGGGAAGTCGCGGCTATTCGCTATAAGATTGACTCCACACTTCGTATCGCTCAGCCTACCGGTTTGGTGAAGCCAAATTATTATAGCCCACTTTGCAACGAAGAACTTGATCCTGACGCGCCCCAATGGCATTACGATTTAGAGCTGCGCCAGGATGATGAGGCCGAAGCTTGCCTTAAGATTTTTTCTGTTCACACCAACAGTCAGACGTATATCATAGTTTACGCCTCTTGCTGCATCGTATGATATGGAACATATGCACTGGGTCGATTTAACTCTTTAGTGACAAATATTTGGAGAACTTTACCGACAGTTGCACCAGCTTGCTTCGATCGAAGCTGAACCCGTACTACTTCTTAAGGCAGACCCCAGTCAAGTAGACCGTCTTGCGGCTAATCGTGCTTATTTTGTCGCATGGTTGTTCGTCTGCTATTCGAAGCGGTTCTAAGTCCAACATGAATGTTACGATTGGAGAGCTGTCATGCACGCATTTCTTTCGTTCCCCATCAGCATCGGCGATACGGCTACAGACCGCTTCTATAGTAACTCCTTAGGGGTGTTTCATGGGAGTTATCGTCTATTTTGACTCGCCATCGCCAATGTTAGTGCGATTTCTTCCGGTCCGTTTCACGGGACATAGGCCTAAATCCTTCTTCTTTTGACTCTTCCAGGCTTTGCGAGATTCTTCAGCATAGTACAAGCGTTTACTTTCCTCTTGAAAAACCATGCTGGATGCGCCGCGTACGGCGAACGATTTTACGGCGAAGAACGATGTAACTATGCGATTTGTCACACTGCTCCGGGCAAGGCGTCAGGTCCCAACAGTTTATCTGTCGAATACTATCAGTTTTTTTGTTTTGAATGGGCTTTTGTATTGGAGCTTATTTATCGCCCAAGTTCGCGAAGGCCGAAAGAGTAAATTTCAGCCCGCGCTTATCTCTCCCTTCTGTTTAAGAACGGCTTTCTCTCGGATCTCGAGAATTTTTGGCCCTTGACTCTGCTAAATTAAGATTTCAAGTTTGGTCCTTAGGCGCTGGCGTATCGCCTAAATCGTGTTTTTTCCTCTTATTGGTGATGATCAATACGAGTTCGTGCCTGGCCGTGACATTCGCCATGCACTTCGTTAATTTTGGACTTTACAGATCACTGTAGGCGGAACAATTCCCATGTTTCGGCCGGAGCTTTTTATCTCGACGTCGCCAAAGCTTTGATAACGTCAACTGGCAGGATTTGGTCAAGCATTGGGTTTGGTACTACATTCTGCCGTTGGGCTCTATTGTGCTATTCCCGGGAAGTGAATACGCCTATTTCGACCACTATTCGGAGCTCTTGGCACCACATTCACAGCTTTGCCAACGGTGTGACTGGCTTGGTTAATAATCGTCGTCCAGCCTTTCATTTCCTTGATCGGCTAAACGATTTCTGCCTCGCCACAAGCATGCAGCTTAACTTGGCCAAGACTGTTATCGTTTCGCCCATGGACGGACGATGGCTCGGATCGCCGTTCACGTCTTCTGCTCTTCAGCGTTCGCGTTTTGGATAACGGCGAGTCAATACTTTGTTGGGAATCGCCGTTGGCCGTCAATACGACTCTCGTCTTCGACTTTACAGACTTCTTCTCCGGTTTCTTCGCTTATGTGCTTCATGGAGTTGACGTGCTAGGACTCTTCGGGGCAGAGTTTTGTATTTGACGACTATGATCCATTCCACTTTATGGCACTTCTTGAGAGCGCAGTAGATCCCTCCGAAGGCCTTACATCTCTTTAACCCCCTTGAGCGGAACTGTGTCAATGGTTTGCGTTCACGTCCGTCGACGTCCCTGTCGCTCGTGACCAATTTCCCTGCTCAAGACATGCGTTGCAACTGCAGACGGGGAATTCAATCTTATCAGTGTGACTGCTTTCGTTGAACCTCTTAGGACTAATCTTATCCGGAAGTTAATTTGCCAAATTCGTCGCCAACTTGCTTCGCCTCCTAAATGGTTTCTTTCGGCTCAACTTTTCTTCGATGCTGCCTTTTATGGTCAAGGTGTGGGGTTTGACATTCTTTACATTCGCCTTTCGCATTGGCACAGTCTTCTCGCTGGCACTCGGTTCCCACATACTGGCGTTTGGCCTTGGCGGTCTGGGGCTCCAAGATCCTCCCACGTCTTCTTAACTCTAACCTATCGTTCACCCGTCTTACGTGATCTCTCTGTAACAATCGCTTTCTTTTCTTTACTACTGCGCTTCGACCTCTATCGGTGCTTTACGCCAAAGCGTTTCGCTTTCTCAGTCACCAAGACATCTTGCGTCTTTCAACCTTTTGCCGCTGATTTGGGACCACTCCCGACGACGATGATTCACGGCTCACGCTCTCCGATTCTTCTCTCTTTAGCAGTCGCTCAACGGCGGCTGTTGTTCTTATCTTGGACAGCGTTTGGATTTGACTTCTCACCATGCGCTTTTTTCCATTCATCATTTGCCGCCGGGGCCTATGATGAAGTGCTGTTTGGACATTCGAAGGTCACGCACGACATCGCTACAGATCCCGATTCCGTTGTCAAGCGCCTTCATAATTTGGCGGCGATTCATTCTCTTCCACTTGCTTCGCTTGGCGCTCCTACCGTTTCTCTTCGGTCGTCTCACTAGAACTTAGACCGCACGCTGCAACGTGATACTATTCCCGTTTCTGCTGACTTTATCTTCCGGCTTCAGCGCAATGGTCTTGGTTTTCGATACAAGTATCGCTGGCTTACTTTGAACATGATCTGTATCCATGGCTGTCCGTTTTCCAAAACCCTTCTCTACCTTCTTTGGAAATGCTATTTGGCTCAAGTTCTTGGGCGTCTTTTTTCCGCACTTCCGTCGGATTTACCAGTCTTCTCTCTCTTAGGATCAAGTAATGTTTCTCTGCAATTTAGAAGTTCCTGCGGCTACTTGTGCTACTTACAGTCGACTGAATCCTGTGCGGCTTTTCGACATCCTTCGCTGCTGCGTCTTACACATACTTTGGCTCCACCGTAATGCTCCATCTCTACCCACCATTACTTCAGCTCATGGTTATCTATCGGCAATGTCTCGCTATGGTTCGCCTACACTTTCAACGATTGTTCAAGTCCTTAACTCACCCTTGTCGCTCTAATTACGTTCGGAACAAGTCCTGAATTCTTGCCTTTCGGGCGGTTTGGCATCGGGACTTTGTCGAAGACCATTCTCGATTTTCATGGAATCATTTCTCGCGTTCACGGCGTTCACACGCACATTATTTTTGCTGCAAAATTGATTTAGTTATTTGTCTTCGAGCTTCTAGCCGTTGCCATCTTCTCGCTTTTGTTTGTTTGTCTCACGGCTCTTTGAGGTATAATACCTTGCTTCGCCGTGCCTTTGGCCATTTGATGTCTTCCTTCTTCTATCTCTGTGGAGGCATATACTCCTCCCACGACCTTTACTTTCCAATTTTGATCAGATGTTCTTGGTCCTAAATTCGTTCATATTTTTTGCTAATTTCCTTTGTGAATTCAACGATTTAATTGGGACGATCTGCCGCTTTTGCAACGAACTATGTGGATTCAGCTCCTATACGTTCGGTTTTCGTATACAGATCGCAGTTCACGGCACAAATCTTCAAGCCAAGCTTCTAAATGTTGCAGATTGTTCACTATTTGCATAGTGTTCTACCATAGTAAGCCCGTGTGATGTCAGGAAATACTCACATTTCGCTAAAGCATACGATCCATTCCGTCTATTCGTGGTAGCCTCTTACCGTCTGCTGCAGGACGGCTTGCTCACGAATAGAATACGTACCTACCCATTCTTTGAAGGTACCGAAGCTTCTTCGAACGTGCGCCACAGCCTTACCGAAGAGGTCTGCATTCAACCAATGGCTGGCGCATAGTTATTCTTGCTATCATCCCGACGACTTACCTCAAGATCATTGCACAACTTGGCTTACGCTCTTTCCATTTACTTTGTTGTATACCCGACCTAATGCGTCGAGATTCTTCACCAAATGGGAACCCTATGGTCTCTTTTGCGCTTAGGTTTGGGACCTATGGATCACTTTTTACGTGGTTAGGACCCTTTCTTACATTTCCTACCTTTTCTACTTTCTACACGGTGACCCTTTGGTCCCCTATTTTTACTTTGTGAAGATTCGATACAGCCTTCCGGTGCGCCTTTCGTTTGTCCAAGGACTTTAGTACCCGGCTTTCCTTTCTCTAGGCCTACTCACGCTTCAATCAGCTCGTCCGCAATCAAAGCCAGTGGACGTTTTTATTTTAGTTATTTCGGTTCAAACTCACATTTAGTAATACAATGACACGTATTTCTCCAATGACGGTCACATCAACATTTTTTTATCATTTTGAAAGTATACTATACAAATACACCTTTTAACTAGTGCAAACGGTCAATAATTATTTGGCAGCAATGAACTCGATGAACCTTACACAAAAGTCCTAAATTATATAATAAAGTTACAACTGACAGCACGTTAACTAACAATGTCCAAGAAATCCAAAAAGTCTATCAAAACCAAGAAGAGGTCTGCTAAGGCGACATATACACTTACTAAGGCGACGGAAAACTCAAAGTTAGTAGCAGCCAATGCCATTTCGGACGTGACAGTTGATTTTCAGGCCTTCTCACACTACAATCGTAACGGGATCAACGTGTCTATCCACGGCCTGCAGTCCAAACACTTGTCAAAGGTCACACGAGATAGTGTTGTAGCTCTCTTTGAGAGTAACATGAAAAGTCTCTATCAGTCATCATCCTGGGGATACGACTCGGTTGCAAAGTACATGGAACTATTTGAGGACGCAGCGCGCTATCTCTTGGTCTACGACCAGAGTGACCAAGTTTTAAGCTCTTTGAAACCACTTGTAGGCTTCGCTCATTTTCGTTTCGTGGAAGATGACGGCGCGCTGGTGTTGTATTTGTACGAAGTCCAATTGGCTGCCAGAGCTCAACATTGTGGACTTGGCAAATTTATCATGCAATTGCTGCTTTTGGTGGCGAGAAAACAAGGGATGGAACTCATGGTGCTCACTGTGTTTAAGAATAACACAGGGGCCATGAGATTTTATAGAGAACGGTTGGGTTTTGCGATCGATGAGACGTCACCAAGTGCATGTGGAGACGACTCTCAGGACTACGAGATCTTGAGCAAGAGCGTGGTTTAAATCAAGTAGAGCGTAAGAATAGAAATTATCGACTAAGCAAGCAGCTAGGAGTGCTGTAGTTAATCTAGTTGTTCATGTACGTCCTGTTTAGTTTAGCTTTATCGGGTAAAACGCAATGCACAAGCACCCAAGCCAAACTGGGAGCAGCTTTGGACAGCACATGTGAGCGGAATATTTCGACTTAGATGTGGAATCAGTGGTCGCAACCAAATAAAGTGTTGAGAAAACGGTAGGCACGGCGTGCTTGGCAGACCAATACAGAAGAGTCATGGAAGACAATATGCCAGAATCACATGCAGCTATGACACCCATACAACAATACAGTCTTACAAAAGCGGTTTTGGTAAGTACGCCATGTTTTGTCGTTCTTGTGCTAAGAGTACATGCAGATGAGTAGCTCGATGGCAATGGCAACGGCAATGACCATGCCAGCACAACAAATCACTGTCATTGCCAAGTGAGCTCCTATCGTATTGACTATGCAGCAGCACATAAGGCTTCTGCGTGAATCACCTGCAAACTACGTAACAGACAGCTGTAAGAGTCGGAATAGTCGAGCATTTTCTACTTCGTATCAACTTACATACTAGAGTACTACTGCTACGTCTACCAAAGAGTAGGCAACGCTTCATATTCGTTCTGGTATTATCTACATGTATTGTTATTCTTGTGGGCCTCAGAAGGTTCTTTTGACGCATTGCGATGGCGGTCGTAACCCCATCACTCATGCAGTAATTGGACATAGTGTTGTGATCATCATTGGCTTCCACAATGGATCAAATTTATGTGTAAAATGAATAGGCGTCTTGCTTGGCACAATACAGACGAAATCATTGTGACTCAGGAAGCAAACGATATATGAAATGCTACAACAGCCAACCATCTGTCGCATGTCAATATGATGCACACAATATTGAGTGGTTTGTGTGTGATCGATCCTCCCGGTGACCCACATAATTGTGTCGGAGTGTTGGTGCAAAGTGAGCATCACATAAACCAGCAAGACTAGCAAAAGTGAGCTTGTTGATAGGTGCCTACGTTGTGCTTTCGTGTGGTGAAGGCACGTTGTGAGCCAAAGTCAACAGCGCCTGCATCACTCCACCGTGGACGATGGTCAAGTGAATTGGTGTAAGAAAAGAACGCTGAAATGGTATTACGAAGCAGATGGACGAGGACAGCATGCAGAGCAAAAGTATTCATTAATCAGTCTGTACAAGTACTTCTTTCGTTTAGTGCGTCGGATGCGTGTTGCAAGCTCACGGCTTAGTAGAGCGTCGAAGTCATGCTTGCAAGTCTTGGTTTTGAGTGAGAATAGCCCAAAGCTGGTGATGTTGATGTCAGTATCAAGTTGTCTGAGGAGCGCTTGTCGGGAATGGAAAACAGCGGGTTGGTATCTCGATACCAACGAGTTTACGTTTGCGTAAGCTTCATCGCACGTACTATATATATTCACTTTCGTAGTGTCGCGACGAGTTAGATCGCTAGAACGTAGTTGGTCGCTGTTACAATGTGCAGTCGTGGCATTTCTCCAATGCAGGATTCATTACATATTACGACACGTATCATTTGTCCCATTGAACTTAATGGGCACAGTGGAACGATTACATTGATATTGCAGCTTCCAAGTTAAAACTTACTGTATTGTACCTTTGAGGAGACCGTCCTTCTTCAATGTTAGCATCGTGCGACTCTGTTGCAGCTGTCGCAATCATTGCATGAGAAACTGTGTTACCTACATGCCTTGATTTGCCTGCAATGGGATGGCATAGAGTGCAGTGCATCCAGATGTCTTCATCATTCGAAAGAAATTGCTCGTTGAGGTGAGGTAATGCTCGATCTTACGAAGGATTACCAGGGGTTAGACCACGAGGAGACGTAAGCAGCATAGCATGTATCACTAACACTCGGCCGTGGTATTCTAAATCACAGTCCACCTTCACGACTGAAAGCGGCATTCTTGCTTTCAATTTTTCAAGCACTTACAAGGATAAGCCGGAAGCAATCTCACTCAAGGAACCCTCCGGAGCCGGGACAAGTAAACGCTTGTACTTCTTTCTACTAGCAAGGAAGCTGCACGTTTCACGCACGCGCCTGTGTTTTCAGTTTTTTATCCCAAGATAAACAAAGTGCCAGGGCACCTCTAGCCACGATCACGATACATTCTTACAAGTACACTACTAAAAATTTGCTTTCCCACCGCTCAATCGAACCGCTTCCCGTTGCGCAGCCAGTAAGGGTCCACATCGATAGCTTGGGTCGGCTTGCACTTTCGCTGCGGGCAAAACTGTAACGACTAACAAGAACAGGCAAAGTGTCATTCCACGAGGCTGACTGGCAAAACAAATCAAGGTGTGTCTGGTATTCCGATAAAGCTGTTCTCTTTCAAGCAAGTCTTTCGTCATGTCGTGAAAAGGGTGACGTGAGAGGGAGCATCTGTTGTGCACATGGCGTATGCTCATCTCAGCTTCCAGACCAGGAGGATACACAACACCTGCGTGTCCACAAATGTATGTATACTGTAGGCTCATCATGTCGGCACTGGTTAAAGACAATGCTATTTGTACAACATGGTCGAGTGGAGAAAGTCATGATCTCGAGATTGCGAAAAATTCAGTCGCCTATCAAAGAAATGGGTGATGTTCTACATGTGTAACATCGATCAAAACTTTCTCGTCGCTAGTAGCACACATTGATGATACAAGTAAGTAGTACATCTTCGCAGTCAGTCATATATGTTCTGTAAAACAGAGACTGTCTTCAACGGTGTGTTAAGACAATGTATGACAACGGATTGCTTGACGTCTACCAAAAGGATCCGGTCAGATAATAGACAAACTAGTCGAACAAGTTGTCGCGCGGTCATCCAAGCTCGCGCAATTCATTCAACGGACAAAGCCGTTAACGTCCTGTTGCTGCGTCCCCATCTGGCGATCTCTCAAAAGCTTTGCGTCAACTTGCACTTGGTGCATGTTCTACGATTCTCCCAAATCATTCATGTCCAAGATTTGAAAGCAGATACATCGATCCTCACCGAAGCGACTGCAGCAACCGCTCAAAGTGCCTACAGAGTAAACTCATCCCATATGCTGCCCTCGTCTTAGCAACAAGTTGGACGCATACATCACTTCGTCTTCTGATTGTTGTTGACATGTACTTTTCTACTTTGGTAGTCGTTCTGACGGTAGCACACCGCAATCATAGTCTTTGCTCATATTCTTTGAAGCAAAGCAAGAGCGAAACCTGCTGTGCAATTCATCCTGTGACTGTTTCTGTAAGCAACAATAAATCCATTCGGCAGGTGCCGGCAATTGCAACAACAGACACAAAGTGGGTTTTTTTGGGAGGGCAGCTAGCTATCCGTGGCATAGCCATTGATTGACAAGCCTATATGGCGATCAAATTCTATGCTATATATATAGCATAGAAACTTCTGTAGCTTACATTGAAGGGATAACATTTGAGCTCTTGACTCATACCACAACCAGTTGGTATTGGCCTTAACAAAAACTCGTGACCGTCGAAGAACATTGACTTGCCTATAGTGTACAGAACCATTGCAATTTGAAAAGCCTCTTGCACTATGTATTCATTAAACGCATTCTTGTACATATATTGTAATTGTGGCGTAGCTTTTGCCTAGCGGTCTTGTAGCGGGAGAGTGGTGGACCTTATCGGTATTGTTTTGTGGACCTCAACAGCTGCAGGAAATTGCTTCCACCAGCTGCTGTGTCGCAAACATCTTGCTATTTGTATGTAGCTGACTACTTGGAGCTAGTCAGTTCAAAGTAGGTTTGCCAGTCATGGTTGTGTGTATCCGCCGTCTGGTTTATTCTTCGTTACCAGTAGCCATAGATCTTGAACTACATATACATATTGGTCTAGTCATTCTTCATTTTGCGCCAACATCGACGGTCATAAAGCTCATACACGTCCATAGTGTCGATTAGTCGTTGAAAAATTAGCTTCATTCACCGATCCTAAAAGTCTTCTCTTGCCTTTCCCCATTGCTGCTTGCTTGCTGCCCGTAGGTTAAGCTGTTCTCATTCAAAGCGACAATACAGAAAAAGCTGTCTTCGATTTTGAAGCAGAGAAAAGAGATTTTTTGCTCCATTTGCATCTGCTTCACATCCTAAGGAGTGAGCTTCCCATCCGACCGTAGAGACTTTTGGATTTGTATCACGAGACTCCTTCAAGTGGTGCAGTAGCAGGCTCTTACCATTAGGAAACGAGTGAAGCTACCCGCTATTTTTTCAGCTAGCGACGCGATCGATCGGTTTAGTTTTCGAATCAAGTTGTTTGAGACAGTCACTGGAATACAGAGCTTTATTCTAGCAGCAAGGGGGGGCATGTCCATTGACGGTATACAAGACAACGATGCCACTGGCCAGCAACGACCGATCAAGATGACCCACAAGACTGGACGAGCAGTCATGGCTCAACACCTTCCGTATTTAAACATGGTGCTTGAAGACATTGGTATGATGGGTGGTAACGCTAACATTTGGTCGCGACCACAACAGCAGTTCATTCCGTCTTCACAGCAGCAGTACGGCGCCATTTGCCCTCCGGTAGTGCTCACCCGCCACACGTCCATGCCTGTGCGCCAACTGACGCCTCGTCGATACGATCATCATCAAGCACGGCAGCATCAACAAGCAACATCGTTTGCTGTGGGAACACCACCAACCCTTGCACGGCATCACAGTCACGGTTACACCTCGGTAATGCAGCCGCAACAAGGATATCAAGCTACAATGAACATGACAATGTCTCCTCGTCAGGTGCACATGAGCGATATGCAGGACCTGTTGGAGATTAGTATGAATCAACAACAACCTTTGCAGTACCAGATCCCGACGCAGCAACGTCGGATCAAGTCTGAACCTGTTTCGTCGTCCTCGTCCATGAACGTCGAGCCGATCGCTTTCACCGGCAACAATGCCAAGATGGTCATTGATAATCTAGACCCTCTCGCCTATGTTGTGTTTGGAAACCCTTCTGGTCTCAAGCCTTCTCTTCCCGGAATGCCTCAGGATATTCAGCAGATTGAGTCGGCCTTTGACTCACTGGACCACCTTATGCCCGAGATCGAGCAGGAAATGTTGTTTCGATCGCCGGAGCTGGACCAAATTGCCCAGACTACGGCTTTTGCTAGCACAACGACAATCAAGTCGCCCAAGAGCATTGCTACCTGCAAGATGAGTGGTTGCGAGCGTCGTGTGCGCTCCAAAGGCTTTTGCAAGACTCACGGTGGTGGCCGTAAGTGCAACATTGAAGGCTGCAAGAAGTCGAGTCAGAACGGAAACTTTTGTATCGGCCATGGTGGTGGCAAGAAGTGCAAGGAGGAGGGTTGTGCTAAAGCTGCGCAGTCTCACGGTCTGTGTAAGGCTCATGGTGGTGGTGCTCGTTGCAAGTACTTGAACTGTAACAAAAGCTCCCAGGGTGGCGGTTTATGCCGTGCTCACGGTGGTGGCAAGCGCTGTCAGGCGTCTGGATGTCCCAAGGGTGCTCAGCGTGGCAATTTTTGTGCTACCCATGGTGGTTTTCGCAACTGCAAAATTGAAAACTGTGTGCGCACGGACCGTGGTGGAGGTTTTTGCGAGGTGCACCGTCGTGGTCGCCTTTGTAAAGTGGAAGGCTGCAAGAAGCTGTCTCGTAACCAGGGCATGTGCACCATGCACATCCGTGAGGATAAGCAAATACTTATCGACTCTATCCAGTCTCGGATATCCGAACGTGCTGTCGCTATGGCCGTTTGAGGATCATGACGGTCCTAATGCTGTTCATTCGTGATCGTCCTGCGAATCCGTTCTTTTCTTTCCCTCGAAGCTCCGCAGAACGTCATTTCTCATTCAAAGGCAGGTGAGGAAGAGAAGAACCAGGACTTGATGCAGGATAAAAGTGCGAGCTGTGTTGTGCATCACTAGGGATCGGTGTCTCCAACTCGTATCTTTGGCATCGTCTAGTTCGTTCGTTGTCTAGTTTACGTGATCTGCTTTGCATCTGCTGTGAAAGTCAAGTATTTAAGTTCTTTGCCAACGCCTACGTGCTAAATTTATACAATGATGTTGATGTATCGTTCGCTCGACGACAAAACGCTTTGACACTCTACCCTTCTTACGCCATTTGAGAATGCCATGAGGACTTGTTGGGCATGTCATAGAAGAAAGTCGATCAAGCAACGGTGATATTCTTCCACGTCGTCGGATAATATTACACCCAGCTGTTGCAGTGATCATGTATTGCGCCGATGGTGTTGCAATTGAGCACGACTTCATAATATTTGCATTGATTTCTTGTGTTTACGATACATACTTACATCGCTTAAACAGATTATGGTATACCAGACATAACAACACTGGTTTCTTCGATGACATCGACGTTCTTGACGGCCATATTCTCGTGTTAAAGGGTATCAAGTTGAAACACCCTACGGTGGTGAGCCTGGCGATTCGGCTGTGGATAGTCCATCTGCGGAGGCATGGACGTCCGGTGTGGGTGAGCTGTATTGTCATGGCTGTGATGGCCATTCCGTCCTTGTGGCAGCTTGGTGCCTTGATGTCTCGAATCGAGAGGTTCCTTATGCTCTTGCTTGAACTCGATTGCGTTTACCGAGTTATTGGACGGCGGATGTTTCGAATCAACTTGCGCTGTCCTTCTTCATCTTGGCCACATACGTGCTGTGCTCGCGGCGATACTCGCTCGTAAAATTTGCAATATGCAAGAGCAGTACGTCCAGTTCCTCCTCGGTATCCTCCTCTTCGAAATACTTGAGGAAATGAGCCTTGGCTGCGTTCAACTTGTCCAGCAGGTCCTGAAGAGCATCCACATCTTTACAAAACTCGATCAGCGTGTCGTGAAAGGCCGCCATCGCCTCCTTATCAGCATCGTCTGCAGTAGTATCCGACATAGAAGCATGTGCTTCTCGCATGACCTTTTGTAACCCAGCTTCGAGCGCATTCTTCTCCGACGCAAGTGAAGAGTACGCCACTTTGCTGCACTTAGAAATGAGGTCGATGTCCTTGTAAAAGTGCGCGAGGTGGGGCACGTCCCGTTCAATTGACTGCACTACATATTGCAAAAATGTGATACCCCCCCACAAATGCCTTGGTCTGAGAAAATCTGACCAAGGAACCCAGCGAGAAGGCGTCAACGCCTTGCTGGTCGTCGTCGCCACCGAAGTTGAGCAAATTCCCAATTTGCAAAATATAAATAAATACTTGGCGTAGTTCAGCGCTTGAGCACACCTGATACACGCCTCGTGTCACGAGGTCTAACGACTCGCGCAGTTCATGCACCCTCGAGGGGAATTCCTGCTTAAATACGAGACATGCTAATTTCTCTTGGAAGCGAGGCACATTGCGCACTTCTACCAAGAATTGTTCTGCTGAACCAATTGTTCCCATATCGCCCTTAAAAGCCAGAATGGCTTCCATCTCCTTTCGATCGGGCCACATGTCCATGAGAGACCGCACCTGAGAAGGCGAAAGAACAGTTGAGTTCATTACCAGAATCTCACGCTTCAGCTCCGAATACGTCAGCTTTACACGCGCCAGAGTAATGGCAATGTTCTGTGACTTCTTCATGTCAATGAGCTGGATCATAGCCTTCTTCTTCTTGACAACAGCAGCACCTTCAGACTTTGCGGAGGCATTGCGCTTCTTGCTCTCGGATAGATCTTTCACAAATAACTTCTCAAGCATAGCGCGACTCTCCTCCGAGATTTGAACTTGCTCCTTTGCCTCTTCCACGTTGTCACCCCACAGACTGTCGCGACGTGTCCCGTTCTTCTTCCCTTCCCAATGTAGCTTCTTGCGAATAGAGTCCTTGCGCTTCAATGACTTTTGCACTGGCTGAGCAGGAGCCGCAACCTGACGAGGGCCGTTCAGTTCTGCCGGATCAAGTCCAGCCAGCCTCATCTTTTGCTCCACTGCACCGCGCGGCAAACCCATACGAAGCATCTGAAAGTATTTTCGGTATTTCTTACGGTGCGCAGCTCTCTCTTCATCCGATACATCTGCTGCAGCGACAGCCTTCGGCTTCGGCCGTTTCGGCGGCCCTTGCAACCACGCCGGGTCTACACCGTCCATGCGCATCTTGTGCTCTACAACTGCGGAAGGCAAGCCTACCTTTACCATCTGCAAATACTTGCCGTGTTTTGCAGTATATTCCTTCAGCTGTGCCTGGTACGCTACCTCCGTTTCTTCATCGAGGGCGGGTACAGGAGCCTCGGGCAGGGGCTTGTCTGGATCCATATCCAGAATGGCAGGGTCCACACTGTCACTCTGCATCTTGTGCTTTACAACAGATGCTGGAAGCCCTACTGCCAGCATTTTGAAGTACTTTTGATACGTCGGGTGGTTCTTCAGGGGTGTCTCGTCTTTTACCGCGTCAGTGGATGCTTCAGCTTCCTGATGGCGCAGCTCTGAAATCGCAGTCAACGGATGTGCAGCCCCGCTTACTTTATCTTGTGCGTTCCTCCCCGCAAGCATAGTCTCCAATGGATTGCCTTTCAAGTTTTCAGTCGACTCCTTGTTGGAAACCAGCGGTGACGATCGTTCCGTCATTGTAGCTTCCAATGCGTTGTAGCTATTTGCTGTAAATTTGTTCAGACAAGTCGTCTCCGTAAATGGAAGAGCTTGTTTTGCCAGTGCCATAGCCAGCATGTTTCTTCTGTCCATGGTAGAAGGATCTGTATCTGTCCGTCGTGTATCCGTCCTATCAACTTTCCTAGCACTCACGCCTGTCACTTTTTGCTCCTGTTGATAATCTTCTTCATCATCTGAATCTTCATTAGGTGTTGGTAATTTACGATTAAGTAGCATATCTGCTACACTAGCATGTCGATCAATACCCACAGGCATATGTCGTTGAGACAATACTTCCAATAATCCAACACCAAAATAATCTTCACTATTTTTTCGTGATCGTGCAGGTGTTGAATATAATGAATCCAATGGATTATCACTACTATCATCATCCGTAAGCCGTACATCTGCCATAATATCAAATGAGTCGTATCTCCTTCTTTCCTTCTTTCGTAAGACTAGAGCCTCATGATCCAATTCTTCTTCTTCTTCTTCTTCTTTGTCGTGCTAATAGATCTTCTAAAGCACTTTGTAATCGTCCTTTTCCTGTTATTGCACCACGTAAGACCACGTCTTCTTCGTCTTCTTCCTGTTGATTCTCCTCAGAAGACGTAGACGACGTCTCAGACGACCCTCGACGCGTTTTAGTCGTTTTATTCGTTGTAATTAATTCCCGTACATCAATAATCTTATCATTACTTTGGACTATTTTCGTATCTTGAAGAGAATGATGGTCCTCATCTAATTGTTGTGTATGTTGAAAAAAATCCTGCACCTTTTGTCGATCATTCCAATATGGTGATGGAATTGATGACGAAGTTGCTGCTGCTGTTACTTTTGAAGACGGGTGTTGCCCAAAAGGGGGGTGTTGAAAATCAGGAAGTCGTGGTCGAAAGTCAAGTCCCTCAGTGCGGGATGAAGTACTTTGGATTAAGTGCGGTAGTGTCACACCCGAGGGAGGATCTGTGATACTTGCAATACTTCTTCTTGTGGTTGTGGTTGATGATTCAATACGACTTCGTTTGTCAGTAGGATGGTGTGCCATGAGCATTGAAATAAAGGACGGTGCCATCTTTAATTTACCGTAAATGACCGTAGCCCGTAAGAAGGGGAAGAGAGAGGGAGAATAGGGGGGGGAAGAGTCTCAAGTAAACAAAAAGCTAGTCTGCAAATCTACCGGCCGAACGACAGCGATTGCTAGTTAACAGACAAGACACTAACTAGTAAGTGTGTGTGTGTGTGTTCTCGAAGTTTGCAACTTTTGGTTATGGATAGACAGACCCTAATGCGCCGCTAAATTATATATGCTGAAAGCCACAAGTCGAACATGGTGATGCAATGTACACGACGTACAAACGCAAGAACGCCTACAGTTGATGATGATGCGCCATCAATTTTAATGAATAAGAACAAACGAATTGACAACAATTATAAAAGGAAATACGATTTGCAGACATGTGCGATGACTGCATGCGGTCACAACAATATTTTCCATATGTATCCGTTCTGGCAGGTATTTAGTTTCGTAACAATTGTACCAGCTGGCACCCAATTTTATATCACGACAGAATTACGAAATTTTGACTTTCTTGCCCATAGCAACTGCCCAGAGAAGCACGGGGAAATATCACATTTACTTGCGAGATATAGCGCCTCACCATTGCAGGTCTTTGCACACGGCTGAGACGTTTGTAGCGCATTACGGCGCAATGCAACTCGTCACGAAATTGACAAAACTTCAGCAGTCTTCTCTATACAAGTGTGTGACACGCTTGTTGAATCATAGTGTTTTGTTGGAAGTCACAAAAAAAGCGGCCAACAAAAAGGTGTCGTCTGACGCCATGTTAAACTGAACTGTAAAACTTGCGCCATTGTAAAATTGCAAGGCTTTGTCTTGCTTAGAACTTGCTCCGCACTCGCGTATAAACAAGATGTAGGCTTAGCTTGAAGTACTGATATAGGGTTGTATGAATGAAAAAGATGTCTGAAGTGCAAGGTTAAAAAGTAGTAAACCTTGATAATTCATCTATTTCTTACTTGTAAGACATTATACACCTGCAAAAGCGTATAAAAAGTGACATTGTAAGATATGTGGTCCAACCCTTGCGTGCTTTTTGGTTAAAGACAGACGAGACAGACGTGGTTCGTCTGATTCCAAAGTCTGCGATACAGCGCTTACTGCAGTTATTCAATTGCCCACTTGGTGTTTTGTTAGTCTTGTTAGCCACATATATCAATATCAAGGCAATTTAAGGATAGTTAGCATTTGTCTCATACTAGCAACAACACCTAATCCAAGAATTAGATTGAATATATAAAAATAGCCAGGACAGGCCTCTATTTACATACATGAACGATTCCTAACTGATATTCACAACTAATGTACTTCGTGCTGCTATCGACGACAGCAGTAGGTACAGAAATTGTATGGAATGTCTTTTTTGTATGCGGGGGGGGGGGGGACCAGGAAAAGAAAAGAAAGGGGGGGGGGGGGGGGGGGGGGACAAACACAACCCAAACCCCCCCCCCCGCCCCCCTCCCCCCCCCCCCCCCCCCCCCCCCCCCCCCCCCCCCCCCCCCCCAAACCCCCCCCCCCCCCCCCCCCCCCCCCCCCCCCCCCCCCCTCCTTCCCCCCTTTCCTTTTTCCTTTTTTTTTTCCTTTTCCCCCTCCCTTCCCCTCAAAACCAAATCACAAAAAAAAAAACCCCCCCTTCTTTCCCCCCCCCCTTTTTCCCTCCCCCCCCCCCCCCCTTTTTTTTCCCCCCCCCCCCCCCACAAACTCCCCCCCCCTTCTTCTCCCTACTAACACACCCTCCTTCCCCCCCCCCCCTTTTTTCCCCCTCTTTTTTTTCCCCCTTTCCCCCCCCTCCCCCCCCCCCTTCCTCCTCCCCCAAAAAAAACCCCCCCCCCCCCCCCCCCCCCCCCTTCTTCCTTCACAAAAAAAAAAAAAAAAAAACCCCCCTTCCCCCCTCCCCACACCCACACCCCCCCCCCCCCAAAAAAACCCCCAAACCCCCCCCCCTCCCTTCCCCCCCCCCTCCCCCCCCTTCCCCCTTTCTCCCCCAAACCCCCTCTCCTTCCTCCCCCCACCCCCCCTTTTTTTTTTTCCCCCCCCCCCCCCCCCCCCCCCCCCCCCTCCCTTCCTCCCATTAAAAAAAAAAAACACCCCCCCCCTCCCCCTCCCCCTTCCAAATTTCTTACCTTCCCCCCCCCTCCTTTTTTCCCTCCCCCCCCTCCCCCCACCCCCCCCCCCTCCCTTTTTTTTTTTTCCTTCCACTTCCCTTCCCTCCTTCCTCTCCCTTTTTTTTTTTTTTTCCCCCTCTTTCTTTTCTTCCTTTTTTTTTTCCTTATTTTTCTCTCCTTTCTTTTTTCCTCCCTCTCTCCCCCTCCCCACCCCCCCCAACCCTTTCCTCAACTAAACATTGAGCACTCTGCATCTTCTTCAATGCCTATAAAGTCAATGATCTCACCTCGTTTTTGCTCCTCGACCAGAAGAAAAATGCAAGCGTCCGATAGTAAGCACGATACAAGGCAGCACAAACGCCAGTCCCAGTGTCAGCAGCAAACGTAGCGTGCCTATCCTCTTACAAGAACACATCCATACGAGCCATCGAAACGAGATACACCGCAATAGATGACGCTGTAGACACTGCAAACAGCGTCTCCCTAGCTCCACAAACACTTGGCTCAAGAACATGACGGCCATCATGAATAGTCTCCAGCGCGTGTTTGTAGCGTGCCGTCGTTCACGCGCGTGCTGCTCGTATTCCAGACGATCTTCGCCTTCTTGTATTAATGCTGTAAGATAAGGATCGTCGTCCATTTCATGAGTATCATTATCGCCCTCTGCCCGGTTCACACTGCGCTGCATCGCTTAGGCTTCTTCAAGCCAACGTGATGAAGGCATTCAAGCGAGGGAGATTGCTCAAACATGGAAATAAAGTATCCTTAAACTGCTTTTATGGCGATATTTATATAACCCATTTCAGCGTTTAAAAGATCCGTTTACATAGTCAAAACCATGTTTTTTATTTTAAATTACGACTAACAAATGAAATTTTTGAGACAAACTGCGAGGCGACAATACCAGAACCAAAGCGAAGAAAAAGAATCCATAGTAGAGACCGAGCAGGATGGACGCATTGCTGGGACGAAGCAACTACTCTCTCCCTCTAGATCATTTTACAATTTTACACCTTTCGTTCTTTGTGCAAAGTCGATGGAAGATATTGCTATCAACGTCTTTGCAGGACCATTGTTGTCTTCTCTTTTTCGAGAAAATACAATCAAGTCTACGAATACGAATACGACGTCAGAGTCAATGATATCGAAGAAGCAATTGACTGTGACTGAAGGGACGATACTCGTAGCAGTGCCAGTGGTTGCATTAATACTGATCTACGTGCTCTTGCGTGTTATTTGGAAGGTACCAAAATCTACTGAGCTACCTCAGAGTAGATTACCATCTTATGGATCTGTTCCATTTGTTTTACCTCGGGAGGAATCACTGGAGATGATGATGCACCGTCCAAAGGCATCGCTAGTGGAAGAAGGTGAAGTTGCCGGGAATTATGAAAAGCACTGGTATGGCACGTTTGATTTTGCATTTATGCTGGGGATGATCGTCTACGCTGGTGTCATGCTTTTGCTGACGTACTTTTATGAGCCAAAATGGTTAGTAGATTTGCATTTCTGGCTCATGCAGCTTCCAAAATTGGGCGTGATGATGGTCGTGTCACTGATTGGTGGCGTCCTTTGTCGAATCTTTTGTGATGTAAACGAGAAGGGTTATATCATAACAAACAAGTCATCCAAGTTTAAAGTGAACTATACTCGGAAGCTGCAACACTTTGCTGCGTACATGGTGCCGTTAGTTGTAAGGGCAGACTATCCTGGTCTAATTGCTTTGGCCTGGGCCGACTTCTTTACAATGCTTGGCTTCCTCGTTCTCATCAAGCCTATTCGTGAGCATTCCAAGTTCTTTATGCTGCAATTCAACTCGTTAGATCGTCCGGAGGACCGCCCTAACACGCTTAAGTGGATCATTTTGGGCAACATCGCTCCGGGCATGTTCATTCTGATGTTCTTCAAGTGGTTGTTCGGTGCTCATGGAGCACTGACGTTCATCCTCGTGTTCATTACGGGCATCGGTGACGGTTTGGCGGAACCTGTGGGTATCACATGGGGGCGTCACAAGTATAAAGCGTACAGCTGCTTCTCTAGAAACAAGTACATTCGTAGTTGGGAGGGCAGCGCATGTGTGTTCATGTCCGGTCTGGTGTTTCCCGCGCTACAGTACGCTGCATTCGACAATTTCCGGCAGGTTTTGCTATCAATGCTGATCTTGGCGCCAACAATGGCGTATGCTGAGGCTACTGCTCCACATACGATGGACACACCCGTGTTGATGATTGGATGTGGTGCTATTTTGTACGCAATTGTAAATCTTGTGTAAGTAAGGACAACATCCGTAGCATGAAGGGCACGGCGCATGTCTATACTTCTGTGGACGAATAGCGACATGGTACGATAGCAGTTTTGTTCATGAAAAGCACTTTACAGCAATATTTGTCAACCAAAGTTCTTGAGCTGTTTAAGCTTGTGATATCCTAGGACGCACATTACGATAGTGTGAGAAACATTGCGAAGGTAAAGCTACTTCTGTCGCTACCAGAAAGATCAATGCACCGCTGTACAACATGCTTGAATTGTGCACAAGTGAACAGCATAATGCCTTTATGCTACTTACTGCTGCAATTGTAACGTATCGTAACGACGCTACTTCCGTCATCAAGAATACATTTACGCGCTTTTTCCTTACAAATTGTTGTTGTTGTTCTTCTTCCACATCACCTTACTGCCTACCACATCGTGTATCATTATGACACAGCCCTGTCGGCCAACTATAACTTACGTACGCTTACTATCTTAACTTTTAATGCAGACAAGTCTTACCTAACAACACGTTTCATCAGCTTGACTGAGTCATCACTTGAATACTATTCGATGTCGACGAGGGAACGTTCCTAAACTGTTGCTCAAACGTTCTTTCATGGACTAAAGTTTTTGACAGACTCTTTGTCGTCACGTTATACTTAATTTTGATTGGTAGAAATAAAGTATCCATCCCTCAACGATACCAGTATCCGGAAGTAAACAAAGTGAAATGTTCTTGCGTGACAATGAGCTGGCACGTGGACGCGGCGAGGGCCGACGAGACGACCGCGCACGTGTGCTACAGCTAGCAAAGGAGCAGCGAGAGGCAAGAGCTCGAAGAAAGGAACAAGAGGTAGCAGTATTGAAGCTACAGGCGTTTGTGCGTGGACGGCTTGTTGCTCGATGCATGAGGACTCGAATACGAGCTGAGTTTGACCAGAAATTGAGTGATATTATCAATTTAAAGGCTATTTTACAGCTTCCGACTATGGCCATGCCCTATAATGCATTATTTGAGGTGAAACGCTGTCGAAATTGAGTCTTTTAAGCTCCAGACGAGATGTACAAGAGGACTAACTCGTTTCATGCTGCAGTTGCTGCGTCTGGTGCTGTTTTTCTATACTGGACGAAGTAAAGACGCTGAGAGACTTTTGAAGCTGAGCTTGTTGTTTACCGACGCGCTGGATGATGCTGTTGTTGAGGTTCGAGGGACAGCAGAGAAACAGCGAGAGTGGCAGCTACGACGACTCGTTGACTTGTGTCTGCAGTGCAGCTCTTTGTCTTCCCCAAGCGTGGATGTGTCCGTGGGATTCAAGACTGTGCTGGCATTGACAGAAATGCTGCCAGAGATACAGCAATACTTGCTGTCTGGCGAACTGCTTGTGTTTTATCCGGTGCAACAAGCTCGGAAGATCCTGTATAGTGAGTTGCCACGCACTTCTGTGACGATGATTATGCGTCAAGGATTGATATCTGCACGAGGGCATCTTCCCATTTCGTCTCGTGCAAAGCCGTCGCTGTATTGCAACGCTCTGGTGGATTTTATAGTACATTGTCTCACGACGACTAATGGGATCCTTGAAGCGTTTGTGATGGAAGAAAGTAAAAGTCTTGTGTAATTCTGATGTAAATGTGACACTGACAGTTGTGTGTTTGTGATTTGTGCCTGTGCAGGTCTTTTCAGTGCCACTATTGAACCAAGTTGTTGCCGAGGACCGATTGCTTCAATTCACAAATTTGTCGCTGTGGAATCGACTGCTTAGTGCAGGATTGCATCTGTCAGTGTTTGACTTTCCTGATTCTCCTGTCTCGGGTATTGCGTCTGAAGCCTGGTTTCTTGGCAACATTCTTTGGATTTCTGATCGGTAAGTGCTATAGTGCCTTGCATAATGTGTATGCAGGAATAGAAAAAAGATCTGACGAGCTGTTGATGCAAAGCGTGGAAAACAAAACAGACGTTGTTGTGCTTAGCGAAGTCCAGCTCCTTTCAAAACTGCTACAATCTGTCCCACCTGCAACATATGCCGCGTCGGGAGTGGCGGTTTCGTGGACAAAAGTATCCGAATCTCATTCCGTGGCTGTAGTTTTCCCAGAAGCTTTAAACGAGCAGCTACAAATTTTGGTTAATGACCAGTATCTACGCTCAATGTGCAACCACCTCCTTTTGTTTTCTCCTAGTGCGCTTCGCCATCCGTTGGCAACTCAGCGGCCGACACCGATGCACCCTGAAGCACCAACAGTTGCGGTAAGCAACTTAGCGTGTCATCCTTCTTTTTAAGATCCTGACAACCTTACGTCTTGTAATGTCTTTATTGCTTATAGGAACAATTTGGTTTTGGCGATATCGCATCGGCGTCTTCGTTGTCAGCGTCGCTTTCAGTAACATGGCAGAAGATAAAATCGATTGGAAAGTCGACTTGGGCCCGGAGCTTGTTTGATAAGACTGGGCTGCGGCGTAGACGAGAGGGTGATGTGGATGGAGGGATCGGTGGAGTTGCTCAGTTGCAAAATACCTCGAAGGAGGCACGCCAAATTGCTGTACAGGGAGTTGATGGTCTCAAAAAGTCTACACCGTTTCAACAAGAGGGGGCTCTCAAGCTATCGTCAAGCTCTAAGCCTTTTATCCTTGAAAATATCAAGGCATTGTCGTGCCTTTGCGGTACTTTCCTTTTTCGATGGGGACATGGTGGTGGCAAACGGCAATCGTATGCAATGCGCCTACTCAACACCCTTGCTTTCTATCATGTCGAATTTGTGGAAAGTGAAGGGAATACGACCGAGAGCGTATCCTTTGTTCATATGCTATGGTGTGTTTTGCAGGACACCAGAAACTTTGAAGACTTTACTAAGGTACTTCACTACAAGTTTTTAGCTGTCCAATAGTATATGGTCATCGGGGATTAACATCGCTTTTCATGACAGAATGTGGATTTAATGCATGCACGAAGCTCAGATCCGTATGTGTGCATGCTGGTGCTGTTTTGTGTGTCATACGAGCATCTCTTGGTGGTAATGGACGATGAAGAGGTAAGCGAATTTTTGCTTTAAAGTAGTTCCTCTTGCGGGCATCTTTCTGTGAACGATGCATTAACTATCGTTGATGTGTTCATGTAGATGTACGCACAAGAGTATCCGCTTCCTCTTTGCCAGATAGAGCGTATTGTTTTGAGTCTGAAACATGCGCTTCATGAGGCATATTGGACCTACGCCAATCTTGCTCCATCTTCGGAATCAGTTACATTCGGTATGTTTGTCGTTGAAATGGGTACCCGTTTGATGAGAGTGCTGTACGATCGATGCTCTCGTCAGCCTTTTTGCAACGTCACAAGCTGGTAGGTTATGGTTGGTGCTACCAGAAAACACTTGCATGTTTACAAGTTCTAACGGATACCGAAACGGATCATGTTTGCAGGATTATTGCAGAGCTCGATAGCAACCAACTGATCGAGGAAGTTTTGATCGGCACACCTCGAGCCAACAAACTAATCCATTCAATGCCTTACCTTGTAACGTTTCCTGACCGGGTCAAGTTGTTCCAGCGCTTGGTCAAGGCGGATAAAATGATTCACCAAAATGAAAGCTGCTCGGTGTACCGCATTCGTATCCATCGTGGTGCTATCCTGGAAGATGGTTTGAAAAAACTCAACACGATCCGGACGAGCCTGAAGAAGCGAATCAATGTGGTCTTTGTCAACTCTGCTGGTCGCGAAGAAGTGGGCATCGATGCAGGAGGGCTCTTCAAAGAGTTTTGGTTAGATCTGTCAAATCTTGCGTTTGATTTGGAGTATGGCCTTTTCTTGACAACGCACGACCAATTATTGTATCCCAATCCGAATTCGGCTTCAAGTCATTTCACGCGTGAGAGCGATCACTTGACGATATTCCAGTTTGTCGGTCGAATCCTCGGAAAGGCTTTGTATGAGGGCATTGTGGTACAGCCAAAATTTGCCCACTTTTTCCTCTCAAAGCTTCTGCATTCGTTCAATCAGTTGAACGAATTACCATCACTTGACCCTGAAATTTATAAGGTACGTTAGCTTCGTGATGCTGCCAATACAAAGGTTCTTGATGGTAACAACATGACGTGCTGTGATTTTTGCTTTGCAGAGCCTAATGTTTTTGAAGTCTTACGATGGCGATGTCGAGGATCTAGGTCTGACGCACACGGTTGTCCACGACGTATTTGGCGAGCAGAAGGAAATCGAGATTATTCCAGGCGGCGGCAATGTGCCCGTTACGAACCAAAATAAGACGCGATATATTCACCTGGTTGCGAACTACTATCTCAATACACAGATCCGCGAGCAGTGTTCAGCTTTTCGCATGGGTGTATCAGATCTCATCGATCCACGCTGGCTTCAAATGTTCAACGAGCCCGAGCTGCAAGTGCTAATTTCGGGCAAGAGCGGCAAAATTGACGTCGATGATCTGAAGGCCAACTCTCGCTACGCTGGCGGCTACTATGCTTTGGATAAGCGTGTTGCATGGCTATGGCAAGCGCTAGCAAGTTTCACGCCTTCCGAGCAGGCCGCGTTTCTGCGCTTCACAACGAGTTGCCAGCGGGCTCCATCGCTGGGATTTGCATCGCTGACGCCTCAGTTTTGCGTGCAGAAGATTCCAATTCGGAGCGACGATGAATTGCTGCCGAGCTCTTCGACCTGTTTTAACACGCTCAAACTGCCCACCTACTCATCCTACAAGGTGCTGCGCTCGAAGTTGCTCACGTCCATTTCATCCGGTGCTGGATTTGAAATGACATAGTGTTCCACCGAAATGGACAGCAACTCTTTACTGAAATGCTGGCACATCGATCGATGTGTTGAGCCAAGTGCTATGCCAGTCTATGAAGGGTAACTAATTTATGCTACATTATGCAAATTTTTAATGCCACTAACACCATTGTTCATACAACCACGTCGCCTCGACTTCGCCGACAAACCGATACACCAAGTCCTACAGACGACTGAGACCCGAAGAAAGCCGAGTTGGCGGCATTGCGTAGCCTCATTTCCTCATTCAGACACCCGACAGTTGTTGTAAACGCGGGTGTGATGCTTGGTCGAGCGCTAAGACTTTGTGCAAGCAAGGCTCTCGAATCTCAGGCTCACACAGCTTGGAATCTACAGGCAGTGCTGACTTTGGAGTCTCGTGCTTACTGAACATTCTTGTCACTTCATCCATCAACTCGGCGACACTATTCATCGAGCATCGTGGTTCCTGTCCTTCAATACTTATGTGAATTGCAGCCGTGTTCGTCTGCCCGTGCGTTGCACGTAAGTATAGGAACGGCACCTCGAGAGAAATTCTTGTTGGCTATGGTGCGACTGTCCTCGTGATCTTGTTAATGTTAAATGATCTGGATCCAGATCTAGAGCATGAAAAGGACCGACACTGGCATGCAAGTAGAACGAGTAACATTGGTGAGCTAATCGAAGACATGATGGTTCAGTCGTGTTCACAATGCGTCTTGAAGGCATTTGTCATCGTCACGTGAAAGTCGATAGAATAAGTTGAAGTTTTATGGAGTACGCACTGTAATTTCATAA
This sequence comes from Peronospora belbahrii, assembly GCA_920618645.1. NCBI lineage: Eukaryota > Oomycota > Peronosporomycetes > Peronosporales > Peronosporaceae > Peronospora > Peronospora belbahrii. The sequence goes on along the minus strand of CAKKTJ010000322.1, from coordinate 516,395 downwards.
CACTCGGGTGGCAGCACATATGAAGCGTTCAATGGAACGTCAGATGACTTTGTATTTATATGAATGAAACAAAGACATATTATTGTTGTTACAATGAAAGTGTCCATATTCATTAATGGTGATGACAAAAGATAATTCGGCAAGAAAGTAATCCTGTATATACAGTTCAAATGCGATATAATGTACATGGACGGACTTGCACTGACTCTATACTTACTTCAACATAGGACACAAAGAGTCAGATCTGGACTTGAAGTAGTGGCAATCCCTTGAGTGATCCGAATAATTATTCAGCTTGCACCAATGCGTATTATGCATTGTCGCTCTGATTGAGGACAATAAGCAAAACCTGCAACGACGTAGGTCGTGAAAATGCTTACCGTCTGCAATGCTTTTGCCAGCACCATTGTTTTCGGACATGATCAGTCGTATATGCTATCACGTTTGCCTCGCGTTCGTTGCTTAAAGAGTGCCTACGAGCCAATGCTCTTTTCATCAAATGTGGTGGAAGCATGGCTTGTGCATCAGCTCAATGCTGACAGCTGAGTAGCACTTGACGAGTAAAATGAGCTGCTACTTGCGATGTTGCTAACAAGTATACAAAGTCGTGGAGCTACATATATATATATGCAAGACATATAGACAACTTGTCTATAGCTGGCTGGAATGTTGTAAACCAGAGCCAGCATACCTGTCCCTGAAGTACTTGATGCTAGACAGATAATTGATGCGCAGCTATGGTGTTTTACAGGAACTCGCCCTCACTGCGGTGTTTGTATCAATCGATCTTTAGATCATAAGGAGAAAGCATCGCACACGCAATCGAGCTCTTCAACCGGTCACTCTATGTCATTCTTTCTGCGTACAGAACAATGTTGTCAGCATAATTTGAATCGATTTTGCCACGATAATGGCTGGCAGACTAGGCCTGACGTTTTGACAAACAACTATATTGACACCAAATATTGCCAATTGTTGCTACATTTGACCGAATGTCATTATCACATGTGGCATTGTTATTATTGTTGTAATTGAGACCTTTTAGGTTTTATATTCGGTTATATAATGTTAAATTGTAGAGACAAAAACAGCATTTTTACGTTGCGCCTGTTTTAACTATCAGATATTTGCTGATTATTTGTACTTGACGAAGCAGTTGTGATGTCTCGAACATTCGCTTTTCTCTAGAACGGTAGCCCAAAATGAAAGGTTTGGAGCGGACACTTGATGCAAGAACGTATATTATCCGACCCTTTGTTTTAGTGTAATTGCATCCAATATAAACCTGTCAGATTAAATAATCGATAATGCACCGACCATACACTGGTTCGTTGCAATCTAGAAGATTCGAAGCCTTGAGCACATCATACCTCCTCTATTCATTCATTACAATACAAAATATACACGTCGTCCCTCCTCTCGATTGATGGAACTTTCGATTGTGTCTCATGTTATCACCTAAAATAAGAAAAGATCGTCAACTTTACTTTGGGTCCTTCAATTGTTTGGTCCGGAATTTCCCTTTCCTTTTTCGTTTCCACTCCATTGCTCAACCTCATTCTTCAATTTTCTCCATTGGAATCGAACGACAAAGAAACGTCTTAAGACACAAACAAGCAAACAGATTTACAAGTATAAACTATGAGTGCAGAAGCTGAAACCTTTGCCTTTTCTGCGGATATTAACCAGCTCTTGAGTCTAATTATCAATACGTTTTACTCTAACAAGGACATTTTCCTGCGTGAATTGATTTCAAATGCATCCGATGCACTTGATAAGATTCGTTACTCATCGCTCACTGATGCAAGTGTCCTGGATACCGATAAGAATTTGGAAATTAAGGTGATTCCTGACAAGGCCAATGGTACATTGACTATCCAAGATTCCGGTATTGGTATGACGAAGGCGGATTTGATTAATAATCTCGGTACGATTGCAAAGTCAGGCACTAAGGCGTTCATGGAAGCATTGGCTGCTGGTGCAGATATTAGTATGATTGGTCAGTTTGGTGTGGGGTTTTACTCTGCCTACTTGGTAGCTGATCAAGTGATTGTGCACTCGAAGCATAATGATGACGAGCAATATGTGTGGGAATCTGCTGCGGGTGGTTCGTTTACGGTGACCCCAGACACATCGGAGCCTATCCCACGTGGTACACGCATTGTGTTGAAACTAAAGGAAGATATGCTTGAGTATTTGGAAGAACGCAAGCTCAAAGACCTTGTGAAGAAACACTCTGAGTTTATTGGTTTCCCTATCAAGCTTTACGTCGAAAAGACGGAGGAGAAGGAAGTGACGGATGATGAGGAGGAAGAAGAAGAGAAGGAAGGTGAGGATGACAAGCCAAAGGTCGAAGAGGTGGAGGAAGAGGAAGGTGATGAAAAGAAGAAGAAGACGAAAAAGGTCAAGGAAGTGACGCACGAGTGGGACCACTTGAATAGCCAGAAACCTATTTGGATGCGCAAACCCGAGGATGTAACTCACGAGGAGTATGCTTCGTTCTACAAGTCGCTTACTAATGACTGGGAGGAACATGCTGGTGTCAAGCACTTTTCGGTGGAGGGACAGCTAGAGTTTAAGGCTTGTTTGTTCACGCCGAAGCGCGCTCCCTTTGACATGTTTGAGGGTGGTGCCAAGAAGAAACTCAACAACATTAAGTTGTATGTGCGTCGTGTGTTCATCATGGACAACTGCGAAGAGCTCATGCCTGAGTATCTGTCATTTGTAAAGGGCGTTGTCGACTCGGAAGATTTGCCGCTAAACATTTCGCGTGAGACGCTGCAGCAGAACAAGATCTTGCGTGTGATTAAGAAGAACCTGGTCAAGAAATGCCTGGAGATGTTTGCCGAGCTTGCTGAGGACAACGAGAAGTACAACAAGTTCTATGAGGCATTCAGCAAGAACTTAAAGTTGGGCATCCACGAGGACTCGACCAACCGCACGAAGATTGCGAAGCTATTGCGCTACCATTCGACCAAGTCTGGTGAGGAGATGACGTCTTTGGACGACTACATCTCGCGCATGCCTGAGAACCAACCCGGTATTTATTATGTAACGGGTGAGAGCAAGAAGTCAGTGGAGAACTCGCCATTCATTGAGAAGCTTAAGAAGAAGGGATACGAGGTATTGTTCATGGTGGAGGCCATTGACGAGTACGCCGTGCAGCAGCTGAAGGAGTACGAGGGCAAGAAGCTGATTTGTGCGACCAAGGAGGGTCTCAAGATGGAAGAGACGGAGGATGAGAAGAAGTCGTTCGAGGAGGCCAAGGCTGCTACTGAAGGTCTGTGCAAGCTCATGAAGGAGGTCCTTGACGACAAGGTTGAGAAGGTTGAAATCTCGAACCGTATTGTTGAGTCGCCTTGTGTGCTGGTGACGGGTGAGTACGGCTGGTCGGCCAATATGGAGCGTATTATGAAGGCACAGGCACTGCGTGACAGCAGCACGTCGTCCTACATGTCGTCGAAGAAGACTATGGAGATTAACCCGCTACACCCGATCATTAAGTCGCTGCGTGAGAAGGCTGAAGCCGACAAGAGCGACAAGACGGTGAAGGATTTGATCTGGCTGTTGTACGACACGTCGCTGCTGACGTCGGGTTTCAGTCTGGACGAGCCTACGACGTTTGCCAACCGCATCCACCGCCTCATTAAGCTCGGTCTGAGCATTGACGACGACGACGATGTTGCCGACGATGCGATGGAGGACCTGCCTCCGCTTGAGGGCGAGAATGAGGAGGAAAGCACGATGGAAGAAGTGGACTAAGCGTGTGTGACTGCGGCCTGTGTTTACGGTTGTCGCGTAGCTTTTGCATTTTTGGTGGTGAGGTTTTAGTTACATCTTCGTAGTCGAAGGTTACATATATTTACAATTCGCCTACTACATTGAATCTGTTAACATGTTAATTGGATTATGCTGAGGATAGTTGGTGTAGATGGTGACTCCATTTGATTCATTCTACTACCATTCTACATGGATATAGTAAACGATAGTGTGACACAAGCGTGATCGCGAAACTATCTAAATCAATCAATCGTCCAAATAAACACCGAAATAATATTCTTCCTGTGTCATTAGTGAAGCCATATGTACCTTCCATTACAAACCCAATCCTTTCTCAGATGAGTTCTCAACCAGTCAATTTTTATATCATGTCTTAAGTCCGATTTATCTTTCCATGTAATCTTCAAAAAACCTCGTTTTTCGTACCCTTTTGTCAAGGTGAGATGCGCCAAGTGTAACCCCTTGTTTGCTTACATGGCTTCCATCCATCCAGCCGTTCGTGATTGATTGATTGATTACTACTCCAAAGTCCTTGTGTTTATCAATACTTTCTTCTCTCTATCTATCGTATTAACAATGGACGTAGCAAGTTTACACAATATCTTACTTCATACATTCAGCAATGATGATATAGCACGTAAAGCTGCAGAAGATGCGGTTGCAAGTCTTCACACTGTCCCTGGTTCGGTACAACTTTTGATTCAGATTACTGTCGAGGCCAGCGTAACACGCGAGATTCGTCAAGCGGCTGCTGTATCACTAAAGAATCTAGTGCAAAAATATTGGGAAGGTGCTGATGGAGTAGAAGGACAATGGGCTCAGGTTATTAATCCTACGGATAAAGCACTGGGTCGTCAGAATGGACTGGAGGCATTATTCGTGTCTCAGGATTCAAGTATTCGCTCTCTTTTGGCTGAGACTGTTGCGTACATTGCCCGGTTTGATTTTCCCGTACGTTTGATGACACGTTAAAGCTCTGCAAGTGCTAGACATGTGAGGTTCTAATTGGTGTTTTATGTTGCTACAATTTCATTTGGTAGGACTCGTGGCCAACGCTGATTGATGAGATTTGCAAGAATATTCAGAGTGGTGATGCAAATCGTATTATTAATGCGCTACTGGCATTGCGACGTGTGGTGAAGAATTTTGAATATCGGTCGGAAGATCGACTGACTCCACTCTTTAAGCTCGTGGAGGTCGTCTTTCCTATGCTGCAAAATATGATGGTACAGATGCAGACTAATAACTCGATTGAGGCAGCACAGATGATGCATCTTATTTTGAAGACGTACTGGTCGTGTGTCAAGACCAATTTACCTCCGCACATTGCGCAGACTGAACAGGTTGCGGCCTGGATGAACATCTTCCGTATAATGATTGCCAAGCCACTGCCTGAGGCCAACGAAAGCGGTGAGCCCGTTGGACAGCCAACGGATGAGGAAGAGCGTACCAATTGGGCCTGGTGGAAACTGAAAAAATGGGCACTGCAGATTCTCTGCCGGTTCTACACGCGCTACGGCAACCCCAAGAAGGCCGAGGAGGAGTACATGCAGATGAGCACTGTGTTTCGCAACCAGATTGCCCCAGAGCTTCTTCCGTGCGTGCTCGAAACTCTTGCGTTGCGCAAGAATGGACGCTTTTGTACAGATCGCGTGGTACAGCTTGCTGTTGTGTTTCTGCAGGAGGCAGTTGACTCGGCTGTCACATACAAGCTGATCAAGCCCCATCTTGGCTTCTTGCTGTTTGAGGTTATCCATCCGGTGTTGTGTTTGACTCCGAAGGACCTGCAGCTATGGGCTGAGGATCCACATGAGTTCGTACGCAAGACGAACGACGTGTTTGAGGATTTTCTTGATCCCGTGTACGCCGCGGCAAACTTGCTAGCTGACCTGTGCACAAAGCGTGGCAAGGACTGCTTGCCAAACGTGCTATCGTTTTACAACAATATCCTTAACACATACATCTCTGCTCCAGACGACAAGAAGGACTATATTCAGAAGGATGCAGCTCTGCACGCTATATTTTCGCTGGACGGTGTGCTCACCAAGTCAAAAGCACACAAAGACCAGGTCGAGTCAATGATCATTACGCACATTCTGCCAGAGTTTAAGAACCCGCACGGCTTTCTTCGTCTGCGCGCTTGTAAGATCTTTTCGCGCAAGTACATTGAGGGCATCAAGTTTAAAGATGAGCAGACATTGATCAGCATCGTCAACGGAATGCTCGACGCTATGTTTGACCCAGAGCTGCCCGTACGTATCGAGGCTGCCAAGACAATTCGTTTTGTTGTAATGTACCCGCACTCGGACACTGTTGTAGAGGTGCTCCGCCCGCGTTTGCCGCAAATTCTGGAGCAGTTTTTCAGCCTAATGGATGAGATTGGTAACGACGAGGTTGTTGTTGCTCTTGAGCACATTATCGACAGGTTTTCGTCCGAGATTGATCCGTTTTCATTGCAGCTTGTGGCCAAGTTTGTGGAGTTTTTTGGCCAGTTCACTGCTGTCGCCGAAGAAGACGAAGATGCCTCGCTTGCTGCGGTGTCGTGCCTGGACGCAATCAACACAATCCTCATGAGCATTCACAACCATCCGGAGCTGTATGCTCTGTTGGTACCTACGCTTGCGCCGGTCATCCACAAGATCCTCACGGACTTTGACTACGTTGAGTACATGGAAAGCGGCATTGATATCTTGGGCTCTCTAGCCTTTTACAGCCACAAGATTGCGCCGCAGCTTTGGGAGCTCTTCCCGCTCGTCTTTGTGAGTTTCAACGACTGGGCATCAGATTATCTGACAAACTTTGTGCCGGTGATTGACAACTTCGTGGGTCGCGACCCCGAAGGCTTCCTATCGGGCTTTATTGCGGACCCTGTTACTGGAACGAACGTGCGTTATCTTGAGCTAGTATTCAATATGTCCAAGACTGTGTTTGAGAGCAAGAACGTGCAGGAGATTGACCTATGCGCTGCTTGTCGCCTGTTATATTCGCTGCTGCACAACCTATTCGGCAAAGTGGACGAGTGCATTCCTCCCATCACGCACATGGTGTGCACCAAGCTGGCGGAACCGCTTGTGGACTCTACCGCGCGTAACTTGCTGGGTGTGTTCGGCAGTCTGCTGCACTATAACCCCGCGCTCACCCTTGACGCCATCAATTCACTCGGAGCTGCTGATGGTGTTTTGAAAATCTGGCTGAGTGACCTGTCTCGGTATGATAACCATCTGGACCGCAAGCTGTTCGTGTTGGGCGCAATGTCGATTCTGCGTGCACCTGCTGACAAGATCCCAGTTGCTTTGGGCCCTCACATTAAGCAACTAATTCAAGCAGCCATGAAGGTGCTTGTCGATTCCATCAAGAACCCGCCCGCAGGCATATTGGAAGGTGGCGGGGAGGCCGAGGGCGATGAGGAGGACGGTGAGCATCTTGAGGAACTGCTGGAGAATGGCGGCTATGCGTCGAACGAAGATGCCGAGGATGTGGTGGATGACCAGTATTACGCCATCTTGCGTCAGCTACGTGAGGAGGCCGAGGGTCAATTTTGCTATGATGATGAGGGTGACGATGACTACATAAGTCTGCTGGATGAAGTGGACGAGGTGGAATTTTTCCTGGGTTCGCTGCAGGGTTTCGCTCAAGCTCACGCTCTCGAGTATCAGGCTTTGGGACTTGAAGCTGACAATACGGCGCAACAGGCTCTTGTGCTTTTCCAGGCGGAGCACGCAAAGAGAAAGGAGGCTCAGGCTCAAAAAGCTCAGGAGTAAGCAGCGTTCGTAGATAATAGTTTGGTTCCCATGCTGCTGTCAATGTTAGCACCAGGCAAAGCTAAGAGAGAGAGTGAGAAAAAGGGAGTGATATGGTTTTTAAGACAAGTACAAGTTGTTCAACATGCATCATGTGGCAAAGTAGTTGTCTATTCTGTAGTTGCACCTTCTTCTGTCATGTCCTTGAGTAAGAGACGATAAGCTTCAAAGTCAAATTGATCTGGTCTGTTATTGAACGTATCAACGTGGTTGTAAAGTTCTTCCTGTTGATAGCTCAGCAGTATTTGCTGCAACAAAACCTGCGTCTCCTTCTTGTCCAACATATTAATAACATCACCACGCACTAATGTCAGTTCTTTTTCTCTCAACAAGTTGTCATAGAGTGATATAGCAACACACGGTGGTGCAGCAGTCGGATTTTCTTTGAATGCTTCCAAGTATGTCACGAGAAAACACGATTGCTGATACTGACACAACATATTGAAAAATCCCTTTTGTCGATACACTGGAAAGATACAATATGGTGCGACCGTTGCACGTTTTGCTAGAGTATGAAACTCAGTAGCGTCTAAAGTAGTAGCAACGGCATCCCTCTTATGTGCATGGAATTCCTCCCAAATACAGCGAATCTCTGGTGTCTCTTCCTTCTCCAGCAGCTCCAATTTCACAATTTGATCCAGTGAACGTGCACCAGGATATGAGAAACCAGTAGCAGATGGAATACTAGCAATATGACGACGTCTTGACCCGTGATGGCTGAGAGAAAAGGCATAACGACCAAGACGTAGCGTAGGAAGCGACATGGTGAGGATTTGACTGGCTTCGTGTGACGAAGGTTTTGTGGTATCGGTAGGACTAACTCGTGCTACAAGTCAAACGAGAGATGAAGTGAAGATGGCTACATATGGAGTGGTAGTTGGAGTATAGAAACGATTTCGACGTTCTGATGATATTTCTATGTTAAAAACAATCTTTTTTCAGATATTTGTCGATTCTTGAGCTTTTCATTATTTATATATGTTCGTGTAAATGTTGCAAAATCAAGGAGATGGATTGACAACCAACCATCATTCCCCTTTCATTCTTGAGAGAAACTTGCTAGAATGCAATTTGTAATTTCCCATAAGGTGCAATGAACCAATGGTACAGGTACTTTCACCGAAATATCCGCTAATGAACCGTCATGGTCACTTCTTTTGAGCAAAAAAAAGTAATTGGTGCAGTAATCATCTGCAACATGTTTCGGCTGCAATTCATAGCCAATGCTTGTGCCGCACATGTAATAGACAGACTTCATTTCCTGACCAAGTGCATACTAGAGCCCAATATGTCCCATTCAATATACAAGCCTTTCATTTGTTTATGATATCGTATTGACTATGGTCGTCGACCAATTGAATTGGTGGCAAGTGTCTCATGTGCTTGAAAACCATATGGATGATGATCAATATCCGGCTCTCAGGCCGATCTACATACATCCAACCTGGGTGCAATGACATCCTTATGAAACCATAACTTGTGTATATATTAATAGACGCATGATTAACATTGAGACTTCATGAAGCACAATTTGTAAATACGAACAACAGTAGGCGCTAGAGGACGGATGAGTGGAGCCCGTGTGCCAGTCAAATGACACACGAACTAACGAGAACCTGTACGTAAAACTGTATCTCCTGTTGTCCACCACTCATGCAGTTGGTTGGTCACGAAAGCAAACATCTTCCATTCATATCGTATTCATTATAATGGTCATAATATCTAACTAATACGTCTTACATGTAACATTAATCCTACAACCGTCTACTCTCACACAATATTTCCAGCATCTGGCTCTGTCTTCTATCATGGGTTTGCATCACAGCCACCTGCAACTTTCGTGTCACCACCAATATTGGAATACGGTGTAGAATCGCGTGGTCCACCAATGGTTTTTATGCAAGAAGATCCATCACGAATCACCCTTTATCCTTAATCTGTCTTGATAAAGTATCCTTTTTTGCACAACATGTCTATTTTCTCTCAAAGTTTTAGAGATATTTTCATATAAATATCCAAGATCAACCCGACATGATCGATCGTCACAAGTGAATTTGCTCCGTTGGACGCACTTGAACAACTGAAGCAATCAATTCGAGACACAGAGAGCACCTCATTTCTACCATGGCAGATGCTATTCCTGTAAAGCCTATGGAAACGTCTGCACCTACAGTAACTCCTCTTGAATGGCCTGAGAACATGACACTTACCGAGGGAATTGTCCTTGCCGTCTTGCCCTTTGCAGCTCTTGTCTTGTGCTACGTCATGCTACGACTTGTATGGCGTGTTCCTGCACCTCTTCCAATACGTTCATCTGTACTATCCTATGGTACAACCGATGAATCCCTAAAGCCAATTACTGCTATTAAAACATCACTTGTAGAAGAAGGAGAAGTTGCTGGCGATTATCAAGAACACTGGTACAATACCTTTGATTTTGCTTTCCTCATTGGTATGACCATCTATGGTTGTATCATGCTTGGATTGACCTATATCTACGAACGACAATGGCTCATGGAACCCTATTTCTGGCTCATGCAACTGCCAAAGCTTGTGGTTATGATGGTCGTGTCTCTTGTTGGTGGAATTATCTGTCGTTGTTTCTGTGATGTGGATGAAAAAGGTTACATTATGACTAATAAATCATCCAAATTCAAAGTAAACTACACTAGAAAACTCCAGCATTTTGCAGCGTACATGGTGCCATTGGTCATTAAATCAGACTACCATGGCCCCATTGCTCTCGCTTGGGGTGACTTTTTCACAATGCTTGGTTTTCTCGTGCTCATCAAGCCTATTCGTGAACATTCCAAGTTCTTTATGCTGCAATTCAACTCACTAGATCGTCCGGAGGATCGCCCAAATACACTCAAGTGGATCATTGTGGGCAATATTGCTCCAGGCATGTTCATTCTCATGTTTTTCAAGTGGTTATTTGCGGCTCAGGGAGCATTGACGTTCATCCTTGTCTTTATTACGGGCATTGGGGATGGTTTAGCAGAACCTGTGGGGATCACATGGGGACGTCATAAATACAAGACACGCAGTTGTTTCTCCAAGAACAAATACACACGTAGCTGGGAAGGCAGTGCATGTGTCTTCATTTCTGGTCTCGTATTCCCTGCACTACAGTACGATGCATTCGACAACTTTTGGCAGGTTTTGCTCTCAATGGTGCTATTGGCACCCACGATGGCGTATGCAGAGGCCACTGCTCCGCACACGATGGATACTCCCGTATTGATGATCGGGTGTGGCGTTATTCTGTACGCTATCGTCAATCTCGTCTAAGTCGTGACACATTTCGTCATGAGAAATTCGTCACTAGGAAGCACGAAACGGTTGTTTTTCCATTAACATGTTTTTTTTTTGACGAGCAAGAACCTTGTCATGATCCATTTTCCATGCCATAGCATCAAACAAGACAAACGTCCTACAGTTGCAGCCAGTCCCATGACTCCTCCTCTTCTTCTTCTTAATCTTACAACCCACGAGATCGCCAATTACATGGATCCAAGTCACTTGAATCGTCACTGTCCATCAACTCTTTTTGTTGCTGCTTGTGAAGTTTCCTGTGCTTCTTCTTGTATTCCTTCATGGCCATTACAGCTGCATTTGACTCTTCTTCTTCTTCTTCCATTACGTCCTTTGTTACGATAAGCGTATCCATCTTCCTCTTCTTCTTCTTCTTCTTCTCTTGATGATTACGTACTGTAGTCACACGTTCCAGTACGAGACGATATCTGTCCATATACTGCATATTCTCTAGCTTTTCCACAGCTTCACGCTCCTTTCTCTCTTCCATCTTCATGTCTTCTTCCTTGATTGATTGATTTTCAATCTCTGCTGCAAATGCTTCAAATGCTTTCCATTCGACTTCACGTTTCTCTTCGATTAATTGCTCAATGTTCACATTACGAGCCTTTGCATCAGCGTAAGAATCATCATAGAAGCCAATAGGAATCATTGATGACTGTGGTTGTACGTTATTATTGACAGTTGACATACTCGACTTAAGTATAGATGGAGTTACTATAGAGGTAGATGACGCTGTAGAGGGACAAGATACTCGGACAGACTCATTAGGATTGCTCATGACTATTTAGGTTAGGATAGGATTCTGTACTTTTGACGTCTTCCACATGAATATTCTATTCCTGAAGTAGCAGTAGCAATGATTTTATAAACTCTCTTGAAACTGTTAAAATACGGACGACAAAAAGTAGCAAAAACAGACCAGTTTAGTAGATTTCATTATCATCATTCACAGTATTATCTTGGTGTAATACTATGTCGTTACTATAATCGTTTAAATATGCTTTGCAACTACAATGAAACCATTGGCCATTGGCCATTGAGTGGAATGAGGGTGATACAATGCACTCAATGGACGTCTTTACTTTCGGTCGTTCTTCTTGTATTCCTTCTTGATAATGTACGGTCATGTTTCTCCACAGATCAGAAACTGTTGTCACTTGATGGACACAACTTCCTGGTCCACGCTCGAGTTGGAACGAAAATCAGCAACAGCTTGAGGACTTTTTTCCAATACGAACAAGTCTTGAATCGTTCCAGCAAGTGATGGCAGATGCATTGGAGTACTGTGAAGATCTTTGGAGATGGCTGCAATAGCATTAGTCTTGGAAGCAGTAACAGTGACGAACTCTCCTTTCACGCGTGTGTTGTCTTTGGTGAGAGTTGTATACTTGGACAGTTGCTCGTGTGTAGCCAAGTAGTCGACGTATTCATGAATGTACTGCTGCATATAAAGCTTTACTTGTTCTTGCTGTTCATAGAGAATAGCCTGGGGATGAATTGGCTCGTTGTTGGCATCCATTCGAAGCAATCTCAAGCTTTTCTCACCCGTTGTTGGAACAATAGTTTCATCCATCGTGTGAGATCGGTTGCGCTTGGTTGAGGACTCACTGGTTAACATGTTTGCATCACTTTCGTCTTGATCATTCTGCTTTCGCTTTGAGCCACAGCTACAAGCATCAGATTGAGACTCACTGCCGCCATCATCGGACATGTCACTATTGCATGTCTCGGGCGATTTCATGGCGTCAGTATTGTCACCTTCAGCACTGGACGATACGACTTCGGTCTTGATATAATCAGTCGTGTCGATATGACACTGCGTTGGCTCGATATCATCCTTTTCGTCAATGTTGTAAGCGGGATGATCAGTACTAGCTTCAGGAGCAGTCGTGGAAACGGGTATGGTGCTACGTGTTTTCCACCGGAATACAGGCTTTCGGGAGTTGGATAGTTGCAGCTTTTCAATCAAGCCGACACTAACTAAGACATTGGCCACGTCATAGAGTCGGCGAATCTTGGCTATTAATTGTCAAGCAAGAATCAACAAGGTGTCATTGATTGAATGTTTTTACTTGCAAAGCAAAGGCGTATTCATAGACCCAACGTACTTTTCAAGAGACGATCCTCTACACTTTTGCTATCTTCCATTTGAATAAGTTGCTTGGCTGCTTGATCAAGTGGAATGATACAGTCCTCCTAAGAATAGAAGAATGAAGTATCTCAATGTATAAGCTCACAATCACACGTTTCATACTTGTAAAAGTGACGTACCTTTCTCAAAAAAAGCTGGACAAACATTTGGCTCAATTTTGATAATGATTTGCCTCGTCTTCGATCATCTGATAGCCCAACAGGATGTTAATCATCAGTTTATTAATTCAAAAGCACCAATAGCTACTTGGTTTTACGATACAACTTACTTTTAAAACGTGGACACTCTGTTCCACGTGAATCACTTGGTAAAGACTCTTGTACTTCAGCATATCGTTGCTTCATATCCATAGCAAGTATATCCATATATTCAGTATATCACCACATAAGACAGAGCAATGTGGTTACAATATCGACAAGATCCTACGTACATACCTTCATGGCACTAACAGAAGTTGGAAGCGCTACTAATCCATGCCAATGATAGAGATTTTTACTCTTTCGACTAACAAGATGAATACTTTCAAGAATATTGACAATATCATAGATCCGTCTTCTTTCAACGCCCAATGTTGTTGCTGCTCGGTCTAAACAAATTTCTGAAATTGTATCATCTCGATGCAATTTTAAAAAACTAACATGCAGACAAGAAGAAGAAGAGAGAGAAAAGACCATTAGAAGATGTGAATGTCTCTTCCGACACTAGCAACAATAGCAGCAGCATGTACGTACTTTTCACAGAGTAATCCAAGTGATTTTTCTTTCCGATTGTATTCACGAAATGGAAAGAATCGAACATTCTCTTTCTCTTTTTTCCACTTATCATTCTTGCTCACTTTTTCTTCTTTTACCAATGTGTCAACACATGCATCTGTATCCATTTGAAGTGGCAATTGTGTCTCATTCTCATCATATCGTTTTGGTTCTGATTGTAGCTGTTGATCCTGTTGTTTTACGCTTGAATCGATAGAACTTGTACACGTTTGCTTCGTCTCTTGAGACGTGTGGTTCATGTTCTTGTTAATGGTGCTACTGCTACTACTACTGCTACTATTACTTGTGAATAAATGCATCATAGCAGCTGCAGCTTCAGTACGATTAGGACTTGGTTGAATACTTGAAGTTTGAAGAATGGCAAGACTCCTACAACTAGGTGTAAGTGGTGAAATCATTTGCACCTTACGACGTATTGGACTCATCATATTTGCCTCGACTGTCATTTGGTCAATTGTGTCAAGTATGATAGAAGGAATAGAGAGGATATTTACACAGTATAGAGACGTAAGAGTGAGTGTCCAGGGAGAATGAAGTGACAAATAACAAATCTAGTTTGTTATTATTAACGCGCCAAAGCTGGTGATTGGTGGAAGTTTGAATCAAATTTCAAAAAATTACTGGCGGGAGAAGTGGAGTTTCTTCCCGCCAAAAAGAGACAGAACGAGCAACATTTTGAAAATGTAATGTTGCTTGAAGACAAAAACTCTACTGGTATTTTATTGATAAAAGGGTTTTGTCATACACTTGGAAATCAAATAATTACAATACGCATATAACCAATACAATTATTTGGACATGTAACTCTTACATTCTTCCGCGTTTGAATGTAAATTTTGCAATCCACCTTAGAACATTCACATTGGTTTCTATCAAATTTGACATTATGCCGACACGATATGAACAAGAGCAAGACCAATGTATACAGGATATGGCGTCGATTCTAAAGCTAGCAGAGGATTCCAAGTTTCTTCTATGTGAGCTTAGCTCATTGCTTAATCAACACTATCGGAAACGTGCTCCACCTCACCGAATACAACGAGTATTGCAACGTAAGAACGAGACCATCAGTCGTTTAGGCAACTTTATTATCCAACAACAGGAAAGATTACGTGAACAATTGGATCAAGAATGTGATGAAACTCAGGAAGTTATTATTGAAAGACTGGAGCAACAATTGCACGATCAAAGTGCTGCATTTGAAGAAGAACGAACGCGATTACAGCAGCAAGCGACAGCTACTTGGACTGCACAGGCGGATCTGGAGTCATCACTGGATCGAGTATTGCCACAGCTGAGAGAATTGCTAGAAGCTTATGATAAAGATCAAAGAAGATACGTTGATACTACTCCAACAGGAACAAGACGGAATCTCACGGTACCAAACCAATGTTTTGATGAAGAATTAAGTCGACGGTTGGAAGAGCTTGAGATTGAATTTGATGAAGAACGAACCTATCTTATCGAACAAGTGAGTGAAGCAGCCAAGACGGAACGAGATATAAGCAAAATGAATCTGATCAAGAGAGAAGCAGCGCTCACGTGCCCCATTTCATTGGATTTGTTCGAGGACCCGGTCCTGACGACATGTTGTGGCAAAACTTTCTCATCGGAAGCATTAACACGAGCACTGAGACAGGATCATCGATGTCCCGTTTGTCGCGAGTATAGAATTACAACTCGTGCTAATCGTGACATGGCAAACTTGGTGGAACTCCACCGTACGGAGCGCTCGGTGTTGGGCTTGCCAGTAACGACTGGAACCAGCTCAGTGTCTGTCATTCGGGGAAGTTTAGTGGTTGAAAATGAATCTGATAGTGACCAAGAATTTGTGAACGCAGCAGCAAGCGAGACTGAACACCATGCTCAAGGAAATGAAAGCGTTCAAGCTAGGGCGGATGTTTCTCATTTGCAAACTTCAAGCATGAATACCAACTCAGGCGCTAGCATGACGCGAAGTTCAGCGCCATTACAGACTGGTGTCGTTGTGAGAGGTCGAGGCAGAGGAGGACGGAACACCAGCTCGCGTCGTCATCGTAGCTCACGCTCAAGTAGTTCGCCGACACCGACAGCTTCATCTCAAGCAGCTCACGAGGGAATTTCGAGATATAGCTCCGCGTCAAGCTTTATAGCTAGCACAACGGTACCAAGTATTGCGCAAACTTCCACGATACAAAGAGCGAGCAATGCTCTGGCTCGACCTGCAGGTGTTGGTAATTTGGCTCAAGTGTTGAGACAAAGTTCACCTGGTTTAGTAAGTTTTTCGCAAAGGGAAAGAGTGATCGCAAGTGAACCAAACGACCGCCTACGTTATGCACGTGCAGCGATGGACGCTGAGCTAAATTTTCACCCGTACGCAAACATCGGATACTATGACTCGGACTCAGACTACTAGCACGCTGCCCATGGTGCATCAGCAGAGTGAACGAACACTCTTCCATCTTAACGTACAAGCGAATGCTTGCAGGATCAACAAATTCCGTCGGAGTAATTGGAGCCGAAATGCCTGAGTGAGCAAATCTGTTTCAAGTGGCATGGAGTGGGCAATGAAGAAGTTGGTTTTGCACTCTGTTTACCAACTGAAGACTTGGACTCAATGTTTGAAGATACTTCAGCAAGAGTCTCCTCAGGTGTTTGCTATCCAAGTAAAGTTACGATATTGACTGTTCACTCAATGAATGCGTTTATCCGAAGAGCAGATCAAGAGCTTGCAACAAGAATCTGAAAACGAATGTAGATCGTCAGTAAAATGTGCGGTCCGGTACAGGTACCTGGTAAGGAATCTAGGAAGGACAGTGAAGAGAAAAATATATCGAGTCAACAGCAGTAACTACATGATCACGAAACACTTTCATCGGATCCTGCAGCTCAGTTGTGATTAAGAACAGAGAAAAAAGTACGTGGTCTTGAACCAGGATTATCATTATCGCACTTTGTAGTCATGAATGACAGACATTTGATCATGTATTGTAATATTTCACAATCACAGCTTTACTAAGTCAAAACTTACGTAATTTATCTCGGTAATATATGAAACTTGTAAATTCTCCATGCCTCACTCTACTGCGTCTCCTAGCTGCCTTGTAAACGCCGCGACGAGCGTCTGGAATCAGTATTATCCCGAAGATCATTGTATCGGTATACGACAGCCAGGTGAGACTCGCTCAATGCACTATTATCATCTAATTAGCGACACCGATGGCCGTTTCCAAGCTGCCATGACATTTCTGAATTGTTTTCGACATGATGAACAATGGGCACCATTACTTCAAGTAAGAAATCAAACAAAATATTACAATAGCATTATGGTAATATTGCAATTGGGATATTGGAATGTAATATTTGTGTTCTTGGAATAGTGTGATTTGACACAGACAAATGTAACGGTCGTGTGGCTGCACTATCTGGAGCTCCTACGGACTGGCACGGAAGACTTTGAACAAGCAGTAAAGGAAAATATCCACGATGTACTACAGTGTCTAGGAATTGCATTATGTATGCGACGATATGAGCTTCGAATGGAAGCAGAAGAAGAAGAAATAGCACGGAAACGGACTGTACCCGTGGATCGTACGAAGATTACTGTTCGACTGCATGGTGTGACGCCAATACTGCCCATTGCAGCATTAAGAGCAGATGTTGTGAACCAGTTTGTCAGTGTTATTGGTACAGTTGTAAGAGTGAGTGCTATTAAGCCACTAGTGACAAGATGCGACTTTGTCTGTGCCAAATGCAATGAAGCTACATCAAGAGCATTTCCAGATGGAAAGTTTACACCACCACAGAGATGTGAAAATGCACCGTGTCGAGGTAGAACACTGCTACCAAATCGCTCGTCGGTGGATACGGTGGATTATCAGAAAATCAAGTGAGTGGGTTGGACGTTGTTTGGTTGATGTGACTGACTACTTAGTTATCTGTGCACTCTTGTCGTATGGTTGTCAAGACTCCAGGAAATGGAAAGTACAGATGTTGGCCCTGGTCGTATGCCACGAATGGTAAGTATTCACTTGTACAAACAAAGGGTTGAAATGTGCTTTACTAACGAGGTTATGGACTGATTTGTAGATTGAGGTGGAATTGTACGAAGACCTTGTGGATTCCTGCATTCCTGGTAACGTAGTGACAATCTCAGGTATTGTGAAGAGCATAAACTCGGAAATTCATGAAGGAAGGTATGGCAAGCGTGCGCAGGCAAACAGTCTTTATATTTTGTACATTAGCGCCAACTCGGTTGAAAACTCAGCAAATGTAAGCAGCTTCACGCTTGATGATTGATTGGCATTTATGTATTGACCTCACAGACTTGGCTGTTGCTGTTGCTTGCTTGTAGGTAGAGAAGGATAAAGATAAAGCTTTGGATATCGATTTTACCAAGGAAGACCTCGAGCAGATCAGCAATATCATTGACCAGGGAAATGTCTTTGACCACCTTGTTCATTCCTTGTGTCCAGGCATTTACCGCAATGATCTTGTCAAGGCTGGCTTGATGTTAGCTTTGCTCGGCGGAACTCGAGAGTCGGACGATAAAGATTCTACATGTGCGCGCAGAGCAGATTCACATGTACTGGTTGTTGGAGATCCTGGTCTGGGTAAAAGCCAGATGCTTCGAGCTGTGTCGATGGTCGCACCGCGAGCTGTGTACATTGGTGGAAACACGACCACCACGACAGGGTTGACTGTCACAATGGTGAAAGATGGATCCGGCGATTACGCGCTAGAAGCCGGTGCACTTGTGCTTGCAGACCAGGGTGTGTGTTGTATTGACGAGTTCGATAAGATGGGAATTGACTATCAGGCGTTGCTAGAAGCGATGGAGCAACAAACCATCAGTATTGCAAAAGCAGGTATTGTGTGCAATCTGAATGCACGGACATCGGTCGTCGCCGTTGCAAACCCTACCGGTGGCCATTATGACCGTAGTCGTTCAGTGAGAGAGAACCTGAAAATGAAAGCCGCACTGCTGTCTCGCTTTGACCTTGTTTTCATCTTGCTGGACCGACCAGACGAAGAAAAAGATCGATTATTATCAGAGCACGTGATGAACTCTCATGCACGCGGCAATCGACGGTCAAGGAAGCGTATGCGAGATAGTAATGCATCTGTAGCTTCTTGGAGCTCCAACAGCTACGCTGGCGAACCACAAGCAAGTAGTTACGAAGAGACTGCAGAGTCTGGTCGCCGCATGCTGTCGCACCGTCTCGGTGAGAACGCATCGGAGTTCACCGCGAATGCAATTCCTCCCTATTTCGTGCGCAAGTTCATCGCTTACGCACGCCGTTACGTGCATCCGCGTCTGTCATCGGAGGCTGCTGTAGTGCTTCAAAAGAAGTATTTGGAGCTTCGTTCAGCGGGTGCGGATCAGCAGAACTCGATGGACGGTATACCAATCACAACACGGCAGCTCGAGTCACTGATTCGTCTCTCACAAGCGCGTGCTCGAGCTGAACTTGCTGAAACTGTGTCTGCTGAGCACGCACAAGACGTTGTTGATCTCATGCAAGAGTGTTTGCTGGACACCAACATCACTGAAGATGGTACGCTTGATTTTGGCCGCAGTGGAGGCATGAGTCTTGCCAAGAAAGTGAAGGCTTATGTTGCTCGACTCATGAAAGCTGCAGCGAGACGCAATACTTGTTTGTTTTCAATGGACGATTTACTTGAAGTTGCTGATAGTATGGGACTGAAGGTGGACGATTTTCGAGATTTTGTGGAGATCTTACGCAACGAGTGTTATTTGTTGAAAAAAGGTCCTGGACAGTTTAAAGTGCAAGTGTCATCGTACAATATGATGTGAATATCAAGACCTCGGCCAGTAGTCATCCAGATCCATCGAAACTAGTGGCAAATGCAATTGCTCTCAAGTGTCTTCATTCCGATTCTTCTCCCACGAGACAAAAGTCCAAGACAGAGTTTGAAACCAGTCTCATCCATTGCTATTAGAACGACTCTCTACTTGATATCAAGTTTCTCACGACGTGCCTTAATCTCTTGATCCATAATTTCTTGTGGTCTCTCGGACGAGAACAGATCGTGACCAGCCTTTTGTTCTATCAAGAGAGAGAGAGAGCATCAGAGAAGAAAGAGCGTGGTGAATAAAGTGATTAAGATCCTACAAGATGTTACATAGAATTAACAACAACAATAGCAGCATAGTACGTTTACGAAGAACAGGATAAGCACAGATTGCTAAACAGATGGATGTACCGACAAAGACTTTACCCCTTTGTCCAAGTGGCAATTTCTCTAGCAACGTGAGCAACATTATGAACCACGGATATAGTTCCTGGACGTCTTGGTTAATGTGCTAATGACTTAATTCGTCACTTTTTAAGATTAAAACCACACTTTTAAATCGGGTTTAGACTGGTAAGTTAGTGTGTCAGTTGAAACTGCTACACTAAACATGGCTCTGTTCTCATGATTACGAGCTCCCCAAAATACGAATGATCTGGCAGCAAAATCAATTGGTTTTTCTCATTAATGACAAGTTATGACGCATGGCCACGTTAACACACACACTCTTGCAGTCACTAGCTGGTATTATGAACCCGCAGCAGGACGAGAATAATCCGTCAGTGGCGAGTTATATCGATATCTACCGCTTGCTTGAAGCTGCCACTGCGTTAGAGCAAAAGAAAGAGCTGCGCATTGCTAAGCAGCCATGGACATAGCACTCGTGACTCATTGCTCTACGAGTTGCAGCAGCATAACCGCTTTAGCTCTAGTTACCAACACTGCCGCAACGACTCTTGTCAAACGTGACTGAAGCAAACCTGATTGATTACCTATACAATCCCGAGCAATTGCATCACGCATATCTTCCACCACACTCAGTATATATATATATTCGGTGCTTTCGCAGCCATCCTTTCTATGTAAACAAGCTCAAGTCAAATATACCCCTAATCCATGTTGCATCATCAACCCATAAGTCACATGGGGTTGTCTCATGTGACATATCGTTGAATCCTCTACCAAAATCCTGCGACATGTGTCACCTTGAAACTGCAATTTCAAACCCTCTTCAATTTGATTGCATCATAGAAAGGAGAAAAGAAATATCACGAGAAGCCATAGAAAAAGTGAGATAATTGAGCTTTTAGTATGGAGACAATGACGACAAGTTCACGTCGTCAAGGTTTTGTCTCACCTACGTATGTTCGTAGTCCTGTAGCTCCATCTTCTACTACTACTGCTACTCCATCATCTCGTTCACAGCGTGCATCACGTGGTACTAGCCGAGTCAATATTACACCAACAGAAGACGCCTTTGCACGTGAGCCTCAATGTGGTGTCTGCTCTCGATCGTTTAATATATTACGTCGACGTCATCATTGTCGCTCTTGTCACATTGCTGTATGTAAAGAGTGTGGTAGTAAAGCCATGGATTGTCGAAAGACTGAGCGAAGACGACCACAATGGTATTGTATGGGCTGTTTAGAAAAAGACGTGATGCTGGAGATTACAGGCTCTAGACCCATTGGAAGTAAACATCGAAGCTTTCTAGCCAATCCAGCAACGTGTCAAGGTCCTCTTCATTTACCTCAAGCTACGACTAATGTAAGTGTGAAGTAGAGCAAGTTGAAGTAGCACTAAGTGGAAGGGAAGGGGGAATATCATGGGACAGTTGATTACGATTCTAACGGTAATTTATCTTGTATTTGACTCTGTACTTGATTGATAGGTACCGAACACAGTCAAGTTTTGTATTGAATGTGGCTATGAATTACCATCACGCGTCAAGTTTTGTATTGAGTGTGGGACATCAGTGAGGCAACAATTGATGTCACCAACGAGTGCTGACGATGGTGTTGGAGCTGGAGAAGTAGATCGAGGTAATCAAGGACTTGGAGACTTGACTGAATCGAACCTTGTGGTTATTGATGAAAAGAGTGGATCACCCACGGAACAGACGGACGGATCAGAGGATGACGCACTTGCAGAAGAAGAAGAAGAAGAAAAGAGTACGGCGGAAAAGAAGGTGGATGTGGAGAAGAAGGTGGATGCAGAGATTTTGGAAGAGGATGATGAGGCCGCAGCGAAAGCGAAAGAGGTGGAGCAACTTGTGGCGCAATTGCAGGCGGAGAACGACAAGCTACGCAATTGCGTGGAGAAGTTTAAGCGCAAGATATTGGAAGCAGAACGTCGACGGCTGGAAAGAGAGGAAGAACACGCGCGTGCAGTGTTGGAGGCCACTATGGCTGCTACGGAAGCACAAACAAACCATCGTCGTGCATCGGAACCGATTCCTCCGATTGCATCAACCGTGACAGCGGAAATGGTACCTGTAAGCAATAACACGGGTGTCGCAGCTAAGGACCACCCAGACTACATGAAGTTTTTCAAGTTATTGAAAATGGGACTGCCTGCTGAACAGGTGAAGATGAAAATGCAAGCGTCAGGCGTTGACCCGTCGATTCTTGATGAACCCGATGGCATTATTGGAGGTGCTGCTTTAAGCTTAAACAATGTCGCAGCTGCGTCTGTACTGTCGAGTGGCAACCTCGTGAAGAATGACGAGCAGTACGCTAAGTTTTTCAAGCTATTGAAGATGGGGATGCCATCTGAGCAAGTCAAACTAAAAATGATCGCGAGTGGTCTGAATCCAGACCTTCTTGACACGCCGGATGCACCAATGCCAGGGTCTGCGGCATCACCAGTAGTGACATCCAACCCGGTGATGACGGTGAAGGAAGACCCAGCTTACGAGAAATTTTTCAAGCTGATAAAGATGGGGATGCCAGCCGAGCAAGTGAAAATGAAAATGAGTGCCGCAGGAGTAAACGCGGATTTGCTTGACATGCCTGATGCACCGTCTCCTAACCAGAAGGCTGCCAGTAGCGGCGGCAGCCTACTTGCTGGTCTTCCTCCTCCAGCGGAGGCAGTGAAGGTAGATTCCTTGGCATTAAAAGCAAGCGCAAAGCTAGATAAAACGGCAGCACCTAAGCAAAGTGAGGAACCTCAGCTTCCGAAGAAGGAAACTGTAAAACCGAACGTCGAACTACGCCCGCTGTTTTGGACGCGCGTGCCTGTCAATGTGGTCAGTAGCACCGTGTGGATGAAGCTGAATGACTCGCATGCCGAGCTGGACGTGGAGGAGATGGAATGGATGTTTCGCAAGAACCCGGTAGATGCATCAAAAAAGCAGGATGAAAAGAAGAAAGAGTCTGAAAAGGTACCAGTCCAGCCAAAAGAAGTACTCCTTTTTGATCCGAAAAGGCAGCAAAACGTGTCAATCGCGATTGCTCGATTCAAGATGTCATCTGAGGACATCAAAAACGCAATCTATGCTTTAGATGGTCAAAAGCTTGGGTCCGAGGTACTGAATGTACTAATTTCCATTTCGCCTACGCTAGAAGAGATTGACATGCTTAAGAACTATGACGGGGATAAAAAGTTGCTTGGAAATGTGGAAAGATTTTTTCTTGAGCTCTTGACCATTCCGCGCTACACTCAGCGAATCAAGTGCTTTCGATACAAGTTGCAGTTTGAAAGTCGTATATTGGAAACACAGGCGCAAATGGATACTCTGGTTGCTGCCACTGATCAAGTGGCCGAGAGCGATAAGTTTCGCCGTGTTTTGGAGCATATTTTAGCGATCGGTAACTACTTAAATGGTAGCACGCCTCGAGGTGGCGCTTACGGCTTTAAGCTGGATACCCTCATGAAGCTGCACACACTGAAGTCGGTTGACCCTCGAGTCACGCTGATGCACTTCTTGTTGCGTCAGCTGGAAGAGAAGGCCCCGGACGTCATTACGTTTGCCGGGGAAGTTCCACACATTGCGGAGGCCAAGAGGCTGTCGCTTGATCAGTTGCGTGCGGATTTGTCCACTTACAACACCGAACTAGCGATGTTGAAGGGTCAAGTGCGTGCTTCTAAGAATGACCACATTGAGGGTGACAAGTTTTATGAGGTGATGACGCCGTTTGCAAAGGACGCAGGAGAGGTGTTGGAGGAACTGGGTCGTGATTTTGATGGCCTGAAGACGTCTTATCACGAGCTTGTGAGCTCTTTTGGTGAAGACCCGAGGAAAGTTGGTCCTACGGAATTCTTCACTATTCTGGACGAATTTGTGACCGAATTCAAGAAAGCCTACCGCCAGAACCAAACGAAGGAATATCAGGCTATCTACGAAGAGGCTGCAGCTGCGCGCAGTGCTGCTGAGGCTGAAAAGGCGGAGCGATTAAAACGGGAAGCTGAGGAACGGCAACGGCAAGAAGAGGAGCGACAGGAAAACTCCCGGGAGACGAAGGAAATATATGCAGATATCGTATCTGTTATTACTAGTTGGGCTGGGAAGCATTCACCTGGCAATGAGGATGCAGTAATGGAGCAGTTTAAGGTCACATCACGAAAATTTGGTATGGACGAATTGACAGCTGATGAGTTTTGTGACCTGGTGCGACAGTGTGTTGGGTCGAAATGCGCAAGCAAGATAATCCCAAACAGTGCCAAACTATTGTCTGACGATAGGAAGCAGAATGCTTTGCTGGAGGCATTTGCACGCTTTAAAGAGCATCTGAAGAAAGAAAAAGAGTCGAAGAAGCAACAGCGCAACTCGTTTGTGTCTCCATTGTCTGAAGGACGCAAGAGAGCAGGGTCCTCTTCGGCAGGTCGTAGGCGCAATAAGACGCCCCTCCCAATCAAAGATATCGAGCCTGTTGTCGGCGAAGAAGCACAGCTGCTGCACAAGTCTATTTTAGAAGCAGTGTTGGCGGCGTTTGGTGGCGATGCAAAGAGGATGAAGACATTTACGTCACATACTCGAAAATACGGCAACGAACAGATCACAGCACACGAGTTTTACCAATATTTAGTCGATTCCTTCGATCCGGACTTTGTCGGGCGTCTCGTCCCGGACCTTGCGCGTCTGTTACAAGATTCGGAGAAACGACACGCACTAATTCGTGCGCTGTGCGAAAGTGCACCGGGTTGGGCAAAGTTTGCCGGTTTATAGAGATGCGTGGTGAACATCGGTCAAGGCAGTATTGCAAGCGAAAGAATGCAACTGTCCAATTGCATGGGGGTTGGTATGACTGATGGAATCTCGGCTTCAAAGCTCAAGAAAACGAGCCTACACACGTTGCTGTGCTTGTGGCAATTGCTACAGATTAGTGTGATGAAGTCAATGCGCTGAGTGGTATTTGATTCGAGACGGATGGTGTAGTGCTTGGTATGTGCAGCTACCAGGTCCAAGTGTGTGCTGCTTCTGTCTTGCTTTGCTTTTGATTCTATCGATCACAAGACTTTGCGCCTCATGCAGTGAGTCACCAGATTCACGAACCGTTGTCAAATTGTCCACTGCATTTGGGCATCCAAAGAGGTTATGAACCATATGACGTTTGTTGCGATAGTGCTTGAGCTTCATGCTGTCAAAAGGATGGAGACGTGTTTTTTACTACAGAGGATCAGATACTTTTTTGGCTTGTCATCCGGATAAAACGCAAACTGATAAAGGAGACAGACAATAATTGGAGCCCTTTTCCATCTTGAATACATTATACCCAATATCGTCTGTATTTGAGTACAAAAAAAGAGTAATTCACCTTTAAATGGGTGTTTATCTTTTTGACTATTCTAATTCTAGAACACTCTATTTTTCATAAATAGAACTGATGATAATGATGATGTGGCATTTATGTGGTTAGTAGGTCCCAATTGATGATAATGCAACGTATCCTGGTACTATTACTTGCTCTATTGCTCCCATCTCTTGGTCTTTCTCAGACAATGACGTCAATATCGTCACCATTAACGTTACGCATGGAATTCCAACAACAATTTCGACTGTTCGAGTCATTTCCAGATCCACTACTACTTCGATTAGGATCGTATCCTGCTTCACTCATGGAACTACAGGACGTGATTCAGGACCACTTGAGAGAATATTTAACAGCAAGAAACGATGTTGAACCGCAATTTATGACGACAAAGTTTGACATGAGAGTCGAAGTTTACGACCAAAAACAACAACAATTTGTACTACTTGAGGACCTCTCGCAGCTTGGACGTCGTGCAAGATTGAGTCTATCTCTTACTAACCTTGACAAGGTGTTTCAGGGTTCTACTTGTCTAGCACTACCATCAAAAGTGTTTGGATATGACTTGACTGCAAGTGACAAGTTTATGATTCATGGAAGGATGGTGTATATTGAAGAGGTGGGGAATTCAGGTCAAGGCACGGGATTGACAACGTGGGATGGATCAGTCATATTAGCCAAGTATCTAGAACACCAACGTCATCATGAGATTGCTGGAACACGAGTGGTGGAGTTGGGTGCTGGCACAGGACTTGTAGGAATCTCAGCTGCATTACTTGGAGCACAAGAGGTACTTCTTACTGATCTTGACTATGTGGTTGAGAATCTTGCAAAGAATGTTGCAGAGACAATGAAACTTGCTGCGAACGCTGGTCAACATCTTAACTGTCACCTCTCGACTCGTGTATTGGACTGGTTTAATCCACCAACGGACTTGGGAGACATTGACTTTGTGTTAGCATCGGACGTTGTATGGGTTGAAGAACTCATTCAACCGCTCGTAGCAACGTTCGACACACTGGTACGTCATTCAGCTACCAAGACACAGATCCTCATGTCGTATCAGAAGCGCAGTATTGTATCGGACCAACTGCTATGTAGTGAATTGAAGCGCTATCATTTTGTGAAGACGCGTGTTCCAACAAGAGATTTGCATCCAAAATTCTCTACCGAACGGATTGATGTGTGGGAAATCAAGCGAGAGACAACGTCGAGCAACGCAACGAGAAGGTGATGGTTCAATGGAGTAAGATAGACGCTTTTCATAGCGTAATCGTGCTTTGGGATATGGGCATCCAAACATTTTACATTTCGATTGGCAAGCTACTCGTAAACTTTGTCAATGTATCATATGATAACCTGTATGGTTTAATGTTTTGAAACTCAAGTTTGTCTGCACAGCTTCTCCTAAATCCTATATTCCTGTAAGATGTAATAAAGTACAGAACTAAACTCTCCGTATTCAAACCCATCCATTCCTCCATTTGCTCTGCTCTACTGACAAGATGTTTAGCTCTCTGCGTGTCCCCGTCCATCGCATGACGCTCCTATCGCGTCGCTATGCCTCAACTGATAGTCTGAAATGGTCTACTGCTATGAACAAGTCACTCTTATCGTCAGATCCTGTGCTCTTTGACATTATTGAACGTGAAAAACAGCGCCAACGTAATTGTATCAGCCTCATTGCATCGGAGAATTTCACTTCCATCGCGGTCTTTGACGCCTTGGGTTCTGTCATGTCTAACAAATACTCGGAGGGTTATCCAGGTCAACGTTACTACGGTGGTAACCAGCTTATTGACCAAGTAGAGGAGCTTTGTCGCGCTCGTGCCCTTGAGGCATTTAACCTCGACCCAGAGCAATGGGGAGTTAATGTGCAGTCACTTTCTGGCTCGCCTGCTAATTTTCAGGTCTATACGGCATTGCTGGAGCCTCACGACCGCATTATGGCGTTGGACTTGCCCCATGGTGGTCACTTGTCACATGGTTACCAGCTTGGTCGTAAGAAAATCTCGGCGACGTCCATCTTCTTTGAGAGTATGCCGTATCGTTTAGACGAGAGCACGGGTCTCATTGATTACGATGGACTAGAGAAAACAGCGGCATTGTTTCGACCAAAGCTTATTGTAGCAGGTACTAGCGCGTACTCGCGTCACATTGACTATGCGCGTATGCGCGAGATCTGTGACCAGCAGGATGCAGTGCTGCTTGGTGACATGGCTCACATTAGTGGATTGGTGGCAGCTGGTGTTGTGCCGTCACCATTTGAGTACGCAGACGTGGTAACCACGACGACCCACAAGTCGCTGCGTGGACCGCGTGGAGCCATGATTTTCTACCGAAAGGGTGTACACCATGTTGACAAGAAAAGTGGTAAGGAAGTCATGTACGACCTGCAGCAGAAGATTGATTTTGCCGTGTTTCCCGGTCTCCAGGGTGGACCGCATAACCACACGATTGCTGCTTTGAGCACGGCGTTGCTCCAGGCGCAGAGTCCGGAGTTCAAGCTATACCAGTCGCAAGTGATCGCAAACTCCCGTGCAATGGTGGCTGAACTGATTAAGCGTGGCTACGTGGTAGTTTCGAACGGTACTGACAACCATTTGGCTTTGGTAGATGTGAAAAAGTCACGTGGCGTAGATGGCGCGCGTGTTGAGTTTGTGCTTGAAAGCGCGAATATGGTAGTGAACAAGAATACGGTGCCTGGCGACAAGAGCGCTTTTGTTCCTGGTGGCATACGTCTAGGAACCCCTGCATTGACCACACGCGGCTGCACAGAAGAGGATTTCCAGCAGGTGGCTGCCTTCCTTGATGACGGCGTGAGGCTTACGGCTGAGTTGAATGAGCGTGCTCGTGCACAGGGCGTTAAGAAGGTGAAGGACTTTAAGGAGTTTGTTGCTGAAGACGCCGAGGCGAAGGAGAAAGTAGACGTGCTGAAACGTGACGTGACTGCATTTGTGCGACAGTTTCCTACCATTGGCTTCAGCGAGGAAGACATGAAGTACAAGGACTAGAAGTTGTCAAGCAAATGACGCCTTGTTCCGATAGCTCTCGATTGTGATGTAGCAATGTTGCTACGATGATCGTTGATGGTTTCCATTGTCTGCATGCCCGAAGGTCTTTGCAAATGATGCATAACCAAGAGGATGACAATGGAAATTGAAGCTGCTTTTGCTCTCTATCATGTTAAACGATTGGCGGCGTGGACATTAGAGGAGTTGTATGCGGACATTGTTAATGGGAATATTCTTTTACAACTTGTCATTTTTGTACAGTAAATATTTTCTTAAATCTCTGTTTGTCATTGCGAGCAAATGAATGATAGATTTCAATAAACTATTCGCACTATGTCGCGAACGAATGAATATTTATTGTAAATTTTACAAAAAATGATCAAAATGATTTGTGCTGACAAATCTCAACTTCCTGCATCATCTAATATTGTAAGATATTAGTTTAGACAGTGTTGATGTTATTGCTGGCTAAAATGCACTGAAAGCTAAGATCTCGTCTAATTTATGATGTAGTCTCGACAGGAAGAAGAACATTGCTGAGCACTGAAGAATGTACCGACAGAGCACAAATCTTACTTTGAAATACAACTTCTAGCTTGATATTTTCATCTTGATACTGACGTCATATTTGATCCCATGGGACGCGAACAAAGTGCAGCTATTTCCAAGATACTCCATTCTCTAACCAATACTGACTGAGTGAGTTGCGTGGAAACTCACGTCAAGAGTGAAATCTTGAGACAGCATGTGAGCCAACAAAATTTTGACAAATTGTGGTAGAGCTGATTCCTTTTATACCAAAAGTGGTGGTATCTGTGATATTGATCGGATGTAATCGATGATGATGGCAAGTGCGTACCGTACTGAGGGGTATGGTTCTTGCCACTAAGTATCAGGGCTCACATCATCTGTCAATGATGCAGCATACTGGCTCTTTTTGTAAAAGTCTTTCGACTTTGTAGATTTGCAAACGTCGCAAAAGTCTCGCATTTCTCAGCCCTCTAACGTCAAATTTCGAATTAGATCATGACTTTCCACAAAAATGTCAATACAAAATCTACCAAAAGGCCACCCAATGTCTACTTTTTGTACATAAAAAAATTCAAAAACAAAATAACATATACAAGGGCTAGGGGTCATCTCTCCTTTCAGAACTATTCTGCTCGACGTTCGTGACTGATAGAAAAGGAAACGGAAAAATAAAAGAGCCTTCTTTGTGTCACCCCCATTCCGCACGCTCCTCGAACCCCCGCACTCGATTAGTTTCAATACTACACTTAGTCGTTAAAACTGTTTACGTGTGTGTGTGTACACAGTAGTTTGTTTCTATTGGTAAGCAGGGAAGAAACGTTTACAGGACAGCGTCAAGAAGAAGAAGAAGAGAGAGAGACTTGTGTTGTTATTGTTGTGACTGTGTTTAATACGTTACAAACAAAACCACAGACAGACAGACAGATTCCGACACGTTCGTGTGTGTGTTTTATTTTCTTGATTATTTCTTGTCTACGTCATCATGAAGAAGGATAAAAGAGCTGGTGATTGTCATGGACTACGACAAGTAGCTGCAGCACCTCCACGTCGACGTGCTGTATCAAACTACCAAACACTTGAGGATGCTGTTGCTGAACGTGGTGTGAGTATCAGTCGTCCACGAATGGACAAGTTGAATTCCCAGTCACAGCAGCAGCAGCAATATAATCTACCACAGACTCAACAACCTATTGCGTCCTTAACCATGTCAGGACCAATACGACCACCACGACCAGGTGCTGGTTCTTTTGAGCTTCTTCAAGCGAAGTTTGGTTTTCAAGATGGTAATGTTCGGAATCAGAAGGAACACTTTGAAGTGTGGGTACTGAACTACGAGTCACGGATCCTTGAGGCTTCTGTGACGCCAATGGACACTGAAACGATCATTGAAACGATTCATGGGAAATTCTTTCGTAATTATGTCAAATGGTGCGAGTTCCTACGGATTAAGCCATTTCTATTGGACTCGGCGTCGTATCCTGGTGCAGCTGAGCGTCAGATTGCGCTGTTTTTGCTCATTTGGGGTGAAAGCGCTAATTTACGCTTTATGCCGGAATGTTTGTGCTTTTTGTATCACAAAATGGCAGCAAAGCTTGATGGAATTGAGCGAGTGCCAAATGTATCGGAAGGCACGTTTTTGCGTCGGGTTGTACGTCCACTGTATATGGTTGTGGCCAAAATGCATGATGCAACACCTCAGAAAAATGGCGCAGGACTGGATCACAAAAATGTGACCAATTATGACGATACAAACGAGTTTTTTTGGCGAGAAATGTGTCTTAGCTTTGATGAGTTTACTGCGGCCGAAGCAATGAGGATGCAGGACTTCAAGACATTCAAAGAACGACGCAGTTTTTGCAACCCAATGCTGGCGTTTTTCCGCATTTACTTTTTCTTGTTTGTCATGCTGCACGTATTAGTTGCGATTGCCTATGTGGCGTATCGATCGGACCCGGATGACACAGCGGGATTCAATTTCTATTCAAACTTCTTCACGTCTGACATCACGGATATTCGCAATCATTCGTTTTACTCAATCTTCATTACGGTCAGTGGCATGCTGACGCTGAAGGTCGTACTAGATGTTTGGATTGATGGTACGCGTATCTTTTACCGCTTGATGTACGCCATGTCGGTTTTTATCCGTCTCGTGTGGCACACGATATTCCTCGGCCTCTTTACAGCTGTAAATGCAGCTCCATACAAGACATTCGGTTCGAGCGACTTGCTAACAATGGCACCTACTTTGATCGCAGTGTACATGGCGCCGATCGTCATTGTGTCAATTGTGCAGATGTGCTTTCGTGGAGTTGTGTGGAGGTCGGCTATGTTGAGCTCGCTGGATGGAACCCGTGAACAGTACATTGGCCGCACGATGGGGCAGAGTTGGGGGGATTTTTTGGGCTACGCGGTGTTTTGGACAATCATCTTTGTATGCAAGTTCTTGTTTAACTTGCAACTTATGGTGAAGCCTCTTATTGGACCGAGCGTTGAGATCTATAACGTGGATGTATCCGCTGCCCAGCGTGAGAGTGGTATTATCGAGTCAAATCACAACATTGCGTTCCTCGCTGCAATGTGGACACCCGTGATTCTCGTCTACATCTACGACTCTCAGATCTGGCTTGCTATCGCGCAGGCTATAGTTGGCGCCTGGATTGGTTTTCGCCTCAAAATTGGCCACTCAGCTCGTATTAAGGAGTTTGTGACGCGTCTTCAGCAGGCACCTGCTCTCTTTGACGAGAAAGTGGTTTCTGCTGCCGCCCGTGGTCAGCTTGCAATCAACAACAACCCGTTATCATCAGCCAGTGTTGCTCCTGATGCAAACAGCCGCTTGCGCTTTGCCGTGGTGTGGAACGAAATTGTGAGTAGTTTTCGCTTATCTGATTTGCTGGACGACCGAGAGACCGCTATTCTTCAATACCAAATTTCGGATACCGGTGCCGTCGAAGAACCTGTATTTTTGATTGCTGGCGAGGCACAAGCGGCTGCGAATATCGCTGCTAAGGCTAAAACTAAGCGCATGAGCGATGGCCAACTATTGAAACAATTGAAGAGAGCTGGAGTGCTGGGCTGTGCCAAGAATTGTGTCGACATCTTGTTCCAGATCTTGCAACAGCTTTTAGGCACTCAAGATAATGAATTGATTGGTGTGCTCCACCAGATGCTGGCTGGGGGCAAAGTAAGCGGTGTTGTGAACCTTACTCACATCGGATTGGTGCGTGAGAATGTTGTCGACTTGCTTGGAAGCATCTTAGATCTACCAGAGCCGACCCTGGTGCCTACGGGTGGCATTGATGGCTTCCCGCACGAACAAGTCATGGTTGTTGTGCAGCGTGTGGACGCTCTGCTAAAGAGCATTGAAATTATGGTTGAAGAGGAGTGGATGGCGGAAAAGCTGCGTAAGTCAGCGTTTGCTACAATGACGCCGGATCTTACCTATCAAAAGGAACAATTGTTATCGATCTTTGCAGACCGCATCAGCCAACGCGACTCAAGCTCGCCTACACGCGCGACCTCGCCGAGCTCCAATGAGAGTGTTGTGTCGCTCTCCACGCGACTATTCTTCTTGCTAACTCTGGATGCAGCGGATGCGCTGCCACGTTGCCACGAAGCTCAGCGCCGCATGAGTTTTTTCTTAAACTCTCTACACATGCAGATTCCGAGCATTGATTCAATTGCCGCGATGAAATCATTTTCTGTGGTCACACCGTATTACAACGAGACGGTGCTTTTTTCGGTTGGTGAGCTAAACGGACGTATTGACTCGAACCCGCTATTCCGCAAGGTGGAGCAGAAAGGCCGTGACCTCAGTATTTTGAAGTACCTCATTACTTTTCACGACGATGAGTGGGGCAACTTTCTTGAACGCG
This sequence comes from Peronospora belbahrii, assembly GCA_920618645.1. NCBI lineage: Eukaryota > Oomycota > Peronosporomycetes > Peronosporales > Peronosporaceae > Peronospora > Peronospora belbahrii. Next base: position 483,609 of record CAKKTJ010000322.1, on the reverse strand, counting down.
TGGGCGTGGCTTCTATCGATGAGGCACTAGCTGAGACGCCGACGCAAGTACGTCTCTGGGCATCGATGCGTGGACAAACGTTGGCACGCACAGTGCACGGCATGATGATGTATGAAGACGCGCTGAAGATGTTGCGCTGGCTAGAAATTGGATCGGACGAGAAGATTTCACACTTGGAGAAGATTAAACACATGGATCGGATTGCAGGTCTAAAGTTCTCATACGTAACAAGTTGCCAGATTTACGCCGATCAGCTTGCGGCAGGAGACTCTCGTGCTGCGGACATTGACTTGCTTATGCGCAAGTACCCAAATTGGCGTGTGAGCTACGTGGACACAATTCGTCCTCCTGTAGGAAGTGGTAAAGAACCGCGTTTTGACTGCGTGCTGGTAAAGTCAGATGGTGATGAAATTGTTGAAGTGTATCGTTATGAGTTGCCTGGCAACCCAATGGTTGGCGAAGGAAAGCCTGAGAATCAGAATGTTGCTCTGCCATTCACTCGTGGCGAGTACGTGCAGACGATTGATATGAACCAGGAGCATTACTTTGAAGAAGCGCTCAAGATTCCGAATTTTCTGGCGACCGCTACAGCAAACGGACAGAACGTCACTATTATCGGTATGAAGGAACACATTTTCACTGGTCGAGCATCATCTTTGGCACATTTCATGACGTTGCAAGAATTGGTGTTCGTGAGTCTAACGCAGCGTGTGCTAGCTAACCCTCTTCAGAGTCGCATGCACTACGGTCACCCCGACGTATTTGAGAAGTCGTTTATCATGTCGAATGGTGGTGTGTCGAAGGCAAGTAAGGGTATCAATTTGTCTGAGGATGTGTTTGCTGGCTACAACGTGGCACTTCGTGGGGAGAAGGTTACGCATCAAGAGTTTATGCAGTGCGGTAAGGGACGTGATGTGACCTTGAGTCAAATTAATGCTTTTGAGGCTAAGCTCTCAAACGGTAGCGCTGAAAGTTCGTTGAGTCGGGAATCGCATCGAATGGGTGCCGGCATGGATTTTTTCCGCTTGAATTCTATGTTTTACGGCCACATGGGATTTTACATATGCAATGCACTAGTGGTGCTGTGTGTGTTTGCGTATGCGTATGGCAAAGTGTACGTCGTGCTGCACCGAGAAATCGGCGAATCTGCCATCATTACGACAAACCACCTAGATGACCTCGCTGACGTGATGAACACGCAATTTATCTTTCAGTTTGGCATGTTGATGACAATTCCGTTGATTGCCACATTATTTGTAGAGTACGGGTGGCACCAGGCATTGGTCAACTTTGTGGAGCTGGTCGTAAGCCTTGGTCCAGTGTTCTACATTTTCGAGACTGGTACGAAGTCGCACTTTTACGATATTGCCATTATGCGCGGTGGGTCCAAGTACCGTGGCACAGGCCGTGGCTTTGCCATTGTTCGTGAAACATTAGTGAACTTTTACAAGGAGTATGCTGCCTCGCACTACCGCAAGGCTGTGGAACTGGTGGGTCTGATGATCATCTTTGGTACATACGGCAATTTTAACATTGGTACGAACGTGCTGGCTGAGTATTGTGCCACTGCGGACTTTGACTGCGACACGAACCCAGACCAGATTCCATCGGATATCGCGCTCTTGAACTCGTATAGCTCAAAGGGCCAGGACTACGGTATCGCTTCTTTTGCTGTATGGTTGCTTGGCACGTGCTGGCTGCTTGCACCTTTTCTGTTCAATACAGATGGCTTGGACTTTTTGAAAACACGAGTAGATATTGCTTACTGGCTTTCATGGCTTATGTCAGTAAAGGAAGGAGATGATGACGAAAGGGTGCTACCGAACCACAGCGGCAGCCATTCGTCTGGCTTGACAGACACATGGAACGATTTCTATAACTACGAGGCTAGTCTCATGTACCCTATTGGTCCAATGAGCCGGTTTGCTTACGCAGTCCGCGACCTTCGCCACCCATTGGTTATGTACTATGTCTTCACCTACTCGTTTCGCCTGAGCGACATTGGCATGCTGTTGGCATGTATTGGTGGTATTGCTGTTTTGTTGTGGATTGGTGGCTTTGGCTTAGGGACATGCATGCGCAACAAAGCTCGCGTTGCCCGGGCTATGCTGTATACGTTGATGGTGGTGTTCATTGGCGTCGCTCCCTTTATTGTGGGGTCCATCCAAGATTGGGATAGTATCAAGTCGTTCTCATTGACAGTGTCCACGTTCACTGGTCTTTTCTCGCTTTTGCACTACCTGCAACTGTTGCACGGGTTGTTTGGACTGCCTGTTGCGAAGTGGGGTCTTGTGCGTGAACTTGCCTTTTTCTTTGATGTGGTTGTCGGTCTATTCCTGGTGTTTCCGCTTTTGATTCTGTCGGCTTTTCCGTTCATGAACACTATCCAGACTCGAATGATGTACAATGGTGGTTTCTCACGTGCACTGAGTTCTGGTAGTGAGTTTGCAGCCTCGTTAAGTGTAGTCGTGGGTGGTCTGGGTGGGTTTACGTACGGCTGGTTGACATGCCTCATCTTTTCGCTGGGATATGTGAATTCGGCATCGGACAACTTTTTGAATCAATCGTTTGTATACTACAACAATGAGGTGTTGGGTGGGGCATTAGATTTGGCTATGATCAAGGTGTATGCTGCTGTCACGGCTGCGGTTGGAGTCATCCTGAGCGGCGCTTTAGCGCATGTCATTGGCCGTCGCTGGACGATTGAAGTTTCGTGTGTGGTAACGTTTGCTGGTTCTGCCCTTGTGTGGCTTGAGTCAAGCTCAATGGTGTTGATTGGAATCTGCTTGGCATCGGTGGGTATCGCAATGCTCTCGCTCGTGTGTCCACTGTACAATTTTGAAATTTGTATGCAAGGCTGGAAGGGAAAGGGTGTATTGATGTTTCTCACGAGCGCTGCATTGGGCTATATGATTGAGGCGGTGCTCATCAATGCCATCAACGCCAAAGCCATGTCAGAAAATTGGGGCAACTCACCATTCCACGATTGGCAGTGGCAATTTATATTTGGAATTGTTCCGATTGTGCTACTAGTGCCAAGTGTGTTCTTCCTACCAGAAAGCCATTATTGGGAGTACCGTCGTAAACCAGACCCCAAAGCGGCCGAGGCGACACTGGTTCGCCTGCGTCAGCGTCACGATGTAATGGAGGAATTGGGTGAGATGAGGGACTCATTTGTGGTGAAGGAAGGTCCTGTAAATGTGATGTTCCGTATCACACTCGTGGTAGTGCTGCAAGCAACGTTTGCGCTTTTCACCTCTGGTGCATTACTACAGCGTGTGCACGTTCAGCCGACGCCCAGTGAGGCTGGCGCGCAAACATCCAAATGGGAGATTTATTACGGCATCATGACATTTGTGGGTAGCTTGCTGAGTCTGCTCACGGTCGACAACGTACGCCGCAAGACTATCTTCAAGGACGTGCTTCCATTCTCGGCAGCGTTGTCGGCTGCATGTGGTGCAATGGGGCTTGCAGGTCAGGAAAACAGCAGTGTTACGCAGATTTTGTTATGCGTAACTTTTGTCAGTGGAACACTGAGTCTTATGTGTGGCACATGGCTCACTGCTATCGAGGTATTCCCGCCGTACCAGAACGGACGATACATCGCCATGTCTTTCGTTGCGTACTATATCGTGCAAGCTGCGATTTACGTGGCTGACCCGTCGTTCGCAACCAGCCACTTTGTATTCGCCGGAATGTGTCTATTGCTCACAGTCTTCATGTTCATCGTATGTGCAAGCTCTAAATATGGTGCCATTGAGCTCAAGAGTGAGAAGAAGATGCGTAAGGATGCTGAAGCCACTCGCAATGCGCCGTCTTTCATGGCCTGTGCGTCTCGATCACAGAACTTTATGCGCTCGCGGTCCCAAGTACGTCGATCCTCGTCGCATTACTCCATACCGTCATTGACGCCGCAAGAAGAGAGCTACTCGAACTTTGAGTCTCCTGCTGGTCGCAAAAGCAATGGCAGCACACGCCGAATGCTCAATAATTCACAAAAACGATTGTAGGAGGAAGCCATTTGCCATTACTCTACAGTTTACAGACTGCTGATGCTCTACGATCAAGAGAAAAAAAAGACAAAGAGCGTTGCTTTGAATATATGTTGCATATACACATGAGAGATGCATTAGTCCATTACCATTGTCACCATTGACGCACGCACGACTATTGTTGAAGTGAGTGATATACTTGATTTTGATTGGTTCATGGATATTCTCTTTCTACCAATCGAATCACGTTGTACTGATTTCAATCTTTTCTGAGTACTAAATCAAACATCATGGAAATTGTGGATGCGCTCGATTCGTCACCTTTGGCTATGAATATGAGCGATTCCAGGCTTGCTACAAGCCATAGAAACCTTAATAATGACGTATCTTTATCTTCTATTGAATCTACACCATTAGAAACGTCAGGAGCTCACGCAGAAACGTATAGAACAGGCGATGAAGAAGATGGTTGGATGCCAAAACCTGTACGATTACATTCAGGCAAAACACGATCATGTGTTGTCTGTTTGACTAGTTTAGAGTATACATCCTCTCATAGTTGGGACGAGTATTTACAGAGTGAAGCGTATTTAGATCAATTACAAGCCAATGTCCTACAAGATGCTTTCATCTCGTCCGTTATTTGTGGAGAGACTACAGCAGGAGGTGATGTACCAACCGAGCATCGTATGCATAAGAATCGCAAATTCAAATGTCGACAAAATGTAACGGATTATAAACATATGACAAGTGCTGGTGTTGTGGATCAATTGGGAATGGAGAAAGGATCGATACGAACATTAGAAGAAATGCTGATTGAGACACTACCTACACCAGTATTTACTCATGTATTAGAACGACGACTGGCTGTGATTTCACATAGTTCCAAGATTGTTTGTAAACTCATGAGTCGTGAGAAAAGCATAAAGATATCAAGACCTGTGGAGAAAACAATGGATACTGAAGAATTGCATTATTTAGCTATTCAGACATTGTCAGCGTTATTAAAAGCTTTTGATTACAAGAATCCACACGCACTGAGATCGTTTCAAGAACTGTCGCACCTCTTAACGTGCTTTCCTGTGCTGTCGTTGTACCCATTCTGGAGTCCCATGAAAAAACCACCGGATAAAGTGTTGAGGTTGACCAAGGACGAGGTAGAGGTGTCGTCGGTTACGGCAAGTTCCGACGCGCATGGACCACACTGCGCGCTGGATGGAGAGGAGGACACGTTCTGGCAGTCGCAACCAAGACCAGGAGTGGTATATTTTGTGGTGAAGGCGACGGAATTGGAGAAAGTGACTTCGATCTTGATCGTCTGGCATATGAAGTATATTCCACAAACTGTTGGTGTTCAGTATCGTCCTGACGGGAGTAATAGTTTCATGCCAATTGTAGAGGACCGAACAGTCTCGTCGTATGACCCCACTGTGATTGAAACCAAATTTCCGATGTCCTGTCGAGAAGCCCGAATTGTTATGGCGGGGACGCCATCTTCGAATCGTAATGGGACATACGCAATTAAACACCTGCGACTGAACATGCCCGCTCCTAGCTCCCTTTTTGTGGACCCGAAGCTGACGTTAAGCGCTATTGCTAATTGGCTTCTTGGTGCTTTGGATACCGTTGACGACGTCATGGCTACAGAGGCTATTGGGGCACTTAGGGCCTGGGCTTTGTCAACAGCATCACTTAACGTCACGATGCTGTTTGTCAATATGCTACTGCAGCTTGATGCCAGCGCAGAAGATCATCGTTGGCGCCGGAATGCAGCGCTTGCATTAGAACAAGGTCGCATTTTGCTGAAGGGAATTGAGGCATATCATCAGGAAAAATTACATCGGTTGGCGCATGAAGGGGGTACGGTCGGTCATGATGACGTTCGCAAAGTTGGGGCCGTTTTTGAATCATCAGTTTGCTCTACTGGCGTAGTTGTTGAAGGCGGTGGTCTTATTGTGAGGACTCGGGAAACGAGTTACCAATATGCAGTTGTAAATTGCGGAATATCTACTGGAAAAGCCTCTTGGAGATTGCGTCTTGATACTGACACACAGGACGACGAAATGACATGTTTTGGTGCTGCTATACTACCCGTGACCATCAACGGTTATGATTCGTCCCCCAGTCTCTGGATGCTGAGAGGCTATAATGGCAACTTATATGCTCGTGGGCACAAGCTAGGTCGAGCCATTGGTAAGGTGCACCCTGGCGATATTGTTCAAGTAGACGTTGACATGAGCGAAGGCACTTTAGCGTACAAAATCAACGGTACGGACTACGGTGTGGTGTTTACAGATCTTGCTGGACATGAAGTACACCCTGCTGTTTCGTTCTACGGCTCAGGTAAAGTAATTTCTCTGCTTGGAGTCACAAAATGGGACTGCGCCAGCTCTGATTCAGCTGACGTAGACTCGATATTTCTTTCGAGCATACGGGAGAGTCACTTTTCGGTTGGATACGGAACTTTAGGGAAGGGTGGCCAGTTGGGATATGCCAGCGGTGGTAGTCCCAACATATCGTCGGGCAACAACACATCAGCCACAGAAAGCACTTCAATTTACATTAACGGTGAGGCTAAGCAACGATGCTTGTCAACACATCCACCTTCGCATGGCGACGCCTACGTGGTCTACGACTTGTCTGAAGCCTATCACGCGATCAGTGGTGCAATCGCTATTAATGACAACACACGTGGCGAGCTTTTTCAGAACCATCGGGTCGTCTTGATGTTTAAAATATTGGGCGACGACAAGTTGCTGTGGCAATCAAAGCCATTGTGTGAAACTCATTTGATTGAGCAATTTGAAGTCGACGTGAAAAATGTGCGCGTGCTAGAGCTTAGGGTGTCATGCGAAGGGTCTAATCACTGTGCGCAAGCGATCTGGATAGACCCCTGTTTGCATCCAGTTAAAGAGTGGATTTGTTCAAAGTGTTCTTATGTCAACCATGGCTCAGCAAAAATATGCGCGGTTTGTAGAAATGGAACTCGTGATGAAAGCTTGAAAAAAACAGTGGACAAACTCGCATCAGGAGACGTTTCAAACGAATCAACACCACCGGCGTTTGGAAGTGATGGTCTTGTTCAAGATCCGAAATCACTCAGTGAGCTTGGCACGAATATCATCCGACAAATTTACGAGTTATATCAGCTCGAGCCAGGACGTTGCATGTCTTCAGCGAAGCCTACTGTCCCGTTTGAGGAGCCATTTTGCCGCCAGCCGACCAAGGATGTAATTTCTTTATTATTGCTTATGCTTCAACGATTCCATACTAATTCTGGCCTGGACGCTAAGGCAAGCAATGATGCAAAGTACAATTGTGATGGTTTTGTGCATGTTCTAGGAATTATTAGTGCCAACTTGGAGAGTATTGCATGTCATGACGTGAAGGATTCTACTACGGAACTAGGCGTGTCGTTGGTTACTGAATTACGAGAAGAACTTGAAACAATTGCACGTATTCGCGAAGCACCTCAAAGGGTAGCAAATGAGATTGAAGAGGCCGCTGCTCAGACCATTGTTGCTGGCATCTCCGTTTTGTATCCTTCCGCGATTGAAAAGCTGCAACTACTGCTTCAGTTATTACGATCATACATTTTACGTCCAATCGATGCTACCTCAGCAAGCTATTTTGTCTTGGCATCAGTGATGAGACTTCTTGCTACTCCAGGACAAGATGGGATTTTGACTTTTATGCCTTATATGGCAGCCGACAATGATAAGTGCAGAGGATCAAGTTTTGGGGAGACTGATGAAGCGGCATGGATACTGTCGGTAACCGAAGCAGTTAAACTTCTTATGCAGGTTGTAGTAAATGTGCACCGGAAACAGCTTTTAGCTGACACCGATACTTCAAGCGAGGAGGATGTTGGTAGTGACAAACTAACTGATGCCGCAATTAACCTTCTAAAGACGTATCAACTTTATCTGCTTTCGGCAGCTATAGAGTTGACGAAAACAAAAGCATTTGAGGGTGCCACAGCTAATCACAGCGATGGTAAAAGCGCGAAAGCAATGTCTCGACGTAGACTTCAGGTCCAGGAAGCGACTCTCCAGTTTGGTGTTTTTTCTTTGAACGTATACCGGAATCTGGTTGACAGTATTGTTGCCATTCAGGCAGAAGAATCGTTTGTTCTTCCCCAAGCAACAGTGGCTCGTCAAGCAAGCGTTCGTTCGTATCAGATTCCTCTGCTCTCGGAGGTGCTACCATGGTTTATTGCGTGCTTGTGCCTATTACGTCGCCATACATGGCTTGCCCGACAGATACTCCCGGCGGTGGTAAGGCTTCTTGAAACGCTAGACCACTTTTGCTCGGAATCGCAGGCTGTAACAAAGTCTGCGCATCGATTTCAGCAGCTGGAAGCACACCAAAAGGCACGGTTGATTGAAACACAAGAAATAGAACGCGTTGCTGCGCTTGAGAAGGAGCCGAGCTGCTGGCCCCACTCAACAAAACGTCTATATAATGTTTTTTATCAGCTCTACACCGGCGAGAAGGACCATTTTGAAGGGCAAATTGGGTTCCAGTTTGAAGCAATGAGCTCCTTCACCATCGTTGCTCTGGGACGCTCTGTCAATCCAAAGCGACATGGTGGAAGACTAACGCGTGAACATCTGATTCGACTATGGGAGGAAGGATCGCAGCTATTAGTTGCAGAAGTCACAGTCGGAGGGAGATCAAGAAAGGATGCTTTGGGTTATGCGCTAGAGATGCTACCATTTCCTGCAAAAATTACTCAAGGAAAACTGTACCGGTTGACGACGCAAGAGTTTGCGAATGGTGGAGACCCATGGTATAAGAAAGAAAACCTACCGGATGAAGAGTATGACGAGTCGTATATTAAGATTTTGCGGGATTGCTACGCATCCGGCTCTGTGGGATTTCCTGGGTCTCAAAACATGATGGGTGCTGCGTACGGCGTCCCGACATTCATGGTTCAAGACGAAACTCCTCTCGGTAGCCTTCCGCGCTTTGTGCCTCCACATGGTTGTCTTTCACTACGATTCGACACGAGAAAAACGTTAAACTCAGTCTGTATCAGCCACACAGGAACATCCGCCGTCGTCAAAGACAACACCGATACGTGGCGAACTTGCCTGTTGCGAACGGCGTTTCTTCACGGCGTCCATTCGGTTGATTTCGCTGTCAAGTGCTCTCGTGATGGAGGAACAGTATCTGGGCATGTTTGCGTCGGAATTGATTGGAGACAGCCACGGGGAGAGCGCTGTTTGAACTCACAGCAATCTGCGTACGATACTTTTATGGGAGAAACGCTGACAAGCATCGGGTGGATGCCCTCAATTGGCTCGGTTTGGGTAGGAGGAGTGCGATATGATTACGGACCAAAGCTCTCAGTTAGTGTCGGCGATATATTCACGGTAGTTATCGACTACGACTTGCATCTTTTGTCGTTTGCGTATAACGGTAAAAATGTTGGGATTGCGGTGGGCCCTAAGGAATTTTGGCCTCTCGGAACAGCAATTGAAAAACTTCCAGAAGTGGTAACTGCTGGAGTATCACTCTACGGCTTTCAAGATGCTGTCCAAGTGCGCCCGTCAGGTATAGCAATGTCAAGTCTTCGTGTTCACTGGCTATTTGATTTGCACAACTCATTGGCTTCTCTTGCTGGCCGTATCGCTAGCACACTCATTGCTGGGCATCCAGTAGATGCGGTGGAAGAAGAGCTGTTACCTTGGCTGCAATCACCGCTGCTTAGTGGGGGCAATGCGGAGCCTTCGGCCAGGCAGGATCAGTCTGGCGTGAACACACCGTTGCTGTGGAGTGATGTACTTCAAGCCGAATGCGCTCGTTATCCGTCAAATCAGCAAGAAATTGGAGCTGAAGTCTTGGCAGGTTTTTCACCATATACGCCGTCAAGTATTGACGAAGATTTAGTACAGAGAAAGCGTGGGTCAGAAAGACGCTTCAAAACCAGTGAAGCTGTAAGTCAGCGCGATCCTGTCTTTTGGGGAAATTGGACGGCGGACATGACAGAACGTGGAACCGTCCAACTTATTATGTCATGGCTAGAGAAGCACTGTCCAGATCGTACTTTTCTAAGTCGACTTGGAAGATTCCCATTGTGTGAGAGATGGGTGTGCGCTGCTTTGATAATGCATGCACCATCTCACGTGCTCCAAGAGGTGCAAGCAATCGCTGCAGGAGCGGGGGTCAGTACGGGTGGCGAAGTTGTTGGGGCAGATTTTTTTGTTTCCCACGCACATTTTACCCCATCCGACGATATAATTTGTGTTTGGAAGCGGATTATTATGCTGCGACACTGGCTAATAAAGGTTCGACAAGGGTATCGCGCAAAAGAAGCTGACGAAACATCAGTAAACGAACGCGATACACGTGAAGGGACTGTTGAAAACTCTACTGCAACAATTATATCGCAATCCGATGAAAGCTCTTCGCCGAAGCGGTTTGATGACGACATTAATTTGGAACAAAGCGTGGTGGTACCACAAACCTTTGACGACCTCTTAAAGCAAGTGGTTCAACGGGCAGAATTTCTGTGTAAGTTAGCCCCACCTTCAGGAGAAACTGAAGGTCTCAAAGGCGACTCGCAGATTGCTCTCTTTAATTTGGCGGAAAAATGGAGTGCTCAAAAGACACCTCCATCTTTGCAACCTATGCTTGAACGCTGGAAAACTTTAGGTAAGGCAGACAGCTCAAAGTGGTCTGGAATCGTCGATGTGTTACGAGCTCAGCATCGCTGGAGAGCTCGACGAGCTTCTATACAAGGACTTGCATTCACTTCACCGCAATCCATTGCAAGTGACGACAGCTTGAATGAGAGCTCTGATGATATGCTTGAGACTAAGGGGGAATACGACTACATGAGCAGTTTTTCCGCGATGATGAAAGCGTGTGAATTGTATATTCGTGACGGAACTGGAGCGCCGCCCAAAGTGCTTACATTGCTGCTCGAAAGACGCCAGCGACGATCTGATTCTCGACTTTTTGGTCTTCAAGCGATGAAAAGCATAATATCGTTGTTGTCGTACGACTCAGCTATTCACAACGCTTTAATTTTTTTAAGGCCTGCAATGAGAGGGTTTACAGATAGTGAGAAAGAATCACAAGAACTTAATGACAGGCAGGTTGTAGCAGAGACATTTCGGGCTACGCTTCGCCATCACTACTTGAAAGGACTCGAGGGTTGTAATCGGCAAACCATTGAAAGCGTTCGAAAGGCTTTCTGTGACTTATACACCCACTTGGCACAAATTCTCGGCGGAAGCTCGGGTTACAGTATATCCGATCCGCAGCTAAAACAAACTATACTGTGCGCATGGAGCTTGGATTTTGAGCCGCAGGATCACCAGTTCTTGCTTGAAACCGGAATGTTATCTAAATTACAGGAAATGTTTTCCATAAGATCTGTTCTACGCAAGGCAGTCGCTGTTAACGAGGATTTGTCCGACGGAACCCTGTCACCTGGTTCAGTACGTGGGTACTCGAGTATCAATTGGCATCCTTTGTCTGTAGAATTCGTGCAGCAAGGACTTTTACGAAGTGGTTACATGACCAAACGTGATGTGTTTCAGCTACTTCATCGAGCTCCTCATTATGCATGTCCAGCAGAATGGTGGAAGAAGAACGATATGAAGAACGCTAAAGATGACGTCCCAATAACCGCACGCCACACTGCTTCCTCGCTTTCGCTACTCTATGCTGATATGCTAGCTCGACTTCAACAAAAGCTGCTCGGCCCCCCTGCTTCATACTTCAACTTGTAAAACATTATGTTTTGGCACCAGAATAACACCACCATCTGCACGTGATGCCCAGGCAGCGACAAACCCGAAACCAGACAAAGTAAGCTATGTGAACATGCCAGCGCTAGGTGAAGTGAGAGATTTTACAATGGAAATGTGGATATTTCCAACTGCACTGGTAGGAAATCAAGCATTACGATGTGATGATGGCGTTCACAATGGCAGTGTTTACCTGGAACTAGCTGGGCGGCACTTGCAGCTATCGATCCCAGGCAATTCCCCACGTGAATGGCTGTTTAAAGTGTACCAGCTCCAGACCTTTCAATGGGTTCATATTGCGATCACGTATGATAAAGCAAAAAGATGTCTTCAACTTTTCGTGAATGGAGTGTTATCCGAGAAGATGGAGTTTGAATATGTATGTAGCAGTGTAAACTTTCGCTCTTCGCGACTCGGGTGTTGGATGAATGATGATGACACACATGGCGCGGCAATCACAAGCATCTCTTCACAACGCATATTTAAGGGATCGATTGCTGAAGTTCGAATATGGAAAGTATCGCGTGCTGGTCATGAGATTTTGCGTGATTTTCAGCGCAGCATTCCTCTTGTAACATGCCCTACTGATTCATCGGTAACAAAGTCTAAAGTATTTTCTGATGCTATGATCGGTCTGTGGCATCTGACTGAAGGGGAAGGTATCTGTGGCTATGATGGTGCCCCTGTTCTAAAAGCTGTGCCTGAAGGTCCTGAGGCAAGAGGTTACAATCTGACCATCTCACACTGTCGTTGGGTCCCTACAAGTCTGCCAGTCTTTGGAAACAATGTTTTGGACAATATGTCACCCAATGAATGGAGCCGAACCGTAATGTGTGTTCGTGTCTTTCAACGAAAGGTTCGGTTGTGGTTGATGATCCAATTCAATGAATCTGTTCATTTAGCAAAGCTGGTCTGCAAGTTTGACGAACACAATGCAATGCAGAAATGGAACCACTTATCTCGGATAGATGGTGATGATGGTGACGTTACGCTTTCTGATAGTATTGCTGCGTACTTGCGCAGAGGTGAAACCGAACGTGGTAAATTGACTGGTCAGCCGCTGGATAAGACGACTAGCAAAACAATTTCTCAATGGAACGCATGTACTGATGAGCAAATGATCATTCAAAAGCAAACAAGGCGATGCGCGTGGGTTGTTTTTCGCTTCTTAGCGTCAACTGGCATAAGCGGGGCTTACGATAGGCGAGAGGGGGAAGCCAAGTCGGTAGCTGCTGTTGCAAAAATGAAGCGAAAGCAGCGACTTCAGAAAGCTGGTAGTTCCGGAAATGGGACGTTCTCTACTGTTGGTGGACAACTGGCTACTGAAGATTCACACGGTTCAAGTTTAAGCTCTAGTGCTGAAGATACTGCTATTCGAACAGCTGAAGCTGCAAGCGATGCAGCTAAGAGTGCAGCTACAAACAGAGAATTAGAAGAACCTGTTCTTCAAACATTGTGGTTTTTGAAAGAGTTTCACAGGAAAGTGTTCGAAGTTCTTGAAAAAGAGCTAATTCAAGGAAAAGGGCTAACTGAAGCAGCCGAGGGACTGACGCGTGCTCAGCGAATGCTTCGGTCAGTTTCAACACCTGTCCAAAAGCGAGGCGCAAGTCTTCGTCAGTACCCGAGCGATGTAGCGCGCGGCATGTCTGGATTTGTGAATTTTCATCACGCAACAAGTAACTTATCGGAAAATAGTGAGGTTTTGGAGCCTTTGGAAGTGGAGACGCACATGTTTAAGATCCTGTTGTTCATGCTTTCGCAAAGTCAGCAATCTTCGGCAATCACATATCTAGCACACCCACACATGCTTCGGGGTGTACTAGAAATGCTTCGCATAGCGTCTCCTCGATCTCAGCGTGTCGTCAAGCTGCTTCTTCGTCGAATTTGTTGTAGTGGTAGTATCAAGCCGTCGGACGTTGGTGCCATTCTTGGATCCGAATCCGTGTTAATAGATTTGTTGCTGGATCAAGTGGCCGAGTCGGTATGTAGTACAGCTGCGCCCATGGCAACCCACGCAGTTAACGTTCCAGCAAACAGCGCACAGGTTGGAATTGCGGACAAAGACAACTCGTTTTCATCGTCAGAGTCATTGAGTAACCCAATCGGATTTCGTTCTGGTGAAATCTCTCTTGTAATGGCCTCGGAAAGTGTGGCTTTACTGCGGCTTTTGCTAATGGAAAAGCACTGGGAGCAAGTAGTGTCAGAGATTTTATGCAATGCAATCCGCAATATCGCCCCGATTCTCGCCAGAAAAAATTGTGACCGTTTGTCATCACATTTGCAAAGAAGTGCCGATTCTTCCGATATCAGGGTCCGAGCAGCAATTGTTCGAGCTGTTGGAGCTCTTTGTGTTCTTGGAACTCATTCGGATTGCATTCGAATTGGCGGCAAAGTTGTTGTCACTGCTCAAGGCACTAACGGTTGTAGGTCTGACATTGCTTTGGACTGCAGTCCAAATTCTGTGAGCGCAACCTTGATTGAGATGAATTCACATGCTTCTACGGTCCGTGTTGTTTTTCACCCTACGTCATCAGAATCAAACTTTGATCCCAGTCACAATGTTCAAGATGTGAAGCTGGCAAGCCTTTCTCCATCTGAAGAAATTGTTTTGCCATCGTCGGTGATGCCGTTGTCAATGGACATGCTACCTGTGATTCTACAGCTCACTTCTTTGGAGGATACAAGCGTTTTGAAGGAATTTGACAGCTTGTGGAGGTTGCAAATCCGCTCTCGTGCATTGCTGGCGCTGGAACCTCTTTTGCGCCATTCAGTTTGTGTGACCAAACGTTTTGCTCACGATGCCATTGCACAGAATCTGCTTCGCTTTGCTTTGACTCCAACAAGTCTTGATACCTTTCTCAGTCTGCCATTACTCCAGGAGCGAGGCCGAATGCTTTTATGCCGTTTGATTGAGTCTTCAACTCCGCTTGGTGAAGTAATGTTTCACGGGTTGCAGGAGCCTACAGCTTCAGCACTTGCCGCGTCCGAACCACTACCACTAGGAGGTTCCAGCTTTATTGAAGCAATCAATGATCCCGCCGAAGAAGAAACTGAAGCTCATCGCGTCCGTAGAGGTTTCGCGTCCACGCTGGCTGCCATGGGATTTGACTTTGACTTATGCATGGCCGCATTAGAAAGCTCTCATGATGACCCTAATTTGGCAGCTGAATGGTTAATGGGTGTCGGCGCAACAACATACCAGGAACGCTTAAAAGCACAACGCTTAGCACAGGCAAGCATCGAGGCTCACGAGTTGGCAGAGGGAGCTAATGGAATTCCTGCTCTTACCATTGAAGCAAAGGCGACAGAGCTTCAAAGCATCTCCGGAATGCCGTATTGTCTTTCGTTGTGCGCTTTGGAGCTGTCAAACAGCGATCCCAATCGAGCTATGGAGTGGCTAATGGAGCACGGCAATAGCTATGCCGAGAAGTTCGATTCGCTAGATCTGTTAACAGACGCATTTTTAGCGACGAGGACTGTCGTTTTAGAAGACCAGGCAGCTATGGAAGAAGTCGATCAACCTGACCCGCTCGTAGCTCTTGCTGGACAAGACGCATCAACAGCCGATTATTTGAGCATAACTACATCGATATCTAACGCACCAAGTGCTGATGCAATGGCAGTAACCCTGGCTCCAATTTTGGCACCCATTCCTGTAAAGCCTAACGCGGGTGTGGTTGCAGCACGTGATTCAAATGTAACAGCCTTCTCGCCACTTGATCCGACGTATTTGACTCCAAACGTTCTCTTAACGGTGACAAGTGACGTTGGTCCTGTGAAACAGTTAGTTGCCAGTGGACGAACGGGTATTTACAGGCGCTACTCGCCTGACGATGGTGTGCTAGTAACATTTTTGAACACGGAGTCTGGCGCATACGAGGACGAATTCTTTTCCCCGCAAGACTTGCGCCGGATTGTGAAAATCTTTGATGAGCCTTTAGAGGGTGTAGAAAGCATACATCGCGTTGCAATGAGAACAGAGAATGCTCTTTCTACGTATTATGCCCGACGTGCTATTACAGCTCTGCTCTGCGCTTTCACTTCTCTTGGGAATTTAATTCCGAAGGTATCAGGAATGGAAACTGATAAAACTGATGCCCTTGAAGATAAGCCTTCATCGCTGTCGTTTTCATTTACAAGTGTCGTTGGAGGTCCACGTCAGTTCGTGAATCTCCTGAAGATGGTATGTGCTTCCGAAATGAATGCTATCAAGCCCTCCGACGCCGACGGTACAGACGGCTTACCAAACAAGACCTATGCCAGTAGCAGGTCAGTGACGTATAATACTGAGCAGCCCGTCTCCCTGTTGGCGACCTTGCAGAAAATAACGCTGAGAATGCTTCGTGAAGAATCACTGACTCAAAAGATTGAAAATTCCAAATCGAGCTTACTTCGTTTTCGTGTCGTAGAACGAGTTGAAGGCCTTTCTGATCATATCAGCGATCATCCTCGTTGTCATTCTGTTCCTGGAGTTCCCAATTTCAATAAAGGAGATGATGACGAGGCTTTGAGTCGGGCAACCATGGTGTGCATGGAAAAACCACCAGTACCTCTGGCTCCTATGGCTAGTGCGGGTGAGGATCTGGCAGAAGCAAGACATGATGGATGGAAAGATGATGAAAGCAAGAGTGAAGACGCTTCTGAGTGTATGGGAATAATCTACCAGACGTCCAACTCAGGAGTACAGGAACTTTCTAGTGCATACTCGGATGGTGGAGTTGATGGCGACGAAGGCCTGCTATCTAGTGTACTGGTTAAAGAGTGCGTCAGTCACTTTGTGGAATCCACGCGAATGGCGGGAGACGGTGCAGGTAAGGTATCAGCAGTCCAGGAGTTCCAATCGTTGCATCCATACTTCGGTCGATCCGATTATGCTCGAGCTGTAAGCATTGATAACTCCTATCGATGCTTACGTATTGTGTTTGACCATCGCTGTCGATTGGGACCCAAGGCAAGGCTGACTTTCTTTGCAGACCCAGAGTGTGAGGATCGTATCGGGATGGTGGACAATGCCATGACGGCTTCCGGCCATCCTCTGCCAGATTTGATTATCCATTCGCATCAGTTTTGGTTTCGCTTTACGGCGTTGGAAGAGAACGTTGCAAAAGATAATGGCTATGGCTATCGCTTCCAAGTAAAGCCCATGGCTAATATCCGCTGGACAAAAGAGTCGGATGTGTTGAAAAGCCCCTCGCTGGAGTGGGCATGTTGGGTACTAGAATTTTTGCTTAATGACGCGACGGAGCTGGTAGCACATGGAGCCGTGCACAACCGTAATATCTATGGTGCACTTGTACGCTATCTGCGTTCGCCAGGAGCTCCGTATAAAGGCCGCGTTGTTCGCTTACTTCAACAATTGTTGCACCACTCTGAGCTATTTCCGGTTGATGCAATACCCGAATTGGATGCGTTGGAATCAATTTCTCGATTGGCATTGACTTGTGCGGAGGTCGATCGAGCAAGTGGCAAGGTGTTTCTTTCTGCACACTTGCTGCAACTAGTGGAATTATCCATGATGATCTCTTCCGCTTCATCTGTCTTCGACCGCAAGCTTTCTGGCATCAGTGCAGCATCAACACCACTTCTAACTGCACCCTTTGATTTGCCTGTGCCATTCGAGCGTAAACGCGTGCAAGATAGTCTAAATGACGTGTCGGTGCTGACGAAGTTTTTACTTGGTCAAACAACGAATCTACCTGACCATATCCTAGTTTCAATATGGCTGGAGGTCTACGGGGCTTCTACAGTCATCGAATCCTCCCATCCGTACACTCCAGGCTCCCATTTACACGACGTCGTAGTGTTTGATGGTGCTGAATCTCTATGGATAACGTTCGATCCACGTTGTTCTTTAGCGCCTGGCCAAGGGCAAACAATGTCACGACTCGATCTAGCCAGCTTTATGGTTGCCTCTCGTGACGATGATGTTGATGAGCCAGTCAAAGAAATCCGTAGTAACCGAACATATGCCGGGGAGAGTGGGTGGCCTGAAGGTGCCATCTCTCATGATGGACATCATCTGGAATACACGTTCCGCGCGGATGAAAACGCAGGAGATCACTTTGGTTTTGCAGCAACAGTAAATGCTCATGGTATTTCTAGAGAGAAACAGGTATTGCGCGCCACGGTTGAAGACATGGAGCACATTCGCCGGCGACTTGTAATGCAAACAGGTTCTATTGATCTGTCAAATGGGAATCGCTGGACTGAAGCAATGGACGCACAGCTCGTAGATTGGGTGAACAATCACGTGGAACCTACAGCGTCCTTGCCATCGTCCATCCCAACGACAACTCGGCATTCTGTCGATCTACAACCTGTAGACGTTATGCTTGACGCAACGCTTGATGGATTGCGCTGCTCGCAGATATTAAACCTGTCACTCGAGTCGCTGCAGCTTCGGTTTGCGTTGTTGAAGTACCTGAATTTGAGCCTACAGCACTGCTTGTCATTGCTTGATCTACGCGACACAAAATCACCGTGGACGATAGCACACCGGTTACGAAAGCTAAGCCATTGCATCTTCTTTGACGTGAAGAGTACGCTAGTCGATGCTGCGATCGAAGCTACAAATGTCCTAGGAGAGGAGACTTCTAGTGGAAGCTCGCAACAGCAGACAGCGCGTATCACACTGGACCGGATGCAGGCGCTTGAATCGCGTGATGATCGTGAAGTGGAGCCCTCTGTGTCTGAATGTTTTTTCGCGCAGGCGTTTCGTCAGCTGCATCAGGTCGACACGGCGTTGTTAAGACGTCAGATCGATAGCAAGGGACGACTTTTCAGTGTCAAGTTCCGCGGCGAGGAAGGTGTGGACTGGGGTGGAGTCTATCGTGAGGGTGCCACATCCATGGTAGACGACTTGTTTTCTCCACATTTCAATTTGTTTGTCTTGTGTCCCAACGGCCAGCACGACATTGGCAACAACCGCGGAATGTATTTGCCAAACCCCAAATGCACGTCTCCAGTTGCCACACAAATGCTTGCTTTTGTAGGCCAGCTCCTAGGAATTTCACTGCGTACGCATGGTGACTTTCCGTTCATGTTACCATCGCTTGTGTGGAAGCAATTGCTGGGCCAGACACTCACACGCGCTGATCTTGAAGGCACCGACATTATGTTTGTTCAAATGCTGGACGGCATTGCTAATTGTGAAAACGATGGCATCTCTACAGAGGAAGAATTTGCTACGGCCTTTGCTGGGCTTGAGCTGCGTTTTACTGCCTCGTCTTGTACAGGAGATGATATTGAACTTGTGC
Organism: Peronospora belbahrii; assembly: GCA_920618645.1. Taxonomy (NCBI): domain Eukaryota; phylum Oomycota; class Peronosporomycetes; order Peronosporales; family Peronosporaceae; genus Peronospora; species Peronospora belbahrii. The sequence continues at coordinate 464,598 of CAKKTJ010000322.1, read as the reverse complement.
CAGGTGGTCGCCATGTCACGGTGGGGTTTCACAACCGATTGGAGTATTGTCGTCTTGCAGAGCTCGCGCGTTTGGAAGAATGCAGTGCGCAGGTGGCAGCTATGGCTCAAGGTTTTGCAACACTATTCCCACGCCGTGTGCTGACACTACTAACCTGGCAGGAACTTGAGATGCTTACGTGTGGCTCGCCCAAAATCGATCTGGATCTCTGGCAAAGGCACACGCGTTACGACGGCTATGCTGAGGACGACCCAACAGTCCGGCTGTTTTGGAAGGCTCTTGCAGAATTTTCCGATGCACAACGGGCAGATTTTGTGCGTTTTGCATGGGGCCGAAGTCGTCTGCCACGCGGAAAGTGGCCACAACCTTTCAAGTTATCCAAGAAAGGTGGTCGTGACGCTACGCGCAGCCTGCCAGTTGCTCACACATGCTTCTTCTCAGTTGAGCTTCCACCTTACACATCACGCGAGACAATGCGCTCTATGCTGCTTGCTACTATCACGTTTGGTCTTGGTGGCATTCTCATGGCTTAATACCATTGTGGCAAAGAATTTTCATGTTTTGATCGTAGCAGAATTACATCAATATACCTGATAAGTGGAAGCTCACGCCACACTCACTCACTACTCATGGAGGCGATAAGACACAACATTACCATGGCCAAGTATTCACTACAACAAAACACGCAAGCGCATATTTGTTTACCCACTCTCGCATATTGTTCGTTTCTTCATCTGGTCACTGTAAAATTGAAAATGATGATGCAGAAGCGCATTCAATTTACACGCGCTTGAAGTTGTCAAGTCCACTGCCTACAACACTGCAATGTTCCACCTCAATTGCCTCGTGTAGAGCGTCCTCGCTAAACTCCGTCGACGGCAACACGATCTGCGCGTTCTGGCTAATGGCAGCAAATGGGCCAAGAGATAAACCAGTCTGTTCACCCGTTAGTAAAATCTTGTCCGTCGCAGTCAGTTTCAAGCTACAACGAGACGTGAAAAAACACAAAATACACAAGAATCAACGTGAGCAATGCATTTCATCAATAACGTATCAGTAAATACGACGTGACTTGTCAACCTCTTTGCAAGTGTCTCTGCACGCTTCAATACGTCACCATGGGTAAGTACGGCACTTTTCTTTGGATTCTGACCTTCCACATCTATAACAAGCAACACCAAAGCCAGTCAATACATACCCATCATAGCAATAGACCAACCTACCAACAAACAAACAATACAGCCACTGACTTGAGTATACAACAGCAAACGGCGTCTTTTCATCCAAAGTCTTGGCCACAGTCTTCATTGCGTAGGGTTCTGGACTATTTACCATCATCCCACTGAGATTAATCATTCCTTCAACTGGTTCCCAACTTGTTGTGATTACACTATGTAAATGACGAAAAGCTTTTGGACGAAAGACCTTCATCTCCTCTCGAACTACATGGAAACAACAAGAACAATCGACATCATTAAATCCACACGCTCTCTCTCTCTTGTTACTCATCCATTAATTCTTACAGGTAGCTAATTCAGGGAATAATCCTTGAATAACCTCCATCTGATTCCGTCCATGTTGAATGGGTTCAAACATGATTCCACTCGCATGCGAGTCTTGTAGAATCAATGCCACGTCCTGAGCTCGTGCAATTTGTGGTTCCATGACAGCAAGTGTTAGACCTGCACGTGCAGCTGCTAATTGTGTCACAATATTCTCGATACTATGAGGCTGTAGCCACAGAGCAAGCGTATCCTTTGGTTGAAAGCCGAGATCCAGGAATCCATTGGCAAGTTCGTCAACACGTGATTGTAACTCGGTATAACTCCATTGTACGTCCTGTTTTACACTACGTAATGCTTCTTTATGTGGTAAACGATCGACAGCGTCATGTAGCGCAGTACTGATAGTATAAAGTCGACAAAGACCAGGAAGACCATGCTTGGGACAACGTCTTAGAGCAAACATGACGTTAAACTGTAGGATCAAAACCCACTATGGAAGAGCATGATAGAATGAACGGCTAAGGTGGTGTGTCAAGTGGACCACTTTATTTCAGGTATATTTGATGTAAGAATGATCCATTCAAGGACTTTGGACCACTACGTCACAAAACTAGATGGATACAAAAAACAAGAGAAGAGAAAATATGCTGATTCCTGTGGTTGTTATGAATGCTGGAATCAAAGAATGGAGTCTACTTGAGTTTCAAGGGGATTTCATACCACTGGATAAAACATCCGATTGTTTACAAGGAGGAATTGAAATTGGGACATTTCGTTACGGACAAAAGACAGCTCAAGAACCGAAAGTGACACTTCGTATTGGAACTCACGTCTTGAGTGGCAGTCTCATGAAGTTATCACGTCCATTTGCTATTATAGAGAAAGAAGATTGTTGTGAGGAGAAGGAGATCAAGTACAAAGTAGTGGGCATTGCACGTACACGTGTTGTATTTGCAACAAGACCAAAACCTGTACTGACGTAGAGAAAAAATAGGTGGAGAAGAAGAGATTGAGACTGCTACAACGTCTCGAGTTTTTGAGTGTTTACCTGCTTTTCTTCCTGTTAAATCCACACTTTGATGATCAATTGAATGAGTGACGATGGCCAGAACTGGAGTATCGTGACTTGTAGACTATCGTGTGCAGGTCTTGTTATCACTCGAAATGCTTTGTCCACTTTAACTGAGTCGCTATCCTCACTTAACTGGATTACTACTAGCGATAAGCAAGCAGCACCAAACGGTTTAATTCTTTGCTCCAACACAAGCTCCATCATCAACTGACCATCAAGTTCATACGCCGCTTACTGGAGATCGCACTTAATCAATCAGTGTCCTCGAACCTTTACCTTCCACTTTAATATCAGATCTTACAGGTTTGTGCATACAATGAGTGACAGTTGAGTGACATATGTCACTCACCACTTTAATGACTCTCTATTTCTTAGCACCAGTGGCCATTCAACATACGGATATCATGACAACAGGTAAATTAAATCCATCTATAAATATCTTCATGTGATTCTCTATAGTTGTATTTCCATCAATTGATTTCTTTCCTTACAAATAAAATACAATCTCATCCGTCTAATTATTTTATATTACGTACACATATATATATATATATATTAATCGATTACCAGCTACGAATAAACATACTAATACCAATACCAATAACCATATCCATAACGACCTACCACGTACGAAATTCTTTCTACGTAGTAAAGGCAGTATTGAAGCTATTTGGGGACCACCTTCTTCTAGTAAAGATACGATTCAACTCGTACATGATGAGACCTTTCAACATTTAGAAGCTGCTGATCTTCTCGAGTTTACAGACGATGGCAAGTTCTTTGTGCTTGGAAATACCGTCTCAGGGTTTAAGGTCTACAATTCGGACAGTGGCGTTATGGTAGTAAATGTGACGAATCCAGGTATTCATGCTGTATCCTGGTCACCACTTGGTTCACACTTGTTGACGTGGCAACGACCACAGAAGGATTCAGAGCGTGGTAATTTGATTGTCTGGGACGCTGCCACTGGCAAAGACGTGGCACGATTTCATCAGACATCCTACTCACGTGATGTATGTGAGGCTTCTTGACTTGACGTGATATTGTTGGAGAGAGATGATGATTGTGGTGGAAAGTGGATTGAACTCATGTGGATTGATGTGTACATGATTGTAGAAATGGCCACCACTGCAGTGGTCGTCGGATGAAGCGATCTGTGTACGTCAGAGCGCGAATGGTGTGGTGATTTATAGTGGTCGAGATATTGCTGCAGGCTCCATTGGCCAGATCAGCCTTCCAGTATGTAATTATACTGTGACTCGTGTACGTTGAATCAACTAGACTGATAGTGTGTGTGTGGTTGTAATTAGAATGTTGCAAACTTTAGTGTAGCTCCTGGTAGTGCTCCATACAAGATGGCTCTATTTGTTCCAGAGAAGAAGGGTAAGCCTGCCAGCGTCAAGATTTTTCAGTTTCCAAGCAATCTAGAGGTACCTACGGCGACTAAGAGTTTCTACAAGGCTCAGGATGTGACGTTAAAGTGGTCTCCGACGGGCAGTGCGCTGATTGTAGAAACTCGAACGGACGTTGATACGTCGGGTAAATCATACTACGGCGAAACAGGCCTCTTCTTCTTGCAGAGCGATGGTAAATATGACTGCATTGTGCCACTCACGAAAGAAGGCACGGTGCACGACGTCGCGTGGGATCCTACCGGCCGCGGTTTCGTCGTCATCGCCGGTGCAATGCCTGCGCACGCCACTCTTTACGACAACAAGGCGCTACCAATCTTTGAGTTTGGTGCAGCACCTCGGAATCACGTCAGTTGGAGCCCGCATGGACGTTTCTTGTGTCTTGCTGGATTTGGTAACCTTCGCGGTGACATGGATTTTTGGGAGCGCAACAAGCTGAAAAAAATGGGCTCGGCAACATCTAACTCCGCCACTACGTTTGCTTGGTCACCCGACAGCCGCTACTTTGCTACAGCGACTACGTTTCCACGTCTGCGTGTGGACAATGGCTTTAAGATATTTCGTTACGATGGCACTGGTCCCGTTCACCAGGAGGAGCGTGGTGAGCTGTACGACCTAAAGTTCCGCCCGGCAGCTCAGAATACGTATCCAAACCGACCTCAGTCTCCGAAACGAAAGGGAGAAGAGGCGGGCTTTGGCTCGTCGTCTGTGGCTCCAAAGGCTGCGCCAAAGCCGCAGGCGTACCGTCCACCGAACTCGACGGGGGCTCTCGCCGCTATGATGCGAAAGGAAGAAAGCGGCTCGAAGAAGTTGGACCGTAACAAGTATGCAGCTCCTCGCAGGGGGTGCTCCCACGACTCCCGGTGCTGCGCCTCGTGTCATTCCAGGCATGGGAGCAACTGCAGCACCTAAAAAGCTTAGCAAGAGCGCACGCAAGAAAAAGGCGCAAGAAGCGGCTGAAGCCAAGGCAGCAGTGGACGAGGCTCTTGCCAAGGTCGCGGGTGCCACTCCCAAGGCTCCTCAGGTGTCAATTCAGCTGAGCTCGGCAAAACCAAGCTCTGCTGAATTGACACCTGAGGAGAAGGCCAAGAAAGTGAAGGGTTTGCTGAAAAAGCTGAAACAAATTGACACGATCAAGGCGAAGAAGGAGGCTGGTGACTCTCTCAACGAAGATCAGCAGCAGAAGCTTCAGACTGAGCAGGCTCTACGAGACGAGGTGGCCAAACTCTCCGCGTAAATACCATGTAATGCACCAGTCGAAGCTTTGGGCACGGCGTGTTGGTGAAGAGAAGGTAGGTGATATAGAGCAACACTTTGAGAAAGAAAGACCCTTACATCCAGCATTTGACGATAGCATATCTTCTACACTATAATTGATCACAATCGTTCTCGCTGGCGCCACCATAAGCTTCTAACATTCTTGTTGGTCTATCTCAATAATCTCTAGCTAGCCTTCAGTACCCGAATTAGCAGGGATAGCAACATACACAGCCCATTGTATAGACGGCGCAGGTGGTGGAGGCACAAAATGCTGTTGCAGAACAGCACACAAGTGAGTCAAATTAATCACATGTCACTTCGTTATAAACTGACAAACGGCAATATACCGGAGGAATCGCAGATGCTCCTGGTGTCTGCGGTAAAACAATGAATGCGTCCCAAGCTCGTCGCACAGCAATCAAAGCGTCCATTGTCAATGCGTCTGGATCAAACGACGACTTGAACAAGCTGCGTTCACTGCTTGATCCATCATTCTCCATCTGTTGCGTAGAAGCAGAGCGTTCTGCAGAATAATCATCTGCATTTTCATGACGACAAGAAAACTCATTCTCTTCCAACATCTTCACTCGTTCATCATTGTCCATAGATTCCACATCTTGACATACAACGTTCAAGTGTTTTTCTTCTGTTTGACTACTTGCTTCAGCACGTCGTCGTTGCTTTGATCGCTTTCGATACATCTGCTCATCCATTCAACAGATAGAGAGAGAGAGCATAGAGACATCTTTAAGCAACAATACAAATAATCATCAGTACAAATTCCTTGTCCAGACCTGTTTCTTTTTGACTTTCATTGCAAACTCTCGTATCTCATGCAGTTCCTGCTTGGAAAAGAGTCCTGACGTTGCATTCCTTTCTTCTAATTGTGTCTTTAGTGCCTCACAAACTGCAAGTTTTGCTTCATAGGACGTCTGTAATTGCCACATATGAGTATATCCATGAGTTTGTATCGTATCTTTTCCATCAAAAGCTCCACGTAGTGTCGTGATCTTTTCCTCAATATGAGCCAATTCCATTGCAGATACTTTAAGTTGCTGTAAAAGTTTCTGAGTCTGTACAATTCGGTATCGTAATATTCGTAATGGAGGTTCTTTCCACTTTTTATAGTGTTTTACATTATATTGAGTTTCAAAGTCACAATGTGTCCGTTTAAAAGTGTCCAGCCAATATTGTTCCGTATCCACGGGGAGGACGAAGTGGTGGACGTGGTGGTGGACGAGGCATCATATAAGAAGTAAAACCTCTTGGAGAAGGTAGAGGAGGTCTAAATCCACCATGAACAAGTGGAGATGGAGGTGTAAATACAGGAAAATAAGCTACTGGTCTTCCCCATGGCATTTGCAGTGGAAGGTATGGCGGTGGAGGTGGTGGAAGCGGACGTGGTGGTGGACGTGGTGGTGGACGTGGCGGTGGCATTTTTCTAATGATAAGAGTATCTGTCATGTGTCGGAATAATGTATACCACACTATATCGGATAACTTCTGATATGATGTTTATCACACCATTTACAATAACTAATTCATAATGACCGATGCTCATGATGAGCTACTCAAGTGCGTGTTACAATTAGCAGCAAGTAGTGACAAGGTCTGCCATTATATCTAAACATCTTGTTCTTGTAATTGATTACGAATCATGCATCTCTATGTATTTTCTGTCTTGTTCGTTCTTGTAGCTTCGTACGACCAATGCAATACTTGGAACGTCCTTGGGACGAATGCAACAGGCTTTACCAGAGTCTGGAATGCCTTTACTTACATCTAAATTGGCAGTCATAGCTTCCAATATGGATCGTAAATCTCGTACTTTAGAGGAGAAATTTCAAGAGATTTATGACCTTGGAACAGAGACAACAGAGCGAATGGAACTTACAAAGACACGAGTGGAAAAAGAACTACGACGTCGATCAGAGAATGTAGGAAGAAGTATTGAGTGTGGAAAGGATATGGATGTACATGCTGATACTAGTACTGTACTGTACTGATGATGTTGATGAGTGATGTTGTATAGTTTCGTGACTTGGTCAAGAGTCGAAATACAGATATCCAGGAAGAATACGCACGAATGCTAAAGGAGCTAGATGATCAAGCGGAGTTACTAGACGAGCAAATTTCAAAGGAGAGAGAGGCAGTAGCTGCACGAGCTGAACGACGTCGTCAGGAGGCTATTCAGAGAAAGTCTAATAAGAAACAGCAACTTGCCGAAGAAAGCGCGGTTTTGAAAGCACAGTTGGATGAATTCACCTTGGAGATCAGACAGTTGCAAGAAGTGTTTGCAGCACTGGAACACGAACATGACGACATCTCGCAGGATGCTCAAAGTGCTGAAGAACGACGTCAACTTGAGGAAGAGCGTGCTCAGAACGAAATTGTCGAGCTTCAGCAGGAAATTGTACTGCTGAAGGAGGTGCAGAAAGCGACTGTAGAGAAAGTCGACGTACGTGTGTTAACGTCGTTGTCGTTATGTAGAACTGAAACTTAACAGTTTGTTGTTATGCACTTATACTAGAGACAATCACTGAAGGCCCAGTATGAAGAAGAAAAACGGGAAGTGCTGGAAGAGACGGCGCACGTAAGGGTTATTGCAATTCAGTCTTTGTGCGATTTGCCCCGCTTATTGATCGATTTGTCTATGTCATGTCTTGCAGCTAGAAAGCTTAGTGGAAGACTTTGCGCCTCAAATTAACTCAAATAGCGTTCGTCTGCATTCACTGCTGCGAACACTTGCTCCCGCTCCAGGCATTGGGACGCTCATGACACGCCTGTACCAGCAACTAAGCAGCGATTCTCCTGCTCCGTCATCAACCGACTTGCCTCCTACACCGCGTAAAACGGTCGATTTGAATGCATTTCTTAATGTACGTAAGCATGACGTATGCAAGATTGCTCTCTTGACAAACACGTGTATATGAATTCTCTTGTGTGTATGCAGAGCTGCCCGAGTTTTGAAGAAGGCAATCGCGCAATTGATGAGCTCAAGAAGCTGCAGCTCGTCCATTGCTACGAATCAAGCGGAATCATTGCACTGGCAGATTAACTATCAATACAGTTAAACAAGTTTCACAAACCAAATTATATGAAGAGCTGTCTGGTCAAAGGAGACGTGACTCCACCAGCTTTGTCACTCATAGTTTGCTATTAGTATTGCTCTCTAAGTGCTTCTTGAGCTCGATCGCCGTGGTCAGAAATTCGCCTGATGCCGCACGACGATCCAGCTGCTCAAACTCGAAGAATAGCGCTTCACGGACCTTTGGAGCGCGTTCACGACGCAGTAGTGATGTGTATACCGGCAAACTGGTCTGATTGGAGCGGTTCGTTACGATTGGCGTCAAGTCTGCAAGTACTGCCTCTAGAAATCCATCCGTTGGGAACACCTCGCCCACAATCTTGCTGTCAAGTGCTTCTTTAGCTGTATAAACCTTGGACCGGATGACCAAATTGCTCGCTACTGTCGACCCTAGCAAGTGTGGGAACGTATAAGATGATGCAAACTCCGGCACAATGCCAAAGCGGAGAAATGGTGTCCAGAAGGTGGCGCTATCGGCTGCATACACGACGTCACAGTGCATGAGTAGCGTGACACCAATACCAATAGCCGGACCATTCACTGCTGCGACCAACAACTTGTTGCATTCTAGCATCTTCTGCATATAAGTATACGATGGACTCTGCGAAGGTGGATGAACTAGTCCATTGCCATGGATAGCCATCATCTCCTTTACATCTGCACCGCTCGTAAAGTAGTCGCCATAGCCAGTAAGTACAAACGCATGGAGAGAAGAATCGGTCTCAAATTTGTCCAGTGCAGCTGTCAATTGTTCATACAAAGCATTGTTGAATGCGTTTTTAGCACAAGGCCGATGCATCGCGACCACGTAGATACATCCTGCATATACACGGCAATGTATCACTGTTTCTTGTTGTATGATTGGACTCTTCATAACTGACTGCTACTGAGTTCTTGAAACGTCTGATGCAGAAATGTAAATGCTTTGTTCAAACGAGCAGGTGATTTATTGGTTTTTGTCGACCTTACAAGGTAAAACTGATGATGATAACAAGGATCTACCATACTTTTGCATTGGACAATGTAAGCACGATAGATAACCTTAATCTTCATCGTCGCCAGTTTCGTCAATTTCTACGAGAAGGTCGCCGCCAAGCATGTTGTCGCCAACGTCAGCATGGATTGACGCCACTCGGCCACTCACTGGAGCAGCTACAACGGTCTCCATCTTCATAGCACTCAGAACAAGTAGAGCATCACCAGCCTTCACATTCTCGCCTTTCTTCACACGCACATCAAGCACAACACCAGGCATCGGGGCACCAACAGAACCAGCCATCGTCGTGGCCTTTGGCTTCAACGTCGAGGCCACGCCTGCAGCCTCGTCCTTGACCTTGATCACACGCTGGCGACCGTTGAGCTCAAAAATGACGTCGCGTAGACCATCCTTCTTGCTCACGCCACCAACTGCAATGAGCTTAATAAACACAGTCTTACCGTGCTCCATCTCAATCTCAACTTCCGTGTCCACTTCAAGACCTGTCAGGAACGTACGCGTGTCCAGGAAGTGCAACGAACCGTACTCGTCCTTAAACTTCATGAAGTCAGCAAACACGTCCGGATAGATAGCGTGCGAAATCACATCGACGTCACGGATCTTTTCCTCGCCGTACTGCTCCTTCAGCTCCTTTTCTGCTGCATCGAAATCATACGGCTGCATTTCAGCACCAGGGCGGGCCTCAAACATTTCATGACCGTTTGGTAGCAGCTTGCCTTTCAGTACACACGAACGCAGCGGCTCCGGGAAGCCATGGTGCGGGATACCCAGGTAACCCTGAAAGTATTCGACCACTGACTTAGGGAACGACAACGTCTCGGCCTGGTCAACCACCTCCTGCTCCGTGAGCTTGTTCTGCACGATGAACTGAGCAAAGTCGCCTACCACCTTGGAAGAAGGCGTTACCTTAATGATGTCACCCAGGAGCCGGTTCGCTGTTGCGTAAGCGCGCTTGATTGCCGGCCACTGGCCCGCAAGACCGAGCTGCGTCGATTGGTAAAGCAGATTCGTGTACTGACCGCCAGGCATTTCATGATTGTACACATCAGCCGAACCAGACTTCTGGCCAGACTCGAACGGCGCATAGACGCCGCGAAGCGTCTCCCAGTAATCATTGATTTCCATGATGTCTTCAGAGTTTACGCCCGTGTCGTGCTCTGAGCCCTTCAGGGCCGCGACAATCGCACCCATCGACGGCTGCGAGGTCGTGCCTGACATGGCGTCCGAAGCTACATCAACAGCATCTGCACCAGCGTACGCAGCTTCAAGCATTGAGCTTACACCCGTTCCGGCCGTGTCATGCGTGTGAACGTGGATCGGCAAGTCCGGAAACTCCTTGCGGATGGCAGAAATTAAGATCTTCGCAGCTTTGGGCTTAAGCAAACCTGCCATATCCTTGATGGCCAGCACATGGATGCCCTGCGACACCAACTGACGTGCGAAATCCAAGTAGTACTCGAGATTGTAGGGACCACGGGTCGGATCTGAAACATCGCCAGTGTAACACATAGCAGCTTCGATGATACCACCGGCAGCACCAACAGCGTCAATGCCTAGCTTCATGTTCTCAAGGTAGTTCAGCGAGTCGAACACACGGAACACATCCATACCAGTAGCCTGCGCCTTCTCACAAAACTTGTACACCACGTTATCCGGGTAGCTCGTGTAACCTACAGCGTTGGCGCCACGGAGTAGCATTTGGAACGGAATGTCAGGCACAGCCTCACGCAGAATCGCAAGACGGTCCCACGGATCTTCACGCAAAAAGCGCATAGACACATCAAACGTCGCGCCACCCCACATCTCGATCGAGAAGGCATCACGCATGGCAATGGAAGTAGCTGGAGCAATGGCAAGCATGTCGCGCGTGCGCATACGAGTCGCAAGCAGGGACTGGTGAGCATCACGCCACGTGGTGTCAGTTAGCAGCAGACCCTTCTTGGCACGAACAGCCTTTGCAAAAGCCTCTGGGCCCTGCTCGACGTAGATCTGGCGCAGCGTCTTCTCCTTGGAAGCAGGCGGCGCCGACAGAGAAGGAATGAGCGGGTCAACTTTGGACGGAGCGGGCCCAGTAGCACCTAGTGCCTTCTCTGGACCATTCACAATCGTATTGCCAATGTACTTGAGCATTTTCTGGCCACGATTCGTTGACTTCGACGGCAGCAGCAGGTCTGGGTTTGTAGCAATGAAGCTGGTGTCAACAATGCCCTTAATGAAGTCTGGGTGATTTAGTACGTTAGTCAGAAAGCTTTTGTTAGTCGTTACACCACGCACACGGAACTCAGACAGCGCACGCTTTAGCTTGCGCGCACAGTCACCACGATCTAAAGCACGTGCAGTCACCTTGACAAGCAATGAGTCATAGTGAGGGGTGATGTGAGCGCCGACGAATCCAGGACCGTCGTCAAGACGGATACCCATGCCTCCTGGGCTACGAAACACCTCAATAACACCCGAGTCCGGTTGGAAACCCGTGCTCGGGTTTTCCGTGGTCACACGGCACTGCATGGCATGCCCGCGTGGCTTGATCTTGTCCTGGCTGAGACCCAAGTCCTTGAAAGTCTCACCACCAGCGATACGGATCTGGCTCTGCACAAGATCGATGCCCGTAATTTCTTCCGTAATCGTGTGCTCAACCTGGATCCGGGGGTTCACTTCAATAAAATAGTGACGACCCTGCTGGTCCACGAGGAATTCGACGGTACCTGCGTTCAAATACTTGGCAGCACTAGTGAGACGGACAGCGTCGTCAATCATCGCCTTTTCAGTCTTGGGGTCAAGACCCACCGCGGGAGCCGTCTCAAGCACCTTCTGGTGACGACGCTGCACACTGCAATCACGGTGGAACAAGTGCACGACGTTACCCTGGCCATCACCAAGGATCTGTACCTCAATATGGCGTGGACGGTCTACGTAGCGCTCAATAAAGACGGTACCGTCACCAAAAGCTGCCAGAGCTTCGGAACTAGCACGCTCAAAGTTCTCTTCGAGCTCTTCAGCACACGTGACGACACGCATACCACGTCCACCTCCTCCCATGCTAGCTTTGATGATCACAGGATAGCCAACACCCGAGTCAACAAAAGCACGTGCTTGATCCAGATTGTGAACAGGTCCATCCGTGCCTGGTACGACTGGAACCTTCTGTTCAATGGCAATTTCACGCGCTGCTGTTTTGTCACCAAATCGTTGCAAGTTCTCAGGTGTAGGACCAACAAACTTGATTCCATTCTTAGCACATTCTTGAGCAAAACCTACATTTTCACTAAGAAATCCATATCCTGGATGAATAGCTTCAATCTGATTTTCCTTTGCTATTTGAATAATACTCTCAATATCTAGATAAGCGCCTACGGGTGATTTCCCTTCACCTACAAGAAAACTTTCATCAGCTTTATAGCGATGTTGTGTAAAGCGATCTTCCTTGGAGAAAATACCGACCGTACGAATACCCAATTCATTGCCAGCACGCATAATACGTGTCGCAATTTCACCGCGGTTAGCAGCCATGAGTTTCTTAATCGTACTAGCATCACGTGTCTGTTGCATGGACGTAAGACAAACACCCATGCGACGGTTAACGAGAAGGTGTTTGGAGCGAAGCATGATGAAATGAAGTTGAAGAAGCACGAAAAAATCCAATTGCAACGACGTAGAAGTCGTTTGCGGCTCTCGTGGCAAATTTGCAAATGACTGTGAAGGAGCTGGGGAAGATACAGTTTGGGGTCGCTAGCCATTTGTCGGTGGTGAATAAAGTGATTAAAGTGTACCTCTATTTTTAAATAGTCAAAACAGTGTCTCCATAATCAGATTGGTTTGTACATGATATTAATTTTGACATTGTCAAGACCTGGTCCAATAACTCACTGCCAGCAAGCCGTCGTCATCTTTGAAATAAGGTTGTAAGTATAGTCAGCAGACAGAGCGTGTTCTATTGGAAAAATGCGGTCGGTGGGTCTATTGACGCTGATGTTATACAAAGAATGACAAGGAGCATACAATGATCAGTGTATTAGAAGGTTATTTTCCCTCGCTTGTGCTTGCTTGAAACAACTTTGATGGAAATGTAGGAACTCTGTTTTCCCTTTGCTTGGTCAAATAAGTTTAGTAAGCTGCTCTGAAAGAGCCTTTGACCAGCGCTGCATTGAATTGAGCTCAATGTTGCGCTTCACATTGATACATGCACATTAATCTTTGGTCCTTAAATGCCTTGTGTCTAAGAATGATAGCACATGGTTACACTATCCTTGCCTTTGGCATCCAAACAACCTGATTAGGCCGTAGCCATGGACAAGCTGAGGATTCGACAAAAGCGAGACATGAGTGAGATTAAAAGCTTTGCAGCGTTTTGGTTATGCTATTGACCTAGTTTGTCTGGTTTCTTCTCAAACGAATTGATTGATGCTGCCGAGTAAGCTGAGCTTGTGGTGAATTGCTGCTGGTACGTGACCATTAGATTAAAACAAACCAAAAGCTTCAACGTACGGAGTTGCCTCATTGTGATGATGATCCCAAAAGGTGCTTGACATTTTGTAGACAGCCCTTGATGAGCTAAAAATTTCAACAAACGCACGAAAGCGAAACATGAACTTTAATTTGTTGTCTATATGCCAGGTCTTTGCCATGCTACGCCAAGACCACATTACTGCAGCGCGAGATCGTGAACAATTTCCTGCACATCTTCTACGTGTGTACTGCTTCTTTTTCTTTTCTCGATTGGATTCAGATGCTTTCATCAAAGTATTGAGCAGCCAGTCATTCCTTCGCTTCAGAATCCTTTTGACAATTTGTAAAAACCCCTTGCCAAACAGGGGCTCTTTCAGTCGTCAGCAGTTTAAATGATACCGACCTTGACGTGCATCGTGTGGCGGTCCACCTTGGTCCATTCTGAGTCCTTCATGGAACGGTCAAAATGAAACTTGACCTTAAGCTGTTTCCCCTTCGCAGCGTAAAAGTCTAGTTCGTCCGAAAACTCCACAGGAAGTTCACGCCCGTACGCCTTCTCCATGCGGTTACGCAGCGCCTGCACCACCTCTGTCTTCTGTGACACCTGCACCATCAGGTCAATCTCACCCTTCACACGAAAGATCAGGTAATTATCTGGCTGCGTGCTCATGGCTAGCCCCGTGAGGCGAGCTAGTTCAAACACACGCCGTTCCTTCGGCTGCTGGATCTTGTCAGCTTTTAGGTTGAAAACACGAGTTTCGCTGATCATGAGCACACGCGTCTGATGTGCCCAGCGTTCATTCACCTTCTCCACAGTGCCCAAAAACAACAGCTTTTCTTTATGGCCATGACCGGTGCCTGCCTTCGAACCCCGGCCTTCAATGTGACTGTGCATTATCGAAGAATAGGCAGGGTACTTGTTCACACCAACGTAGTCAGCCTGATACACGCGGTCTAATGAATCGCGGCGACGCTTCTTCTTACCCAAGTAGCGCTCGAACTCCGTGCGCACACCAAGTAGGGCAATCTTGCACGATCTCCACATGTCATTCCCAAGCTGCTGGCGTGTCCTCAGACCACGGTAGCACTTGCTAAACACGACTTGCGCCTTCTTAATCTTCAAAAACTTACGACGCTGTGTACGCGCTTGGATAAAGCTCTGCATGAACAGTATCGAGTTTAGCTCCTCTTCCTTCTGAAGGTTCTTTACTAAGCGGCTATTATTGGCGTACAGCAACTTCGAGGACGCAGCCTCCCAGTTCGAGTACAGCTTTGCAACAAGATCCTTGTCAGCAGAGCCTGGAACGCGCTTCCGGCGGTCCTGACAATTCTTCCACACGACGTCGTACGCGGAAAAGAGCTTCTTAGAAGCAGCCTGGAAATCGCCAAGCGAAATACGATTCTTATAGCGGCGCCAGGCATTCTCAATAATGTTGACAATCACCGGTATGCGCTCTTCGCGTAAGATTTCGAGCGCAGAAAGAGCTTGTGGATGACGCAAAAAGAGTTTGTTGCGACCGAGCGAGAAGCATCCAAGCGTTTTCGAGTCCTCTTCAAACGGAATCAACTCGCTCGGATTGTCCGGGTTTCTCACACCAAGTCCAACAGTCGTAAGCAAATCAACGGCAGCCTTGCGAGATGTGTGAGCAACCGGCGCTGGCCAAGTAGAGTCTGACAAAAAGCTGTAGCGCTTAATGAAAGGACCGTACGGTTGGCTGTAGCAGAAACCCTGGCGACGAACACTCAGGTTTTCCACCAGACCAAGATAACGGACTTGCTCCGCAACAAGCTCCTCGTTCACAGCTAGTGGACGCTTAAGATCGTTTGGCTTGATGCAACGAATGTAGTGCGGGTTACAGCCGTCCAGCTTTTTGACCAAGTCCGCAACCTGTGTTCGAAACTGCTGCGATGTCGACGGCGGACGCTTAAGAGTTTGCTCCTTCGTGCGCGTCTCGAGGAATACCTCACGTATAAAGGCATTCGACGAGTGTTCCATGCCATCCTGCAAATCGTTGAAGAATGTGTCCGCATTCGCATCAAAAAACAGCGTCACGTCGTACTCAACCTTGCCGGCGTAGTGAAGGATGCCAAACGTAGGCCCGCGCACACGCGACGCTACGTAGTGAGGGTTCTTTGAATGCTCACTGTTATAACGTTCAATGAGCTCTAGGTCCGACAGACGCGCAATGGCGCACTGCTCATCCAACAGCGGAAAAATACCGTGCTGCTTTGGGTCCTCAATCAGGTCGCACACAACCTGGTTATTAAAGAACGTGATGTTTTGCCAGCTCAGTCCTTCACGGCGGTAACCCTCCTGCTCGCTCTCGAGCGTTTGACTAATGAAGAGTTGCTGCAGTTTCTCGTTCACATAGTTAATGCACAGCTGCTCAAACGCGTTCACTTCAAAGATTTCAAAACCATAGATATCCAAGATACCAATGCTGTTGTTAATGTCACGCTTCTTGCACGTCACATTTCTGTTGATTCGAGCCACAATCCAGTCAAAAATCTTTTCGTACAGCGAGCGCATGATCGAGTCACATACTTTCTTAGCTTGACGAGCGTCAAACAGCACCTTCTGGTCCTCGCGGTAAATATTGACAGTTCGATACGTCAGCATCGCCTCGAGCTTTTCCTTGTCAATACCCAAAAGTGTAGCAGCCTTATTTAGTGCCTCACGCGCCTCAGGGGCTTCAATAGCAGCACGAGGGTTGTGCGCCTCATCCGTAGTCTGTTCAAAGTGCACATTGCCCAGCCACAAGATTGCCGAAAGCTGCTGAAAGATCTCATGCTGCTCGTCATCCGCGATACCCACAGCTGTCATATTCTGACGGACAGAAAGATAGTTTTTCGCATCATCCACGCCTTCGATCGTCGCATCTTCGTTGCCCAGCACATCAAACTTCTCGGCACTTTCTGGCAGTTGCCAAGCTTCACGCTCTTCCGCCGTCGCACCCGACATGAGCTGATAGAACGAGTGGAAGTTGCGTTCTCCCTCGGCCTGACGGATCACACGACTGCGTTCTAACAGGTAGTTGTCGATGTATCCACCAATGACTTGACCCACGCGATTCATCTGCAGTACAATATACTTACCAAATCGACTGCTATTGTTGTTGCGAATAGTCTGCGCGTTACCAAAGGCCTCGAGCACGGGATTGCTGCCCCACAAGACATCGGTCACATGACTCGTCATGTTGTCAGCTTGTTTGCGCTGTGCCACCGACATGCGGCGGTTAGCCATAACAGCGCTCTTTGCTCTAGAGCGTGTGCTGATAGTTGTCAAGTACCGCATCACATGCTTTGACGTTTCAGTCTTGCCACTGCCTGACTCACCCGTGATGAGCAAACTCTGGTCCAAGCCAAAGCGCATAAGGTTCGAGTAAGCATTCTCAGCTAGTGCAAAGGGGTGGGGTTCACACAAATGCAATTCCTTGCCCTGGAACTCGTCAATCATATTCCGTGCGTAAATGGAGTCACCATTCAGTTGACGTAATGTCATGTACGGATTCATAGCGATCAGAACGGGCCCAAGGAACGTGTAGACGTTGCTTTGACGATAGCGTTTCACAATCTCATCCACGACGTGGGCTTCATCTACAGCATCTACCATTAACAAGTCCTTCATAGTACTTATTTGTATGTGAAATATTCTTCAAGGATAGACAATCACTCTGTATTTCCACTTCCAAACTCTCTTTACCGAATGACATCCGTTGTCCGTGTCGTTTTTTTCTGACTCGACACCCTTCGAAAATACGGCCAAAAAGTGAGACCTGTACAAGTTAATAAACTTGCTTGAAAAAAAAACACCACTCCTACGGCTATTTTAGAAAAAACTGTGTAAACTAATATATTCATAACCTTATTCTTGTGTCTATTTTTAGACCATGTCGAGCGTCGAGCTGTTGTTTACATGATTGGTCTTTTTTTATCACAAAAAACAGAGCAAAGTGGTAAGAAACAAGACATCCGTCCGGTCTCTTCACTGCTACTGCCGCATTCAAAGTCGCACCACACGCGTAATACAAGCCTTTTGCAACGCTTCAACCGCGTCAAGACGAACACGTTGTTCATTTAGGGTTTTCGTCTTGACTGACCCGCTACTTGACGATCTGCTGACGACAGTATCAGCCAGTCGTACGTACCGGTAAAATAAAATGGAGTGTTACGAAACACGTACACTGACTGGAGCAAGGTAGCGTTAACTTGGGTTCTATACCGTATGACGGCAGCAATTGAACGATACGATAGCAGTTGGGTCACGATAAAATTGAAGCTCAGCAACTGCTGAACTGGTATTTGCAGAGGCGGGCTCTGCAGAGAAGGATGTGAACCGGAATGAACACAAATATGATGGATACGTGAAAGCAAAGGTTGACAGCTGCAGTTGCAAAGATGAGGCTCACGAGCGTCTGATTGGCAAAGCAGGTGCGTCAGATAGATATGTTTCTGATTGCATACATGTGTCTATCGTTCTCTTGATACTCAACTAGCTGTGGTATTTTTGTAGCAAGAATGCATGTTCGACGCGGTGTCGTGGCAACTCCGTCGTCGCATCTGCTGCCGTGTGATCTACTTAAGCATCACTATACTATAAGAGTTACGTTTGTTGGCGAGCACGCTTGACTCACATGGTTTTGTCAACGTTTGACCTCTGCGAATATGCAGGACGAGAGAAGTCGCATGTGGTAGACGTGTTGTCGATCACTATAGTTGCCAGCACTTGGGTTGGTGGTGTCACATAGCTGCGTGGAGATGTCTTAAGCGGTCAACAACATCTTTGTATACTTTTGTAATCCTGTCGTTTGAGACGATATGATTAAGATCAAGACGCCGGGTATTTTGGAAGCAAAAAGCACGTTTCATAGTTGCTGCGCAAATACCTAGTGAAAGGTCAAGTTTGGTGTCTGCCTATAGAAGACAAGGACAGGTGTCAATCTGATGACTGGGTACAGGGGTTGTTTACGTCCCCGTTGGAGGTCCAATTCTTCGTGTCGCTGACAAATTATCTTAGCTTAGAAATGCTGAACATGGTGCTCATGTTACCACTGAACAATCGACATTGTTTAGGAAAGTGCTATAAAGAGCTGAGATAGCATCGCGATGAACGAACTGAATCAGTTTTGACAACTCTGGGAAATTGAACTCGTCAATGGTTTCTCTACAGGAAGTTGAATGATAAACTGAGCTTCATCATATACTTGTGTTGACACTTGCTTGACGCACGAAAATTCGCACTACTATAGATGTAGTTATTAAGACAATTGGCGAGTGCAGTAAGTAGAGTTGTTTGTCCATGTAGTAATCACTTTTTGTCAATTTGTTAGCAAAGACAGATGTATCAACGACATACACACGTCTAGTTGAAGAGCTTTGACGAGGTGCGGTGTGCAGTGCATCTCTACTAGAGCCTCTAGACTAGTGAATACAGGATCATGTCGAGCTGCGACTCGCAGCCATGCTGATGTCTACCTTCCGATCCCAATCACATTAGCACTGAAACTGCTCACTATTGCGCCGACAACGCAACGTTGACATGGTGCGGTCCAATGTTTCATGTATGTACAATAAACTGGAGAGAAAGCTGTATTTGCCGCGCAAAAAGTAAGTATACACGACGCAGGTGCTATTGTTCTCGGGAGGGGGGGATGGAGCATTATAGATAAGGCGTGGTACTCACTGATATGATGCTCGTTTGTAGTACATCAACATGAAATTAGTCCTAGTGGTATATAACAGCACGAAAGCTTCGCCAAGGCAGCTGCGGTCTATTGAATGTCGTTATCAGTTCCGTGTAGGTCCAACCAGCCCACCTATGTCCAAAGATGGGCGCTTCTTCTATGCTTTACATATGCTGGTTTGTCAATTTAAGATTGTTGACTCCCTGAGCAACAAGTACAAAATCGTATTTACTACAAGCTTGGGCTCTGTAGATGTTAATCGTGGTGGATTTACATGTGTCCACCAAATATCACAGACATCGAGCGTTTCTGTCGAGCGGGCGTAACGGTTTTGACTGAGAGGCACGTCCTGCTACAACCGACTAGGTTATCACATGAAACGTATCTTCAATCGGTCGTAGCAGTAAAAAGTATCTTTTTGCCTGATATCGCAAGGAACAATTAGTAACGGTCGGTCATTTAAAATAGCACATTCATTGTCTTTATGTTTACAAATCCACCCATTTCATATCCATTTCCATCCCTATTTCTTTCTACCTTCTAGTCACATTTTGTAGCTTACGTCAGTTGAAATATATAAAATCATATTTTTTAACATCAACAAGGTCTCTGCCATTTATCGCCTGGCTGCTATTGCCAATGGACGCGGTTTGCCGTTATTCCTCGAGCTGTCAAGTGCGGCGAATTTTCCGGAGAAGGCATTGAAGGAAGTGACGGGAACGGACGGGCTACACGGACGTGTAGATCACTCGCTGCCTTGCTCTTGCTACATCTCGAAAGTGTCTTTTGAATTTACTTGATTGTAATTCTACGTACGTGGTTGATACAATTCGCGCTTCATTGTGCAAAGAATTATTGTTATTGTAATGTATAATGCCATTGTCATTCGTCATCATCAAGACAATAGCGTTGCTTCTGTGATCATGACAAATAGTAAGAACTGTCCAATTGACAGCGGACCGAATCGAAATGTCGGACGTGCTGACACAATTGTTGCAGTTGACTGTCGTGCTTGCTCTTCAGTGTCCATGTGCGATTACTGGCTTTTGTTGCACTTCCTCTTGAGCTTCTTACTCGTCGCCTATATGCGTTGGAGTCGTGTGGCAAAGCACAACCATGCCGGTAACGAACGTGAGCTGCTCACGTGCTGCCAGCAACATATGCAGCAACATGACAAAGTAGCAAAACCGATTAAGGTGATGATGCAAGAAAAAGAGGAACCAGCTATTGTTACTACCGAATCGAAAACTCTTGTATCAGTTCGTATCGTGTCGGCCGACGAGGAACTTGTTGCAGCAAGGCTTGACACATTACGAAACGAGTACGCAACATATTTGCAGATGCTCAAGGTTGGACTCCCGCGAGTTATTGTTGATCACAAGATACGGGCTGAAAACAAGGACCCGATTGTCCTGGACGAGCTTATCGCAACGACACCAAAGGCAAAAAAGGTGCCAGCTCCCATTGAAATACCAAAACCAGTGGAGAATGAAGATCCTGAACACTTACAAAAGGTCGAGTATTTCCAGCGGATGATTAAGGTTGGCGTCCCGCGTCACGTAGTAGAGTTGAAAGCAAGTAAAGAAGGTGTCGAATCGGCCGAGCTGGATCAGCAAAGCACTCATACTGATCTAGTACTTAAGCCTACCGGTGACACTGACATTTCCTCATCTGCAACTCTAGGCACTCGTTCTAGACGCTCCAGTATCAGTTCTATCATCTCTACTGCGCCCTCGACGCCTGACGCATTGTCAGCACGATCTACCGCAACCATGGCAACAAGTAATGGCCGCACATTGGCAATGCTGGCCATTCGCAAGATGAACACTGGTATGCGAAAGAAACTGCACTGGTCTACAACTCCGTACACAGGGGCAATTGTTCCTGCTCAACAAGACTCACTTTGGAGCCGAGTTCGCATAAAGGCACAGACGGATGGAGTCTGTATCTCAAGTGAAAGCCGCCGTTGGATGGAGAAGCTTTTTGTTAAGGTTGTTGCCAAAGTTAGAGCCGGCCAGAGACGACGTGCTACTAGTGGGAACAATACCTTGCCTCGAAATCAGTTCTCGTCGCGATATTCTGAACTGGAAGAACGTCAGCGTGCAAATTCCGATCCAGCGCTTTTTAGTGACGAACAAGACGAGGTAGAGTATGACCTCGAGCCGGAAGATGGGGAGATGGAGCAAAAGGTAGCAAGAAATTCTGGACACGCCTTCTTGCGACGCAAATTGTATGTTGTGCTCCTTGATCACAAGAAGTCCCAAAACATTGCTATTGTGCTTGCGCGAGTGAAGCGCAGCTTTACGGAGCTCACACACGAGATTTTGACGTTGAACTGCAACGTCTTGTCCAGTCCAGCGTTGCAGTCACTGATCGACATGTGGCCAGATAGCGCTGAGCAAGAAGCCATTGACCAGTTCAGTGGCGATGTCTCAAGTTTAGCTACGGTGAGTACATATTTCGTTGTTTTGCTGAGTGCTGTCTGTTTGTGCTGATCTGACACCTGCCCACTTGTTTGTTTAGGCCGAACAGTTTTTGATGGTAGCTCGAAAAGTCCCAAGACCACAGCAAAAGCTACGCTGCCTTCAGTTTAAAATGGATTTCACTCTACGGGTCGATGAACTTCGGTATGTTTTGCTGCTATCTTTTCTGTATTAAGGAGTAAGAGTACTTACAAATTATATATGAATCCAGTGAGAGCTTAGAGCTGTTGATCCGCGGTATCCAGCAAGTGTGCTCGAGCAATCGCTTTGCTGGGGTGCTAGAGTATATATTCCATTTGGGCAATCTGCTTAATTTTGGCGAAGGGGTGGAGTACACAGAATGGGTAAAGAGCATTTCCATCAGTTCTCTTGCAAAGCTGTCGTTCACGAAGGCATACGACGGGCGGATCTCATTCCTACAGTACGTGGTTCAGTCTGTCGAGGTAAGCGCGCACAGTTTTTGGCCGAATGATAAACAGACCGCGTTTTAACAGGAAATGTTGATACTATAGCGCGATGAGCCACACCTCGCCCTGTTTTGTAACGAACTATTTCTGATTGGCAAATGCAGCAAACTATCCGTCCAAAGTCTTGTCGCGGAATACCACTCACTCAAGGGTGGACTACGCATGCTGATCAACGAGACACAGATGACAGCAGTGTTGGAAACTGATGACAACGACCTGCGTGTGGATTTGGTGCAATCACGGGAAAGCATGAAAATGTATGCCATGGAGGTCGAGCAGGTGCTTACCGTCATGCAGCTGCTAGTCGATGAACTAGAGAGAGAGGTAAGCCATGCCGTTTTGTCATACTTGTGTGTTCTTGCACTAACTGCTTTTCTCTTTACTTTGTGATCTACAGCAAAAACATTTTTTAAATTACTTTGAGGAAGAAGACACCTTGCCAATTGATGAGCTTTTGGGTTTCATTGCCAGTTTTGCGGAGGAATACACACGTGAACGCCAGCTGCTTCTTTCTCGAGCACGCCGGACGCAAAAGGTCAATTTTCTTCCACAAAAAACACCATAGCCTCTCGCGCTAGCCATCGTCGGCCATTCATTTATGAGGAAAGCGCTTGTGGCGCCTATAAATATTACAATGTGATTATGAACGGATCGTAACGATACATCAGCATCAGCTCATTCGACAAGTTTTGATTGGTATCGTGTGACGTGTACGAAACGTCCGGCATTCGAACTCCCGTGTCGAAATTGAACGCCTCTTGATGACCTCTCACACTATCTTCTTCTCCGACCTCCACTACAACCAAATACCTCTACAGCAATAATTGTTGTCGCTTCCGTGTATCCGTACACGACCATCCGATAGAGTGAAGCAACCTTTATCGATGAAGAACGCTGGCTGCTCGCCCGAAATGAGGTTCACCAGTGAACCGTACGTGCTTTATTATTTACATAATGATTTAGCTGCGATAGCTTCATAATAGATAACCATTGACGTCGCACAAAAATCTGCTTGTTTTCAAGTCATATGCAGCTGCTCAAGCAGCATTTTCTTGCGCAGCTTTTCTTCTTGTCGACCACTTCGGCGTTCTTGATGTTTTGTTTCTCAACTGCAAACAACACCTATATCAATATGACAGAAACTAACGTGCAATGGTTTGTCTAACTTCGTTTGTAAATCTCATTTGGCTTGGTTCTGGTTTCTTGGAATGGGGCACAAAATCTCAGCGATAGATTGATTCGGCTCAAACTACTGTAAATTTATGTGACCGAAGCCGTGAAAGTGAATCTGCATTGCTCGGATCTCTTTGCTACTGTAAACAGGTACTAAAACAGACAAGCTGCTGCTATGTGGTTTGCTTATTACCAACGTCAGAGTACGTACGTGATAGTACGTGATGAAGTATGCGGAGGCATTTCAAAATCAGTATCACGATGACTCAAGCAAGGAGATTTTTGCACCATAGAAGAACCTCAAGCGGAGAAAGTCTGAACTTGATTAAGATGGCCCACTTGCCATCAATTGCGTTGGTGGGGTTGTTTGCTATTATTGAAGAGTCCAATGGCACCTAAAACATAGGCTTCTGAACAGGTTCATGGTGAATTGTGTACATTAGAGAAACTAAAGCTACTTGGGTGGAAGACTACGATGTCGCTGCACGGTGATTTGACATTTGTTTGGCTCACTATTTCAAACGACTCGATGTAGCATTCATGTGAAGGACCTGCAAACGTCAATTTGTGAATGCAAGAAAACACGTTGCTCGACAGCGCATTGATGCGAGGAACCAGGCATGCAAAGGAAACACTGAAGAGTGCATCTAACAACTTATTCATAGCCAAGTGCATCATTTGCACGCGGATGGACAATACAGTTTTGGGAGAAGGCTGCAGCGTACGTTGTTGATCGATCACCCACGAATGCGGGCCCGGCATTGTGGCTACAATGACACGGCGTTTCTAGGTAAGAAGTGGATAGAAGGAAAGGCAAGAGAATGTAGATATATAAATCAGTACCAGTTTCACATTTACACTCAACACAAGAGGCTGGTTGATAATACGTGATAGTTTCATTGTCTGATTCACGTGATGGCATTCGAAATACGATTACATAGTATAGAACGCATCCGTGGCTAGAAGACATGATCAATATATTTTGGTGTTGAATAATTTACTTGTAGAGTGGCCAAGTAGCAGTGCTTAACGCACATTAACAAGGACAAAGAGAAGATTGATAGCAAAAGACTACTATACATCTGACATTAATCACAATGATCGATTGTGAACAATATTTCATGTAACTGATGTAGCGGTTAGCTATACTAGATAGCTTCATGACACATTCACGTGTCTTCTTTGACAGCACAAATACATCAAATCGTTGAAAGGTTGTCTGCATTGCATCAGACTTCTTGACAAATGTACTGATCGTTGTTGAAGTTTGTGACCTCTTGACACCTTGTGCTAACTATGATTCAAGTCCTTGACTGGAGCTTCTGATCGATCACCCTATGCAAAAAAACCTCAATCAAGTTTCGCAAATCGAATGATTCTGTGGACGTTAAATATTGTGCAGACTAGAGTGTCTGTCCCAACAATATCGTCCTAGTACCACTGTCATCTCTACCCATCTTTTTCTGAGTCGTAAATAAATCAATCAAAGGTTTGTGATTGGTAGTAAATAAGAACCAAATATTAAAAAACTCGTTAATGTCGCATTATCGAATAAACCATCCGTCGAGCTTCTTCTTTCCAGGCGACTCAAGGTCATGACGCTCTCTTCACCGACATTTGGCACTCGTGGCAATAGCGGTAGTGATCACCTCATTTATTTGGCTAAACCTCGACGTGCACGAAGCAGTATTGACTCTACTATCTCATCTGCAAGTGGAAATAATGACAGTAGTAGCAACTCTGTTCTTCGCGTATCAATGGAGGTCGAGAATATTGGCGAGCGTGTCGCCATGTCCAAGAAACGTGTGACATGGCGTTTTGTACTTGCCGGATCGGAGAAAGTGCATACGTTAATGCTTGAACACAGTCGCATTTCGGCAAAGAAGCGACTGAAATTAGATGGCCGTCAGTTGTTTACATCGGAGCAATATGCGACGAATTGGTATTATAATTTTCATGTTGGAGTCGATCCTTTGACACCATTTTGTGTGAATATTTATGATATTAAATCATCTTTTGTGGGTCAAGGAAGATTTGAAACGATTTATAATTTGGTAGCCGATGGTATTGATTGGGATCAATTGCCAGAACGATTTCTACCAGTTGCTTTCCGACATCATACAACGTCAGTGTGGAGTAGTGACATGTATGTACGACGTATGGAAGAAACGTTTGGTGAGTTGTTGAGTGATGGGGAGGAATGTCCACCAGGTACATTAGTAACATGGACATTTGCATTTGGTGTAAACGGTAGCATTCACAAGCTGGAGTTACGGGACTTGGAAAAGGGCGAGTTTGTAGTCGTTTTGGACTGTCGCGAACTCAAACGTGTTAATTTTGATGATATTGATGGAGATATATGGGAGTTTGAGTACGATTTGGAAGATCAACATGAACTGGACTTAGTTGTGACCCTTGTGGACGATCACAAAACATATGATTTTTTCATTGATGGCAGCGCTTGGAGTGACATTAGCCAGACCAACTTTGTGCTTGAGTCCGGATGGTACCCTGTGTTTTCCCGTTCGCGGAATGCCGTGTATTTTCGTCATGAAGGAACAGGCAACACGCAGTGGGAGAAACCCATTGTCGATCGTGAGAATTTGTTAGCCAACCGACCGTCACAGCAGTTTGAGCAGGTATCTCCAGGCTCGCAGGGGTTGGAGGATTTGGTCCATGGAATGCACGCCGTTTCTGTGCCGGACAAGATCTACGAAGAGCCTGAGAGTGAATGTGGTCAACTTGTGCCGATGAAACAGCCATTACAACCTGTGCTGGAACTACCGGAGGGACCCGAAACGCAAGAGACTAATCTGATTGACTTTTCGGACGCCGTGATGCCGATCGAAAAGGAAAAAGAATAGGTGGTGGTGACGAAGGTTTTGAGTCATATAACCCTGCCACGCACAGAGAGTTGGGGAAAAGAAAAAGAAGGAGGACCAGTAGGCCGGTAGAGCCTCTAGCAGGAAAAATGTCGGCGACAGGCCTTGAAGCATGTTAAGTATTTATGTTTAGGGAAGAAAATTTGTAGCTGCATGCAAACGAGCGACGTTGATGGTCGTCTTGGCGGTTGAGTAATTCACGTAAGCTGATGTGTTGAAGTCTGTAGAATGGTGTTTTGTGCACTGCAAGTTTCGTGCACTTGACGTCTTGTGCTTCTTGTCATTCTTCCAGACGTGAGTCCAGTTCGTATTTTAAAGCAGAACGTGAGCGTACAAAACGCTAAAATCGTACGTACAATAACTTTATCCTGTTTTAAAAATGATCCCACTGACTCAAATACCGAACTTAATCCGCACTTATAGACGTCTCTTCACTCCGTCGGTATCATTCGAAGCACATATGATCCGCAGTATTCATGAGCTTGTAGCTCCTGAAGATGTAGGAACGACACTTCCCCATGAACATATATTACATACGATTGGATCCATTGCATCATCAAGTGGTTCTAGAGGAAATCTCGAGATTCGGTATCAAGATCTGATTGAATATCGTCGAGCTCCATTTGCTCATGGTGGTCGCAATTTGTTACTTCAGAAAGAGGACGAAGCTTTTCGAGAACTTGAGCGACTCGAGCAATTAAATGACAAGAAGTCCAAGGTTTTGATTGTAGATGTGACGCTTCCTAGTGAAGGACGTGATGTGTTGATTCCAGAACGACTGCATTTAGTCAAGAGATTCCAAGACGTGATTTTCGTGACTGTTACGACATTTGAACTCAACCAGATGAATGAGAAGTTTTTGTACAGGGGGGTATCAATACAAGAGACAAGTGAACGCATTGCTAGGAGATTGGAGGCAGAATTATTGTTTGGTATGGAGAAAGGAGGCGTTGTGGTATTTCCTGGGGCGATATACCAACAGATACATGCAAACAGTCAAGTACTTGGTCCTGAGGAGATGATTCTTGTGCAAGGTCTAGCATTGGTAAGTGTTTGTAGTACGTACTGGAAAGTGAATGCAAGGTGTGGTCAAGTTTATTGATGGTGACGACTGTATTTGTAATGTCAGGCTCAAGCGAGAACGCATTGTCCTCTGTATCTGTCGATTTCTTATAATGAATCGTGTGGAATGTTACATGGAACATCATCTTCATTAGATCAGGTAGTTCGAGCTTGGATTTGTGCTTTGTTGGACGCTGGTGCTGAGGGGAAGAAAATTGTCGTGTGTCACGTAAATCGCTGGTGCCACGGACGTTTTGAAGAGGCTGGTTATGCGTTTCTGTTGGAGCTGTTGGATTTGAGTGTCACCGTGCTTTTCGACATGATTGGTCTGCTCGCTGTTAGTGAAGTACTGCTGATTAATCCAAGCTTTACACAAACAGGACTAAGTTCTGATAAGCTTTTGGTAAAAGATAACCAAGAGCCGATTTCTGACAGTCGTATCGTAGAGTGGATTGTAAAGCTTCTGGAGCACAAGCCAGAATACCTTTTCCAAATACTATTGTCTACCAACATACACCAGCGAGTACAGTATCGTTGCTATGGAGGGGAGGCTACGCGTATTTGTTCGAGCATTTTAAATATCGTTGTTTGCGTGAAGGAGTCACTGCAACTCAATGGAACCAGATTGTGTGCGCCAACGTCGTGAACTTGTTAGCTTGGTACGTTCCGCCGGAAGCACCGCCAATTCCAAAGAAGTACCTGCAATGCTCGATCTGCAGCAACTATTTTGAGCCTGTTGAGGGCGAATATTTTACCAAGTTTGCGTTTACATACTGTGGTACGAAGTGCCTGCGTCGTCATAGCCGGCAAAAGTTTGCCCCAACTCTGGCCAAATCATAATGTGTTGAATCTGCACGACGGTGGGTGAAGTCATTATATCAGTGTTCGTGAATGGAACAAACAAACCCATCAATGCTGTACGATTCGAGCTCAAAGCAGTACGACATACTCGGACCTTTGTTTGGTGAACGGATCTACGCATTAGTATTTCTTTATGACAAGGATGATTGTAACCACGCTAAGAATGAGACCAATGCACTGATTATAATGGGGAGGGATGCGTTCCGATGCTATTTCTTCCGTGCTGTACGTTATGATTAGTCAAAACGTAGGATGGAAAGTGTTTTCTATAGCTTGCTGTGTATACGGGCTCAGCGTTCACATCACACGACTCTTGAGAAAAGAACCACATCTGACGATTCTAACATGGATTGCACCACCCACTGAGACCTTTGAGCTATTTGGCGCTTTAGCGACGTTGGCAGCACCTATTGGATCGAGGAACCTTCGTTCGGTGTGAACCAGATTCTGCAGAGCAACACGATTCTCTTGTCATCTGCATCGTAGTTGCCGTCAAAACAACAAGAAGACCGAGAGCTAAAGCAGCTGCAAAGTAAGGCAAAAAATACTAGCGCATTGTTGAAAAAGATGGAACTCACCCGCGCGAAAGAGTGCGATGTACAAAGAGCACAAGAACCAAGTGTTAATAGAATGAATGCAAAGCAGGAGATAAGCAGCTGCTAGTACAGTAGGAAGTAAAAGTCGTTAAGTATCGATACAATTCACAAGTCATTGTTGTCCTTGACAACAAACAATATCTTACGAACATCACCATGGGGAACGTTTCGAACAAGGGGTTTGTATACTCGTTAAATGACTATCAACTTGCCATTGAGACGTCCAAGGAGCTCGAATATCGACTGGAAAAAGAATTTCATGCACGTGGTCAAGGACTGCATGAGAAAGTGTCGTCTGTAGAAGGCGCTATTCCAAATGTTACCGTTCGTTCAATCCGTTATGTTGCAACTCTTCGTAACAAACTCATCCATGATCGAGAAACAAGAGCGTTGCCTGACCGTCAGCAGTTTATCAAGAAGTTTAATGATGCGATGGGAGAACTCAATATCATTATTGACAAGAAGCGGATGGATGCACGTAGTCAAGGACCTCATAGCTCTCCTGTATGTATCATCTCCTAAGTATGTTTCAAAGCGACATCCGAGCTGATAACACAATGACTTGCAATATGTTGAAACGCTTTCGACACCCTCTCTTGTTCACTTATTGCTTGGCTACTACAAGCTCAATCTGTTGAGTAAGCATTGTCAGGTACTTGTTACAATCTGCTTGAGTTGTGAGTGGAGAGCACATCATATACAACACATTGCCTAGTGCACGAGCGTATATGCCGTTTTGGCGCAAAGCTTGGATCAGTTCTGCAGCTTCTGTCGACGCATAGCCTGCGTTCTCCGAGGCCAACTCTACGCATGCAACCGTACCGATAGCAAACGTACGCTTAATGTACCGTTTGGTGGATAAATCTGTGAGAACGTCGACGTTCCAGTACACACGCGTAGCATCCTTGATGGGACCACTGGCGTCATTGAAAATCTGGTACATGTCTAGAGCAGTCACGGCAGCAGCGCAACCTATTGGGTACGCTGTGAAGGAGTGACCATGCAATAGTGCTTCGCCCTTGGAGTCCGCGTAGAAAGCCTGAAATACCTCCTCCGACGCAAGCGTAGCAGCCATCGGGACCACGCCGCCAGTCAGTAACTTGGCATAGCATGCGATGTCCGGGTCAATGCCAAGCAGATCACGCGCTGACTCCACACCCAGACGCCACCATCCCGAAAACACCTCGTCGTAGATTACCGGGATCTTGCGAGCACGGCATTCCTGCACAAGCATACGCTGATACAGCGGATCTACCAGGAACATGCCACCTGAGCCCATTAGTACAGGCTCAATGAGCGCAGACCCCACACGAACGTTATTCTCCTCGGTGCTATCAATCATGTGAGCCACATACTTGCGATACATTTTGGCCAAAGAACTTTGATTACGCGAAACGTCGAAGGCAGCATTCAAAGAGGTAAGCCTTTCCTCAGTCAGCTTATTGCCGGCAATTTCAGGATCGATCGACATTACGTAAGCGCCGTCACGCAGCGCCATCGTTGGAACCTTCAGGAAAATACCTTCAGGTCGGTACCACGGATGCTGCTTCTCGTTAAATAAGCTCTTCTCCGCAACGTTCATGACACCAAGTGTGTCACCGTGATAGCAGTTAGCCTGGGCCAGCGTGACCATTTTGGACCCCATTGCCTCATCAGACATGAACTCGTTGTAGTTCAGATTGTGATCGAGTACATACTTACGAAACGCCATCTTCAGAGCGACCTCCACAGCGGTCGATCCATCGTCCGAATAGTAAACCCGTGAGGCCCAGCCCTTACCAACCGATGCAAGCAGCCTTTCACTGAGTTGCAGCGCAGGCTCATGCGCATTCTCAGGGAACATCACATGACCGTAGCGGCCCGCCGCGTACGCCAAAGCCATCGCCATTTTCGAGTTACCGTGTCCAACACCCTGAGTCCACCAACTCGCGCACGCATCGAACAGCGGTTCCACCGCGTTGTATTCTGGACGGTACACACTAAATTCATCGCCGTGAGCAGAATCAACCATGGAAAGCCTGCCAGTCTTTTTGTGCTGGGTAAACGGCCACCAAAAAACTTGCTCTGCACGTTGTTCCATGTTCGTAAAGCTCTCGAGACGAGTCTTGTGAAACAACTGAAGGGCCTTGTACACATCGTCAAATACGTCGCTGTGCTCCATGAACCACTTGTCCAGCGGTTCCGGCATTGCTGGAATAGCGTTCATAGTGAAGATCGGTATGCCGAGTTCGCTGGTCCGTGGCTCTAAAGCTACAGCATTATCCAGACCATCTTGCTCAATAAGACAGATGGCAGCCACATCATAGCCACGAATCAACAACGACTCAAGTGCCGACATTGTCGTAGAAATACCACCGAGCTTTCCGTCACCAATGAGCACTACAGGTAAACGAAGTCCACGATACACATCTGCCTGGCATGTCATCGAAGCTGAAGGGCTACAAACGCCTCCTGCTGTCTCTACAAGCACCAAACTTTCCGCAGCTTTATCTGCATTCACCTTGTTAATAGCTTTAAGCTTATCAGCCAGCAATTCCAGCAGCATTTCGTCCGTGATCGTATGTCCCTCTATCTGTGCCGCAAGATGCGGTGACACGGGAGTTTTCCACGAAAACAGTGTCGAGCATTCAAGTGTTCCTTGTATCTGATTTGGTAGTAGTGCGTATTGTTTGACAACCAATGCATCACCAGGAAAAGATCCAGGAATGTCGTCGTCAGTGCCAGTCTGCAATGGTTTAATGTACTCCACACGTCCCCCATTAGCTGCTGCAATGATAATAGCATTTCGACAGATTCCAGCAGATACAATCGTCTTTCCAATGTCCGTATTGCTGCCAAATACTTGAAATACAGGCGTATCGAGACTTAATGATACAGCACCTTGAGTCCGTAGCTGTTGCTTCTGCTTAATAACTGCATTAAGTCCTTGCTTTTTCTTTTGAACCCCGGCATGATACTTCATAATGTTTACACTAGATTGTTGCAGTATAGGACCAACATGACGATGGAGAGCTCTAGATAATACCGTCGGCATTTGTCTTCTGCTTGATTGGACGTAAACCTGCAAGAATTGATGGAACGGATCCAGACAGAGTTAATAATGTATTGGTAAAAGGATGTGCACGTGGGTTTTATAAAGTTCTGGAATACACAAGGTTGTAAGAATGGGTTTTACAATGACTGACTGATAGGTGAGAAAACGTATAGAGTGAAAGGCGATTGTGTTAAATGCAAGAAAGCAAGTGACATCCGTGGGCATAAATGGATGGACGCAGGTGCGCTGCAAGACCAGCACACAATCGAGTCTGCTTTATATCCTGGACTCTGATACCCTTAGAATGGCCAGCTATAAACCAAATCACGACAGGCAGCATCGATTGAGCCTTGGCTGACGCCATCAGCCAATTTGACTCCGTTAGTGCCATATGCTTCGTCCGACCGATCCGAGAAGCCAAAGACAGTGGACTTCGACGATTTGCTTGGTTGCATTGAAATTGAAAACTAATAAAGTTGACAAACAAAACCCAGGAGGGCGTTCACGAGTAAATGCACCTTTATGATGGGCACTTTCGATTAACAATAATGGTCAGTTACGTCACCGCAGGTCGTGCAAATATATGTATTCGTGTAGTTGTTAGGGAGAGGATCAATCTAGAATATGACTAGCAAGATGAGTTGAGTTTTCTGATGAGCAATTTCGCGTGATAGCTTCCGACGTTTGAGGAAAATCTGTGCTCCAAGCATCAGGGTTCGACTTTAACACGCGACATTTGCCCACTTCTTGAGGCAGTCCAAGGTCGTCACTGCTCATCCTTGAACATCCGACCAGAGAAGCGACTCCATCATCTATCTATCCACAGAGTATCCCTCGCTACGAACAGCTAAATTTTTCAAATCCAATTTGCTACCATAATGCTATGTAAATCACTTTACGATGAAACTCAACCGACAATCTACCATATAAAGTGTAAGGTGACAGCCAAAGACACAAGCTGCTCAATATTGCGCCAATTGTGCATACGGTGATGCAGAATAACCTTTGAATGAAGAGTCTTGATAGTGCTTTGAGCTTCAAGTATACTTGCCGTTTAGCATCACGCTTGTTCCAATCCAACGTAGTATTACAACAAAACGGATAAACAAGGCGTGAGTTTCAAGCGTGACGACAGATGAGAAAAATACACGTAACTTTCTTTCAAAGATGTACGTCGAGTATCTGTACGAAGCAAATGTAACAAGCAACAGTTCATCTGATATTCTAGCGGCATGTTCATGTCAATTACTTGTCTCTGCCGTATTCTAGCAAATCAGCAAAAGAATGGACCCATCTGCTTGATACACACGTATACAAACAAATTTTCAACACAAGCGTTCCATGTTTCTCTGCCACTCTGAGCTTGAGAAGACAAGCGTTCCATAATTCTCTGCCATCCTTAACTTGAGAAGACAAGCATCAGTTTTATTTTCCTCTTGCTCCAGTTACAGGCATTATTGATAAACAATGGTCCAGTCTCCATCTCAACACTATCACGCTGCATTGGAAACGACTGCGTGCTATTATCCTCCGGACAACACGGATCCTCATTACGTGTCGCTATCTTCGAATCAAGGTGTTTCTAAACCGACACAGCGTTCAAACGTCATGGGACGCATCATTCCGATCGTTTGCGGAGTGATGGTGATCGTCGTTGTCATTGTAGCGGTGACTTTGTATGTTAATTCCAGCGATACTTCAAGCGCTGATAATAGTAATGAAAGTTCCAATTCAGCTTCGTCTTCGACTCTATCATCATCCTGCCCCCGTGTCGATGCAAATGACCGAACTGTAGCGTTCTGGCAAAGCGAAGTTGCTGGATGTGATACTGTCCCGGACGGGGTCACTCACCTTGTCTTTGGTTTTGCACTTGTTGCTGAAGGAGTTGTCGTACCTACATTTCAATCTTCCGATGAAAACATTGCACAATGTGTAGAGAAACTCCATGAACGATGCATTTTAGCTTTGGGCAGTATTGGTGGGTCGACCAACAACGACAACATGTCGGCAATTGCAAACGCTTCGTTGTTTGCAGAATCCGCAGTGACTTTACTGACCAAGTTCGGGTTCGACGGAGTAGATCTAGACGATGAGACTGTTGGCGCACAATTTAGTGCTAACCGAACTGTTGGATTGCTGAAAGCTACACGTGAAGCATTGGATGCAGCTGGTAGTAAGTCGGCTTTGCTAACCTATGACGCGTACTTCACTGAAGGAGACACCTCGGTATGCGCAGCCGAGGAGGCAGCAGCATACTCAAGGTGCTTTCCGACTGGAGTTCTAGACTATGTTGATTGGGTCAACATCATGGCGTACAATATCAATCAGGATAACGACACTGCTGCGGCCGTTTATGCTACAGCTGTGAACACGACTTTTGTTGCGTGGGGTATTCAACTCGGTGGAAACTTTTCATTTGCTACAATCGGATTTTGTGTCGAGGGAGGGTGTGCTTTTGGTCCTGGACCAAATGCTGCAGTGATTGCTGAATGGGAAGCATTTGCTCGCCAAGATGGATACGGAGGCATGATGATTTACTCTGCATCAGCCGAGGTAGCTCACGATTTTCAAGTTACCAGGAGTATCATTAGCACGACGTGAGAATACTTATAGCCTTGAACTGAATAACCGTAGTAACAATAGTTTTTAACGGACATTTATCCCGGATCACTTTTCAAAGCATGTGAGACCAACCTAGCTTATACGTTTTGTGTATGATGCTTATGGTTGGGTAGACATCAATGGCCGAGCTTTACGTCGCTCCTTATAGTTTATTTGTGCCATTATGATTGCCAGAGGTATTGCAACCACCAAGCAAGGTGGTAGTTATCCCGTCAGCATAGAATCACAGTTAAGGACATACAACTGCAGCACTGGTCGCCTGCTACGTCAATGCAAGTGTTACGTGGTAATTATGAGCGTACAGCCGGTCCGGCATATATCAGCATTCAGCGAGGTGAAAAAACCCAAGCTATTCGTAATGTGTTTCTTTTCGATTTCATGAACTTATTTACTGACGTGCACTGTACCCACACAACAACTCCCTCTCACTCTCTTCACCACTCGAGTGTCTCGGGCAGATATTTCTTGGCAAGCTGCAAGTAATACTCAAGTTCATCATCGACAACGATGTTCTCCACAGTACTCTCCGACACAGAAGCCACTCTGCCGAGTGAGCTAATCCATTCCTTGGTGTCCGCATTCTGAGGTGCGCACAAATCCTCGTAGTTATCCTGCTCATACCACGTTTTAAGCGACCAGAAACGAACGATGTCCAAAGCTTCTGCAGGAAGCGTGGTCTTGTTAAGGGACAACACACGATGTAGATATTCATCCGGAGTCCATGGCAGCATGACGTGCTCCAAGCCACAATGACTAGCAGCGCTACATTCACTCTTCAAAGCATTGCAATGGTCCTCATTCAGCTCATTCAGCTCCGAAAATCTGATCGAGTGTGGAATAGCCTCACCTACAACCCACGTCGAGTTCTTGGCCAGCCACTCTTTCGCTGAAATACTGCGCAACGCAGCATTCTCGTCGTCTGTCCAGCACAAGAACAACATTCCTAAAGCGCGAAGAAAAACAGTCAGTTGCAGCCAATCGGGGTGTCCGTCCTTCTTCACGGCAGCTGCCGTAGCTAACATGTACTTGATCACCCAGCTCTTCGTTCGGTCTAAGTCACCAGTTAGTTCCATCACACACTTGCAAGCTTCTGGGACTGACAATCTTGCATGTTGCAAGTCCCCGTACTTGGCTATTTGTTTCTTTACAAACGCAGTCGTTTGATACTTTCGCATAATTTTGTCGAGAAGCGGGTATGCACCTGCCTTGTTGCAAACCAACGACATGGCGTCACCACCATCCCAAGGCACGGGATGATCTAATACCTCGACTCGTTTTGCAGATGAATTGATGCACAAATAACTCCCGTGGAAGCTACGAAGTGCCACACCACCAGCAGTTGCAGCAACCTCATCATCATGTTGTGGTACAAGTTGAAATGTCTCCCAGGTTGAATTCAGCGCACGATCGGCTAAAATCGTGCCATCTTCTTCCACACATAAAAACTTACCGTAAACACTGCGAAGAGAAATTTCTCCCGTGGCACCAAGTAATGTTTGCCACATGCATCCATTGCTCTTGGAGCTCAAAGTCACGTCTCCGTCCTCTCCAGCCACAAGACAAGCACCATCTGGAGTCTGCAACGTTATCATGCAGAACCACGTGCTATCTTTGGGTTGAATCGGAAAAAAAGTGTCATTCTCGAAAACCGACACCATTGACACTTTGCGAAAGCAATCGTTGCCATTATAAAGGAAAAGTTTCTGTACCTCGGGCATTTCAGAAAATCCCCATCCATGATAAAGTCCTACCAATTTACCAAACCGTTTCGAGTCTTCTTCGGCTTCTAAATAGAGTGCACGCACTTGTTTTTCCTCTAACGTAGCAAGCGTTGCCAAATAAAGCACACGGGCCAAGCCTAAGCCACGAAACTCCGTATCGACCACTACAGACTTGACATGAGCCGTTCCATTCTTCTCTAAGGTAAAAATAAGTTTTCCAATGGCACCACGTTGTGTTGCTATTGTTGCCAGTACAATATTTAGCATACAAAAACGTTAGCAAATGGTTAGTCATGTGGGAAAGGAAAAGTAAATTATGTTGTTACATACAAGCAAAAAGCACCCAACGTAGTTCCTTTGTACGACGATCATCAGTAAATTGTAGTCGGAAACGGACGATAGGGGCAGCAGTTGTAAACACATCTATAATGGACGCGTTCGTGCCCACCGGCAGCTCTGACAACTTTAGTTTCATTGTAATGTTTAGTCTTTTTGGTAATATAAAGAATGAATGTAAATAGGAAGAATAATTAAACATTGGGTACTACTGACTGGTTGAAGAATAAAAGGGTTCATTACTTATTCCATCATCTTATTCTTCTTCTAGCACTTTTTTTCAGCTGATGGATGTTTTGCAGCTAAATAAGTGTCTTGTTACGTATTAATGCTTCGTCTGATATGCAGAATAATTGCGACAGGTGGACGGGGAGACAGGACAGGTGGTACATTATTTTCATGTGTGCAAACCGGAATTTTATCAATAAAATCAACAGCACTGTAATCATTTGATTACAAGAATTTTTAGAGCTGCAATCGCAAGCTCAAAATGTAATAGCCGGTACACTCAAGGTCGTTAGTCCTTGAAGTTCAAATAGCAATGCACCGACTCTATCACAACCACCACCTTCGACCTCACTAACTTCGTCGACATTACTGTTTTCAATGCTATTGGTGTCCAAGTAACGAGTGGCATGATACCTAATGATGGCCAAGGTTTCTTCTTTAATCAATTGTTTTGTTTAATAGGTTTGATCTGTTCTCATAAATTAATGGGTTCGTAAGGTGAGCTGCCGATTACCTTTCGCACATAATCACGGCTTTTGTCTTGATGTTTGCATCTTCGGAGTGTTGTACAAGAGCTACCGCTGATCCGCCATCGACTTTATCAACTTTTGATGTACCAACAGGTGATGCTGATGCTTTTATGCTACCCACATGGTCAACAGTTACTGCGGAAATTGGTTGCGGGAGTAGCTGAGGTGCAATGAAAGAACGTAGTTCGAATGCGACCTCCATTGCAGTTGGTCGGGATGCCGGATCCAAACTCAAGCATCGTTGAGCGAGAGCACGAATTGATGGTGGACAGTCATCACGGAAATTGGGCAGCAATTTACCCTCTGATACAAGATGAACGATCTGCATGCTGCGCATTTTGGCGTATCGGCTGAAACTATAAGGCAAAGCGCAAGTATCGATCTCCGATAGCACCACACCAAACGAAAAGAGGTCACTCTTTTCGTCGTAACGCTTTCCTTCCAACACTTCTGGTGCACTCCAAAGGATTGTACCAATGCCGTTCGTCATCGTATCTTCGACGGACCGCTCACGACTGAGTCCAAAATCGCTCAGCTTGGCACGTAATCGTCGATCCAGCAGCACGTTCTTCGACTTGAGGTCACGATGTATCACGACTGGTACAAGCGAATGTAGATACACCAGAGCCTCAACAATATCACTGCTCAATGTCAACTTTTCTCTGTCCCAGCTCAGCTGCTTACGAGCAACTGGATTCGCCAGAAGACTCTCTAGGTCGCCTCGTGGCAGATATTCTGTCACAGCACACAAATGTAGCAGAGACTGCCAGGCAACTCCACAGAAAGCCACAATACGGGGGTGCGCTAAAAGCGATGCCATCCTTAACTCCTCTGCAAACTGTTCAAGCGCTTCTGGATTCTCACGCTTTGCTGGCAATAAGCATTTCATTGCCACATAACGAGTTTCGTACTGGCCTAACCAAACTTCACCGCTACCTCCCTTTGCAAGCAGCCTCAAAAAGTGTAACTGCGCAAAGGAGATGCGTTTAGTCACAATGGCTGGATCTGACACAAAGGCGCGCAAGATCTTGCTCTTGCGGCACAGCTGGTCATTGGATAGCGTAATCTCAGCTCGCGTCGTTGCCACGAGCGCAGAAGTCCGATGAATACCCGGAGAACGTCGACTGCGTGGTCGAGCACCGAAGAATACTTCCATCGGGGTAAGTCGTTCTTCCTCCGACGCCCCAGCGACGGCTAAAGATGGAGCCAGCGGTCCCCCCCAGAAGGTGCGATGTCGGTGACCAGCGACCATCATCCCAGGAACCTTCAAGCTTCACCCGGTTGTAAGCATCCTGTACGCAAGCACGAGAACGGCTTAACCACCAGACAGAGGCCGACAAGGCTACGCAAATCACCATCAATACTGTTAAAAGCACAATGGCCGTCGTTGAGAAAGTTTGAGGTGAAGGCAGTGATTCCATCCTAAGCCACGTGTTCATCATTACTCCATGCGACGGTAGACATAAATTGACTTCTGTAAAGCTGCTGCTATTAGCTGTAGAGCTGGTATTTCCGCTATAACTCACGACATTCACATTATCCGCTACACCTCGACACGGTAGAATAAAGTTCATGTGTGGCTGGCACGACTCTAAGCCCGTAAATGTCGCCTCTGACAAGTGAACAGCAAACAGTGATTGACTGGCCTCCACTCCAACGGCTGTATGCCGTCTCAGCACAGGCTCGGGAACACTCGTACTACGCCCATCTTCAGCCCAAAAGACACCTGTCGCCTGATTCTGCCCATCCATAGCTGATGCATACACTGCACATCTGGTAATGGGTATAATCTGTCCCACTGGACAGCCGTCCGGCAGGAAATGTCCGATAATCCCGCAGTTCTCCGTGGTGCAATTGCCTTCACTGCTGTTATCTGGGAGTGTATTAATCTCCGCCAGTTCTGGTACTAAATTATCCATCCCTTCACTGCACGCTGTGTATATTTGCACGAGTTTCGTGTCGTTTTCTGCTGTAAAGGATGAAGATGCCCCGACCGGCGGCGCGAATACAAAGCCAGAGTCCCATAGCAGCGCGCGCTGCATGAGCCCCGACAGATCATTCCATTCTAGAGAATATATAGACAATCTGTTGGTCACAGTGCTTGGAAGCGCGCTAGAACTGAGAGAAAGCTTGGCGACGGAGCTGCCGGACGTCTCTAGGTCGTAGAATCGGGCCACGAGGTCCCCAGCAGCCGTGCATTCGCTAAAAAGAAGCAGCAGACACACAAGACAAAGAGGAATGTGCACAGACACGAGGTGACGATGTTGCCGGTAGCGTGAAAGTAAGAAGAAGGCACCACGCCGCCGCACTGGAACCATGTGATTTGTTAAACAAGACACAATGTCAAGAAACAAAGGTTTCTCTACAAACGTGAGTAATAATGTCTAATTTTAAAATGACTGATTGCCACTGGGGACGTAGTCGAGTCATTATTACAGATGGAGATTAAGAAAGCTAAATTTCTGTTTTAATCGTTGTAAGCATATTACTTTTCCAATTAATGGCTACATATACAATTCTGCTTACTGCGTTGTTGATGCTTGGATTCATGTCACACAGCTGCGTATACAGCAATAGCTTCCACAATTTAGCATTTGCATTCAAAATGTGATAACGTCGCAAAACTGAAAGATATATTGTCGTAGCAACGCTATCGTCGCCTTAATCACAAGAAGCTGGGAGTAGTCCAACCTAGATCTCGTTACCGTTTTTGTGTCCAAACAGTAAAGCACAGCTGCCTGGTGGTGGTACTTCATCAGTTTGGGTTCTGTTCAAGAGACCTCCAATCTCGGACTAAAGGACGGTATTACTGAGCGACAAGCAATGTCGTGTGGGACAGGACCCGTTACGTGTACGCAACACGGTTACACAAATACACGACTCACTTACTCCCGCATTCATCTTCTGCGACTCGTAGACTGCAAGTGGTCAAATTCTTGACGAAACATTGATCGTGAATTCTTTTGACCTTGTTTTATAAGGTATCGTCATCAGAACGACGGCCATAGTCGCGGCTTCAATGCTTGCCTATGAAGAAAGTAGTAGCTGTACATGTAAGCTAAATATGTGTGTGCTCGCTTCGTGCGCTTACACAACTAGTTACGTATTAGACAATAAAGGGCTAAAGCGTATTTTACTTGTACCTTCTTATTGATATTTTCTTGTGATCCACTAAAATTGCGAAAACGACAAAAATTGCTAATTGATTATTTTATTGAGTCAACAACGCTTCTTAATTGAAGCAAAATTAATATATGCATTCTCACCTCGCTATTTTATGCCATCAATCTGACCATCACACTATCCATTCGTACGGATTCGCGTCGAGTTCGTATTGCGAGCAATGATGCAAAACATAACGACAATTATAGAGCGCCACTTTGCAGTAAATCATCACGAGATTCTACTTTCATCCGTTCTCTAACGTTTAGCACGACGGAGTCTTACAAAAGAAACTATAGCTTTGCAGAGGACTCGTTCTAGAGTGACAAAGGGAGTGATATCTGTGATATTTGTCTCGTAGAGGCGTTGGTTGTATTACCAAGAATGCATAAGCTTGTGAAGCTAGCCTTGAGAAGGTTAGGAATCCTTATACGTAAATGTCGTCGAGCTAGTCTTTTTCTGCACTTAGTGCATTTTATAGCTTGGATACGGTAGCTTGGCTACATCTGGCAGCACTTGCAATCAATATAGCACCTGGGTCTGTGAATACTTCTCTGTGAGAGTGCCTCCAGCGTCCACATGCACCTCCGGTGGCGTATTACCGCCTCTTTTGGTTGATGTATGGAACAACCCCTGGAATTTTACCGAGGCTGGGTTGAGACATGACTTTAGTAAGCCGAACAGGGTGTGTTCGCATCTTCTTGGGATGGCCAAGCGTATAGGCTAAGCCCTTCTTACTCTGACATTGAAAGGTTCGATAAAGCGTGGACGTAGCTTGATCTTGTATACCGCAGGCACTGCGCGAGTAGGTAAATTCCTAGCTTTTAATAAAACCAAATCTCCCACTTTGAGCTCGTGTTTGTTCTTTCTGCCTTTGGCATCTGCTTCTCCCTTCTGATCATCTTGGCTTTCAGCCATAGCGCCTTAACGCGACGTAAAAAAAAAATACGTCAAAACGCGTTAAAAGAAACGCTCTTACCTTCTTGCGAATTGCAACAGGGCTGATATCAGCCAAGCCTGCGGCTATCTCTCCCCCCACTAAGCCCTGAAGCGGCAGGGGGTTAGCGTTAGCGAAACACGAGGATTAACCAAACCGTTCACATAGAATGGGGTGAAGCCTGTTGAGACATGCACCACATTTTTTTAAGCAAACTCAATTAGTGGAAGCATCGTACTCCATTGCTTTGGTGTTTCAGCACATACACTTCAAAGCATATCAACAATAACGCGATTCACGCGTTCTGTCTGACCGTCGGTATGCAGGTGATCTGCCGTGGACATGTCCAGTCGAGTGCCCAGAACTTTAAAGACTGACGCTCAAAATTTACCCGTAAAACGGGGGGGTCTCTATCAGAGACGATTGCCAAAGGCAATCCGTGTTGTCTAAACACGCGATCCATGAACAGATTAGCTGTTCCTTCTCCATCGATGGATTCCAGCACTGCCGCTAAATGAGCCATCTTGCTGACTCGGTCAACAATGAGCACAGCCCCAGTGTTGCCTGCCGCATCGCGCGGTAGGCTAAACAAAAAGTCCATACAAATGGACGGCCACAACCCCGAGGGTACAGGTAACCTCGCGAAAGGCGCAGTCATACTAGGCGAGATATTTACCATTTATTACGTTTCACACGTGCGTACATACGTACCAACCCATTGACACAACTTGGGCCACCAATAATGGGTGCCCACCGAGCTGTAGGTCTTCTCACGACCTAAATGACCACCAAGTGGTGTATCATGAGCCTCATAAAGTATCTTATACTTGAGATCCTCATCATGAGGCACCACAACACGAGGCTGATCATCCGACCCTTTATTATACCATCGGTCAGTGCATAACGATATAATCTTGCATGATTACGTGGTGACAGCTTTACCTTAGAGTTTGCAAACTCTGCGCTACCCAGCGCCTGAAGAGTAGAAACAAATGCTTAATCGCGCGCATACACCACACGGATACGGTTTGTTACTGACGAACTCACAACAGTGAGATGAGCAAGCTCATAGCCAGGTCTATGTCATAACGCGTCAGCCAAAACATTCTGTTTTCCCGGCTTATACTTCACCTCGAAGTTATACTCCACGAAAAAGGAGAGCCAACGAGCCATTCTCTGCGAGAGATGAGGCGACTGTGTTGCTGTGCGTAACGACGCATGATCGGTTTAGATCACAAACGACTTTGAGCCCAACAAGTGTACCCTTAACTTAACAAGGGCTTTTTTCATGGAAAGTAGCTCCTTATCACTAGAAAGTTCTTCTCTGAAGATTTGAGCTGGCAAGTCTCAAACGCAATGACACATCACGACCCTCATCTTCTACTAGCAGTAGCGCACTGCCAATGGCAAAGTTCGAAGTGTCACACACGACGCAAAAGAACAACCAGGATCAGGCAAAGCCAGAATTGTCGCCTCAAGGAGACTCTCCTTAATGTCTTGAAAAGCCTCGTAGTGCTCGGTTTTACAAAACCATTCCACATCCTTTTTAATGGAGATTCGACAATAGATTAAGCTAATTCCGCATAGTTGTGGTGATCCTTATGCAAGTAAATCGCCAACCTGAATTTCTTGAGGAAGTTCTTTTGGCTCCGAATCGTCCAATCCACTAAGGCTTTGACCTTGACAGGGTCTGCTCGATAACTCGCATCCCAATGAAGCACCCCAAAAAAGAGAATTTCTTCCTCACCGAAGGTGCATTTGTCAATGCTCGCATAAATCTTGTGCATCCTCGTGCAACCGAGCATAACTAGCAAATGCCACTGTGGTTCTCCACATCAATCTTAACGTCTTCGGTTCCACTGTGGACGAATATATTGTTGAGTATGCCTGCGCAATACACCCCGTAGGGCCACAATAACAGCTTCACCATCTGATTTGAACGTTCCAGGTGCATTAGACAACCTTTACGGCATTACTATCCTATCCCAGAGCATAACGCTTGTAATGATGACCGCTGTGAGTGGAAAATCACTAGCTTGCATGAGCAGTTGGTAATATCCATCGGCTAAGTCGAGGGCACTGTAAAATGTATATCCCACAATATTGTTCTGAGAAAATCCTTGCGAGAAATCGGTGTTTTGAGCCGGGATGATAGCTGCATTCAGCTAATTGTAAGCATGCACTATTTACCACTTCCCATTAGGCTTTCTCACACAAAACGTGGGCGTAGAGTAAGGAGACTTACTCTCATGCACCATACCAGCCGCGTGCTTTGCACGAAAGAACTGGTCAATGACGTCACATTTTTCTCGTGGCAGCGTCTACTGCCGCGTCACGCAGTATTTGGTTCCTGGAACCAAGCCAATCTCATGACGTACACCTCTTTCCGGAGGTTGCCTCGTCGAAGATTGTTTAGACATGACATCGCCGTACTACTTCAGCAAAGGAAAATACGGATCAGATGGGTCCTTCAAGATCTGCGA
The DNA here is from genome assembly GCA_920618645.1 of Peronospora belbahrii. Lineage (NCBI taxonomy): Eukaryota > Oomycota > Peronosporomycetes > Peronosporales > Peronosporaceae > Peronospora > Peronospora belbahrii. The sequence continues at coordinate 420,557 of CAKKTJ010000322.1, read as the reverse complement.
TCCGCTTTGCGCATTCAGCGCCTTATTACTATTTTCAAGATATGCTTTATCCAAAGGCTGTGAGGAGCTCGACTTACCTTCAGGTCATATTGTAAGGTGCTTGCACCTCGTTATTCTTAAAGAGCCCATAAGTTGGTAAATTCATCCGACCCTCCAGGGTCAGTACCTCGTCGCTTATGTCGCTTGGACTCTTGTCCTAACATCTTGGCTCGTAGCCACTCACACTACTCATGGTGTCTAATGATGCATCATCAATCTTTTAAAACATGTCATGTGTATCGTCTAGTGTTTTCTCAACCACACTACTTTCCGCCCATAGGCCTCGCCCGTGACTGCTGTCCGCAATACTTACAGTGTCCACAGATTCCGATAATTCAACATCCAGCATATTTGCCGATTTGGTCCAATATCCGCGCCAAAAGCGCTTTTGCTTCCTAGCAGAGGTGGGTTCATGACTCTCTAAAGCCCCACCAGGTGCATTGCGCGTTGAGCCTAAGTACGACCTCCAATCAATCCATGGCTCATAGCATTTTAGCCATTACATGCCTAGATGAGGTCATATCTCGCACCCAGGTCTAAGGCCAAACAGCGTTCCATACTGTTAAAGTCCAAGTAGTACATAGGGACTTTTGGTAAAGTAACTCGCGTTACCCGTCGATAAGTGAACTGCCGCGTAAGTCGTCGGAAGCAGCTGCTCCGACGTGATGTCTTCCATAAAGACTGAAACGGGAGCCACTGCTCGATCGTGGCGCATCGATATCTGATGCTTAGATGAAGTTGGGGTTTAAATTGCAAGCACTGGAAACCTCGGCTTTGGCGCAACCTTCGCAGATCCCATTCTCACGGGAGACACTGCTCGCTCGTGACGCACGGAAGGCCTCCACCTTCTAGCGGTTTTGATAGAACGCAAACGCATGGAAGCCGCTACTCGACCATGAGACACCCGTTGCCACTTCTGCGTGTTAGATTCTTGACTCAGAAATCACTTTTTGACTGAGGGGGGAGCAGGTTGCTGAGTTACACACCACACTCGAAGGGTCATCGCACACTTCAGGGGAATGATCAGTCGTGAAGTCAGGGTCCACGACAGCAACATGCTCCCGAGTACTCGTAGGTCATTTAATAATGGCGAGAACCGCATTGATATCAATGTCACGTGGTTGAACCGTGCGATTCAGCCAATCAATGTCAAGTCGATGCCGTGCAAGCCACGGCATCCCATTAATACAGTCGAATGACCGCTTAAGTCGATAACTTGGAATTCATCACTGCTCTCGAAAGCATCGAGCCAGCAAGGAAGCACGACCGAACATTTCGGTGCATGCGGGGCTTGCCGTCCGTACACTCGACGTTCATCTCCCCTGAAGACTCGCGGACACGCAACCACGACGGGAGAACAGGTAAACTTTCGGACAAAATTGATCGTCGCGCCTGAGTCCAGCAATGCGCGGAGTGGACGTGACGTATCGTCAACGTGAAAACTAAGCACGATTAAACGCGGATCATTGCTGAACGTGGAGGCATTCAGCTGTGCATAGTGCACAGCGGGGATAGGAAAACGTGTCGCCGCTGTAGACACGTGTCTCCTTTTCCACCTAGTAGGACGCCCCGCCCTACTGTTTGCCGTCGTTTTTGGCTGATCAGCGGCGTTGAAGACGACGTCGGACGCAGCGACAGCAAGGACTGGTGCAGGTGAACGGCATAAAGCCGCGTGGTGACCAGAATTACGACAATGGAAGCAAACCAGCCGTTTCGATGCTAGAGGCTTCTGGATTCAGGCACTTGGAGCACGCCGAGAGTATGTAGCATGCTCGATCGTGTTAACCTCCATAGGCTTAGGCTCTTGAGTATCAGGAGGGGGCGAAAAATATTCCATGCGCGAAGACATGACACTGAAGTCCTTACGCAACGCGATTGCAATGGTTCTTCAAGCAACGTATGGGGCTTTCGCGTCAAAAAAACTCGCTGGTGCTTAGCGTTCAGTCTCGTGAAGAAAACGTGGACTTGTGTCGCCGTATCGATCGTATTGGTGACGATGCAGGACGCCAGATGTCTTTCTAGCTGGATATAGTCCAGCCTCGACAGACGACCCTGCTTTGGCGCCAAGAAAGCCGAGCGGTGAGGAGGTTCATCCTGCGGAAGCTCAAACGCCCAGGCGCAGGTCGTCCTTGGCCTTCATATCCAAAAAACATCCCGGATCAGCCACAAGCATGCCCAGAGCCCACTCCATCGCCTAGCCTGCCAACTTGGACAAGAGGAAGTGGGTGCATGCAAAATCTGACTTGAGCTGAAGGGCTTGGACAGCGATATCCAGCTCACAAAGCCATCGATTAAGCGCGAGGCGCTTTGAACCTTCGCCGCTATATCACGAGACGTCGAGTTTGACGACGTTAGACCCTGTGGCAAACGCGGAAGTTGAGAATCGCCGACGGAACTCGGTGAGCTCGCGGTTGACGCAGCCTTGGATGGCTACACGCTGTAGTCCTTAAGCATGGCGACAACGATAGTTATACCGGAAACGTTCGATAGGCAACGCAGTGCTTCCCACTCGAAAAAGGTCAGATGCTGGTAGTCATCATGATCCATCATCCCTCCCTCAGCGCCTGAATAGGCAGAGCGCTCACCTTTGTTAGAAGGACTACGAAGTGCTAACAGGTGTGCGGGGTAAGGACCCGTTACGTAGCTTACACTTAAGGGCTTACGAAGAAACGTTAGGTAACACGCGTTAGGTAACACGCGTTAATCAAACGCGTGTGTTTCGTTAATATCAAAATGTAGCTCTGTTTTATATTTATAATTTTTAATCTAAGTACGGGTGGTCTCCAAATGTCTGAGAGCCATTCAATATAAAGGTTGCATCCTATTGGCTGATAATGGGGCAGATTCCCTCTTATCAACAAATGGAAATACGACATGCTGTACCCGCTACATTTGGTACAACGTTACCTTATTGTGCAATATTATGCTACTAAGTCTACTTATAAAAAGACTGCTAGGTCGTCAAGTGAAATACGACATGCTTACCCGCTACATTTGGTACAACGTATACCTTAATTATGTATATATATACTTAGCTAAGTCTACTTATAAAAAAGACTCCTAGTTCGTACCTAGCAGGTTGTGTACGGTACACCCGTTACATAAAGTGCTTCGTTCGATTGCTACGTCTTACTATGCTCGCTAAGTCTTCATTTACTTGCTTCGTTAATCTTCCTGTGTCTAAACCTCGAATTGTTCTTTTTACTGGATTCTTACTCGTAAAGAATCAGTATAAAGATCATCATCAATCGGCTTATCTCACATCAAGGTGCAATCTTGCGTACCTGATGGTCAAGCTGTATTCACTATCGTGTAATTACGCAAGAAGCTATCCTTTGATATGACCTCCACAACATAAATCTAATTAAGTGTTGCAGACACTATGTAGCGCAACTTTAACACTCTGTAATTGGCGGAGTTAAGATTGTATAGCCCGGCCGAGCTGTTTTAGGATGCTCACAAAGATTTTATGATCAAAAATGTGGAAGCATGTCTTATTGTGCGATTTGCTGAGTAGGTTATCAAGTTGCTAGCCTAGTTTATAATATACACGTATCTGAAGGTTAATGGCTACCGTTGACTGACGCAAGACTCGCATAACTTTGTCGAATGAAGAATGAAATTTTGACGAGCGTCGCGGGCTTGGGTTTCAGTACGCGACTTACAATAGTGTACTGACCAAGCAATATTACGCCCCATTCTTCAATTTGCTTTGGTAATATCGGTCTCCAACTTCCTGTGCCGATCTTGTTCTTCAAATCTTCAACCAAGATGTGTACCCTGAACTTTACAAGGGCATAATGACTTGTAAGTAGCTCCATATTATGATGTGGATAGTTTTTGCCTCAGCTTTGAGCTGGCAAGATTCAAATGTAATGACAAGTCAGGTCGCCCTTGAGGGACCGGGGTCTACCTAGGGCCCATCTTGAGGTACCGAGGGCTAATTTAGGATCACGGTCTACTTTGAGTGAACGGGGTCGCCCATGAAGGACGAGGGTCCACATTGAGAGAAGAGGTCAAGCGACGAGGTACCGGGATCGACCTCGAGAGATCAGGATCTACCGATGTGGGACCAGGGTGACCTTGAGGGACCGGAGTCTACCAGGGTCCACGTAGAGGGACCAAGGTCTTCATTGAGAGACCGAAGGAGTTAATACGCGTCGTCACTTACACTTTGAGGGTACGAAACGGCTTCGTAAGCAGTCTTTAAAGCGTGTAAAGCTTTGTCTTTTGTCAAGCGCAAGGTGCAAAGACTTTGTAAGCTCAAGAAGCAAGTGTTGAGATCACTTATATGCTTCAAAAGCAGAGCTTACACTGAAGTTTCCGGAGCTTTCGCTGCGAGACCGACGAATCGTGGGTACTCGGGTCTCCAAACAGTGTACCGCGGTCACACAAAGTTACGTACATATAATGCACTTCTGCCACTCCATTTCTCGTGGCTATATTGATTCACGGCCCTCATTGATGTGACCGTACCTAAGGTACAATGGGTTCACAACGTAGTAAATAGCCATGTGGCCGTTTACTTGGTTATTTACAAAGATAATAGATGTGTATATAGTAGAAAAGCTACAGAGACAATTATTAAATATTGTGACTTGCACTAAGTATAGACGAAGTGTTTCTATATTAGTGTGGTGAAGCGTTTCAAGGATTGGTAGGTCAGAGGACCGGTGGGTCAAAGAGAAGGGGACCCGCCAAGCAGGAGCAACCGTTGAGTAAGGGACATAGAGACGGGGCGCTAAAAAGGGATGGGGAATGACCGTTGTATGAGTAGAATGTAAGGTTAAAGCGTGCTCCATTCAGATGAGTTAATCGCAGTTAGGCCGATGGACCGCTTCCGCGAGGTGGACCCCGGTCTTCCAAAGTAGACCCTGGTCTATCATGGAAAGACCTCGATTTTTCATAAAGGTAGACCTTGGCCCTTCGGTCGGTGGACCCTCGGACCCTGTCCCCAAAGGTATACCTTGGTCTTGCATCAATGAACCTCGGTCACTCGGTCACTCGGCCCCTCGGTCACTCGGCCCCTCGGCCTCTCGGCCCCTCGGTCACTCGGCCCCTTGACAAGCAGAATAAAGAATCAGGTCTCGGGGTTAAAGATAGAGTAAAGACGTTGAAAGATAGGACCATATTAAATACTACTCAATTTTCGATCTACATATCACACCTCCGTCGTGCTTTCAAGGTACTTACTAAGTTTACCCACTTGTTCCAGGAAGGGATATATTTTGGCCCCTGTCGAATAAAGTTGTGTGGTGAGACTCAAGTGCAAATAGGACGCCAGAATACATTTAGACTGTGTGTTCGTCTGAGTAGCACCCAGCTCAACCCGCTATCGGAAGCGGTCTCCCTACCCTAGTGGTCCGGGAGCAAGTAAAGGCCAGGCGGTTAACACCCCTCAGATATCGAGGAAAAGGAAGGAAAAGGCCAGGGTTGAGAATCTCCCCTGAAGAATTTGTATATGTACACCTTCGACCTAGTCGACCGAGTGGCCACCTACCCGTCTACCGAGTGAAGTATACCCACTCGAGGCACCCCAAGGTCGACCTTTCTCAAGGCTGGCATCACATCTCAACCAAGTCCTCCGAAGAGTGCAACCCGCCAGCCGACGGGTACACAAGGTGAGAGAAGGTCTATACGCGGCATCGGGGTACCCCGTCTGACAGTCGGCAGTCCGACACAGTGAGTGGCTTGGGGTCTCATTACGTAGTTTTGAGAACCCACTCCACCACAGTAGCTAGACGATAAACATTAAATAAAATTGTTTGAATCCTGCTCTGTAAAGCATTTGTTGCTTGAGAGTATTTCATACAAAGAAATTAGTAATAGAAACTGGTTGTATACAACAAAAAAGCATTAGTTTACAAAGCTAGCCTTGAGAGGGTAGAACCTAAAAGACGTAAAGATCGTAGAGCTTGTCTTCCTCCACACTTATGGCATTTTGTAAATTGGCTACGGTAGCTCGGCTACATACTGGCTAGACTGTACCAAACTTTTGCTAAAACTTGCATTACTCCTCAATCATGCATATCAAATGTAATAGTATACGCCGTCGGTCATGTTCAAATTTTGCAGCCCTAGAAAAAGCGCGTAGATGATCGAAGCCAACAAGTAATAGGAGATCTTGGAGCTGATCCAAACGTTGAGCACTACCAGATCCTGTCAAATCGTCGATAGCCAAACTCTGCATTTAGAGCTAGTCATTGGCACTGACAATTCATCCCGCCATGATCAGGTAGGTCATTTGTATCGACATCAATCTTTTACGTTTTGTGTAAACTTGACGTTTAGTACATAATGTATACATTGCTGGGTACTGTGCACAATATTTTATCGACTGGCTCACAGTCAATCACCCCTTGTAACACGATGGCACCTGCTACGTTTGAGCAGAAGCTGGCGCATCTTAAGCGCGAGGCTGAGCACTATGCTGATTACCTAAGTGATGAAGAGACGGAGGATGAAATGACGATTAAAGCCAATGAGGAGGCAGATTTTTGTAATGACTACAGTATGGCCGTGGTGGTAGGCGGCCTGCCCGTCGTAGACGAATCCAAGCACAGCAAGTTGCTGAATGTGGTGAAGAAGATATTTGGTCAAGTGGGTGTTGTAGTGGACATTCAAATGCCATTTTGTGCTAATGGCAAGACAACTGGCTTTGCCTTCGTCGAGTACGAGCAGGAGGCACACGCTAATGACGCTGTGCGTACGATTAACAATTTTGCCCTCGACAAACGCCACACCATGATTGTAAACAAATATGAGGATATTGAACGCTATCAAAATATAAATACCGAGTTTGTGTCACCTAATGTGGAAAATTTTGTGGAGCCTAAGAACCTCCAGACGTGGCTCATGGATCCTGCACGTCGTGACATGTTTGTGCTGCGTCATGGCTCGGAGACGGAAATCTTTTGGAGCGACAAGGGAGAGGTCGAGTTCGTTTACGCTGGAGACCGCGAAAAGTCAAATGGCAAACAGTGGTGCTCGCAGTACGTGCTATGGTCTCCTCAGGGTACTTACTTGGCCACTTTCCACCCACAGGGCATTGCCATCTGGGGCGGTGACAAGTACGAGAAGGTCGGACGTTTTGCTCACAAGAATGTCAAGCTGGCTGTTTTCTCGCCTCTTGAAAATTATCTCATTACAGTAAGCGAGACCGACCAGGACTCGGCTATCATAATTTGGGACGTAAAGACCAGCAAGATGCTGCGTGCTTTTCCTGCTGGCAAATCTACGGGTGTCAAGGGTGAGGTAGTACAGGGCATCATGACACCTTTTAAGTGGAGCGCTGGTGACAAGTATGTAGCTCGACGTGGCAATGATGTCATCAGTATCTACGAGCTACCGTCCATGAAGCTTCTTGAGAAAAAATCGCTGCGTGCCGAGGGCGTTCACGATTTTTTCTGGTCGCCAACCGACTTAATTTTGGCCTACTGGGCGCCAGAAGGCAACAACGTGCCCGCCCGTGTGTCGCTGGTGGCGCTTCCATCCCGCCGCGAGGTGCGTCAAAAGAACTTGTTTAACGTGAGCGACTGCAAGCTGCACTGGCACCCGAATGGCACCTTCCTGTGCGTCAAAGTCACTCGTCACTCCAAATCAAAGAAGACCATGTACACAAATTTTGAGCTGTTCCGTTTGCAAGAGCAGCTGGTGCCAGTCGAGATGCTTGAGGTTAAGGACAACATTGTTGCGTTTGCATGGGAGCCCAAGGGCACGCGTTTTGCCACCGTGCACGGCGAAGGCCAGCAGCGCTTGAACGTGTCGTTCTATGACATGGACGGTGGTAACAAGGCGATGAAGGAGGTAACTCTACTGTATACTCTTAAGGGCAAGGCCTGTAGCCACTTGTATTGGTCGCCGCTTGGCAACAACATTGTGCTGGCTGGTCTTGGTGAGATCAACGGCCAACTCGAGTTCTGGGACGCCACTGAACAGCAGAGCATTACTGTGCAAGAACACTTCAAATGTACGCACGTTGAGTGGGACCCCTCTGGACGTGTGGTTGCAACGGCTGTGTGCCAACCCTTGGACAACTCGTATTACAAGCTTACTATGGACAATGGCTACACGCTGTGGTCATTCCAAGGAAAACAGCTTTTGGAGGAGAAGAAGGATGCGTTCTATCAGTTCCTGTGGCGCCCGCGTCCGCGCACTTTGCTATCTGACGCCGAGTACAAGAAGGTAGTGAAGAACCTTAAGAAGTTTGAGAAGCGCTTTGATCAGATGGACCGCCTTAAGGAGCGCGAGCGCTTGGCCGTTGAGAATGCAGAGCGTAACCGGAAGGTGCAGGAGTTTCAAGAGTTGCTGCAAAGGCTCCTAGCCGCGGCCTCTTCACGTCGTACGGATTACATTGCGCTGCTGGACGGCTACGACAGTGAGGACGAGAGCGAGTATATAGTGCAGAGTCACACGTACGACGATGTGCTCGAAATTAAGGAGGAAGTCATGCGCAAGTAGGCATTTGTAGCCACCACATTATGAGACGGATATATTTATCGACGCTAGTGCATGAACAATAGGTGCCTCGTTGCTTGTGTGTGCGATGAATGATCATGTTGTGCGTGATGTGAATATAATGCGTCGTAGAAAGAAGCTAAGAGATTCATGTGTACTAGTCCTGTAACAACAATATGCTAGAGATTTTGCTGACCTCTCACATTAGAACAGATTTGTTTGCCTTTTTATTGAACTAAGGTCTGAGTGAGACTTCAATGGCGTTGCTACTCTTGAAGCCGGACGTGCGGTGCGTTACATTACATACGGTTGCGACCACAGCTCGTCATGGTGCTTGCGCGACGCTTTCTGTAATCATAAAGGTTGTGCTACCCCTAAGCGACAATTTGCTACAAACACGATATCAGACGAGGTAATGCAACGATATCAAGAACTAAGACACATTCTATCGGCGTTACTGTGGTTTTCAATGGGCTACAATGCGCTACTGCCTTGTCCTATTGTTCAGATCCAAGGTGTGTGGAGGGTTATCGTGTTTTATATACCAATGATCGCCAATGGTCATGGTTTTATTACCACAGTGAAGGTGTTTTCTTTTGTACTATGTGATTACCACAATGAAGGTGTTTTCTTTTGTAGTATGTGGCATTTTCCATGGCCAAAGGGTACATGAACAATTGAACCGCTACATATAAGACGTCTTTATGACGTCATGCCGAAACTTAATACTTCTCTCCAAAGCCACCGGATTAAAGTGATCAATTCAACGGAATTACTAATAAAGAGACGATTGTTAAAACTAACACTACCGAAGATCACGAAGCATTTCACGGGCTTGTATCTGCAATCAATACGTTGAAAGGAATCAACTTGCTTTAGTATTAATTATTTTGTTCTGACATAAACATTTACAGACTGCAAATTTGAAGAGCCTCTGCCGGACCCGGTAAGTTGAGTGCTAAATTCGATCAAGTGCTGGAAGAACGACATTTGGATGAGTTTGGTGCTGTCTTTAAACGTCGACTCTTGACATTTCGGTACATAACGCGATATTCCAATGTGCAAACTTTGCATTTGGCTCATCATTTCATCTGACGCAGGAACGAGGCTCCATCTATGAAAAGTGGTTTGCAAGCTCTGACTATATTGAGCATATTGAAGACTCACTGCTGGACAAGAAAAATTGCGTAAATTTGTTCTTGCGGAACGCTGCAACTGCATCGTGGATCTGAACAAATGTCGTTTCATTCTTTTAGCGATTTTATGCGTGTCAAGAACAAGTCTTACCAGGAGCTGGGTCAAGTACGCTCTCATCATGCAATACGGGACACTATATTGACTATTTTTGTATTATTCGATGTGTAGATCTGGGTATTCTTCTCAAGCTGCTATTGTAAAAATGCTCCAATGTCAGAACATATCACCTGCAACGTACTGAAGAGAAGATTGGCGACCCTACCGAGTAGTAGAGACAACATATACATGTTCTAAACAATGGCGTGAGAACCGGGGGGCGGTAGCATAATGAGCAACATGTGTTGATGCCTAACTTGTTTGACGGCTTCCAGAATTGTTCAAAAGGTAGAGCAATGTCATACCTTCGGGATTTAAATAACTGCAAGAAGCTCAAGTGTTTTCATAATTTCTGTCCTGAACAGTGAAGAAGGCCAATGTGCTTGTGCAGCTGATTGTGCGCAGGCGCCGCGTGTACACCGACAAATAGCATAATACTGCCCTTAAAGGATTTTGACGAACACTACAGCTACAAAACAAAGATAGTATCCATGGCAAGCATCTCACTGGCTATTTTCCTCCATCTGGCAAAATGGCGTCGGTTTAAAGAAGCTGCAATCATTTGTACAAGATGGTGCCTTGCTGCCCCTTGTAGAGTCTGTCAAGGACCACGACAAATAAACTTGAATTGTTTTAAGCCAACGCAATCTAAGAAATGCAGTCTCGAATTCCTCGTTCACAGCGATGTGCTTGCTACGTGTGTCTTTGCATGGCTGTTTGCGGACATTGCAAGTTTGATGGATCCTGAATCCTTCAGTGGTCGATATTATATTGGGAATGAGACCACCTTGTGTCATAAGAAGCAAATAGATTTGTCAGCTTAGCGCGTTACAGGCAATCCGTGTACCACTTATAACGTCACTGAAGAAAACTTAAACCATGTTGCAGCTTCACCGCTCGCAAACTTTTTGGTTGGCTGTTAACCTATAGTACGCGAAAACCTTAGTCCAGAGGTAAATCAACCAAGTTTTCTTTTTTTTGGATTCAAAGGCATGCACAACATGTTTTCATTTGTTTAATTAGTGGCTGAAGTATTCATATCATCAAATATGCTCTACTCCAAACAGAGTATATTACCCATCGTTACCAGTGTTGTAGCCGAGCTACTGTAGCAAAGCTACTTATGTACTAAGTGCTGAGGAAAACAAGCTCAAAGAGCTTTTACGTCTTAGGTTTCTTGACCCTCCAAGGCTAGCTTCACAAGCTTGTGCCTTTAGGATTATAAACAACAACGTCTCCAAGAGACTAGTATAAAAGATACTATTTCTTTTATAAAGGAAAAGAATGCTCCAGCACTTGTGCTATTCGTAGCAGGTTTGAAACTAATTTATTTAATGTAAAACTTCTAGCACGAATTTTATAAGCACCTACTCGATACTTAATGCTAGTCACTATTTACTGGCTCAGTAGCCTATTAAAATGCAAACAAGTATAGTTAAATACTTAACTAGGTATACTGACCACTGTCCGAAACCCCGAGCTTCTGGCGTGAAGCCTAGTTGCCGCCAAAGCGGCGAGCACGCTAGCGAGGCGCATCTTGGTTGAAGATTTGAAGAACAAGATCGGCACAGGAAGTTGGAGACCGATATTACCAAAGCAAATTGAAGAATGGGGCGTAATATTGCTCGGTCAGTGCACTATTGTAAGTCGCGTACTGAAACCCAAGCCCGTGACGCTCGTCAAAATTTCATTCTTCATTCGACAAAGTTATGCGAGTCTTGCGTCAGTCAACGGTAGCCATTAACCTTCAGATATGTGTATATTATAAACTAGGCTAGCAACTTGATAACCTATTCAGCAAATCGCACAATAAGACATGCTTCCACATTTTTGATCATAAAATCTTTGTGAGCATCCTAAAACAGCTCGGCCGGGCTATACAATCTTAACTCCGCCAATTACGGAGTGTTGAAGTTGCGCTACATAGTGTCTGCAACACTTAATTAGATTTATGCGTGGAGATCATATCAAAGGATAGCTTCTTGCGTAATTACACGATAGTGAATACAGCTTGACCATCAGGTACGCAAGATTGCACCTTAATGTGAGATAAGCCGATTGTTGATGATCTTTATACTGATTCTTTACGAGTAAGAATCCAGTGAAAAGAACAATTCGAGGAAGAACAATTCGAGGTTTAGACATACTTTATTATTAAACTATATTTAAGCTTGCATGTTGGCGAATTAGCGAAGACCGCAAGCAATAATAAAGCTCAACTTACATTTCTTATTAGCTAAGAGTAATGTACATCTTTTGGGTCTTTACTTGTTGATTCTTGTATAGAATCGTTAGTTCGTTGAACTAAAAGACTCTCTGAGTCTAAGTTTTCCTCTGGCGCCTGCCACTTGCAGGCCTCTCGCATTGCAAATATTGCTTTATAATGACGTACATTATTTGTTGTCCAAATGATGGGCGAGAAGCTTGAGCACATCATGGAGCTTTTCTAAATCTTAGCCTTACGATTCCATGTCTTGTGTTGCTATGTACTGTGTTGACAAAGTGTCATTTTACTTTACAGCTGCTTTTCATGCAATATCATGTTTGCTTGCTTCCACGTAGCCACCCAAAATTATCTTGATTACAGCGTTTTCACAAACTGAACAGGCTCCATTGTTAATGATCTCAATGATGTCCAATGCCAATTGACAATCTTGACGACCAGTAAGGTCATGACTAGCGTAATCAATGAGCTTGATTTTTGCATCTGTATTTTGCCGATCATCTGGAGCCATGATAAATACGTTGATGGCGTTACTGGAATCATCTGGAAAAAAGACCGGGGGCACAGCGGTTCTTGGCATTGAAATACATATATCTCATCACATTTTTGTATTTTCTAGGCCATTCGTTCGGGCATGATTTTTGTCCGAGGTTGGCGCAAAGGTAAAGAGAGTAAACATAAAAGGATACCATGAGCCATAGGCTCAGTGAACAAAGAGTAAGGCTGGGGGCGTCATGATACTGCGTCTAGACAGTTGAAACATGATGTTCAAGTGGCTGCCAAGGTGATGACGTGGTGAGAAGCGTAGGCGCATCCTTCATCCCGTTGGAACAGTGCTTTATTAAAGTATGTAAACCACCTCGTTTAAACGACCACGGAGTATTACGATACACTAATCCCTTTTACCAGGACTAATGCTCTAGCAACAAATGCTATACAAATAGTAGGCTTAATACTGATTTATATGATGCTTATCTTCTAGCATATCTTCTAGCACTGTATATAGAAGCACCTACACTGGCTTGGGTCAGTTGAATCGCTTTCATTGAATTACCAGATTGCTTACCCATGTCCAAGACCCCCGAGCTTCTGGCGTGAAGCCTAGTTGCCGCCAAAGCGGCGAGCACGCTAGCGAGGCGCATCTTGGTTGAAGATTTGAAGAACAAGATCGGCACAGGAAGTTGGAGACCGATATTACCAAAGCAAATTGAAGAATGGGGCGTAATATTGCTCGGTCAGTGCACTATTGTAAGTCGCGTACTGAAACCCAAGCCCGTGACGCTCGTCAAAATTTCATTCTTCATTCGACAAAGTTATGCGAGTCTTGCGTCAGTCAACGGTAGCCATTAACCTTCAGATATGTGTATATTATAAACTAGGCTAGCAACTTGATAACCTATTCAGCAAATCGCACAATAAGACATGCTTCCACATTTTTGATCATAAAATCTTTGTGAGCATCCTAAAACAGCTCGGCCGGGCTATACAATCTTAACTCCGCCAATTACGGAGTGTTGAAGTTGCGCTACATAGTGTCTGCAACACTTAATTAGATTTATGCGTGGAGATCATATCAAAGGATAGCTTCTTGCGTAATTACACGATAGTGAATACAGCTTGACCATCAGGTACGCAAGATTGCACCTTAATGTGAGATAAGCCGATTGTTGATGATCTTTATACTGATTCTTTACGAGTAAGAATCCAGTGAAAAGAACAATTCGAGGAAAAGAACAATTCGAGGTTTAGACATACTTTATTATTAAACTATATTTAAGCTTGCATGTTGGCGAATTAGCGAAGACCGCAAGCAATAATAAAGCTCAACTTACATTTCTTATTAGCTAAGAGTAATGTACATCTTTTGGGTCTTTACTTGTTGATTCTTGTATAGAATCGTTAGTTCGTTGAACTAAAAGACTCTCTGAGTCTAAGTTTTCCTCTGGCGCCTGCCACTTGCAGGCCTCCCGCATTGCAAATATTGCTTTATAATGACGTACATTATTTGTTGTCCAAATGATGGGCGAGAAGCTTGAGCACATCATGGAGCTTTTCTAAATCTTAGCCTTACGATTCCATGTCTTGTGTTGCTATGTACTGTGTTGACAAAGTGTCATTTTACTTTACAGCTGCTTTTCATGCAATATCATGTTTGCTTGCTTCCACGTAGCCACCCAAAATTATCTTGATTACAGCGTTTTCACAAACTGAACAGGCTCCATTGTTAATGATCTCAATGATGTCCAATGCCAATTGACAATCTTGACGACCAGTAAGGTCATGACTAGCGTAATCAATGAGCTTGATTTTTGCATCTGTATTTTGCCGATCATCTGGAGCCATGATAAATACGTTGATGGCGTTACTGGAATCATCTGGAAAAAAGACCGGGGGCACAGCGGTTCTTGGCATTGAAATACATATATCTCATCACATTTTTGTATTTTCTAGGCCATTCGTTCGGGCATGATTTTTGTCCGAGGTTGGCGCAAAGGTAAAGAGAGTAAACATAAAAGGATACCATGAGCCATAGGCTCAGTGAACAAAGAATAAGGCTGGGGGGCGTCATGATACTGCGTCTAGACAGTTGAAACATGATGTTCAAGTGGCTGCCAAGGTGATGACGTGGTGAGAAGCGTAGGCGCATCCTTCATCCCGTTGGAACAGTGCTTTATTAAAGTATGTAAACCACCTCGTTCAAACGACCACGGAGTATTACGATACACTAATCCCTTATACCAGGACTAATGCTCTAGCAACAAATGCTATACAAATAGTAGGCTTAATACTGATTTATATGATGCTTATCTTCTAGCATATCTTCTAGCACTGTATATAGAAGCACCTACACTGGCTTGGGTCAGTTGAATCGCTTTCATTGAATTACCAGATTGCTTACCCATGTCCAAGACCCCCGAGCTTCTGGCGTGAAGCCTAGTTGCCGCCAAAGCGGCGAGCACGCTAGCGAGGCGCATCTTGGTTGAAGATTTGAAGAACAAGATCGGCACAGGAAGTTGGAGACCGATATTACCAAAGCAAATTGAAGAATGGGGCGTAATATTGCTCGGTCAGTGCACTATTGTAAGTCGCGTACTGAAACCCAAGCCCGTGACGCTCGTCAAAATTTCATTCTTCATTCGACAAAGTTATGCGAGTCTTGCGTCAGTCAACGGTAGCCATTAACCTTCAGATATGTGTATATTATAAACTAGGCTAGCAACTTGATAACCTATTCAGCAAATCGCACAATAAGACATGCTTCCACATTTTTGATCATAAAATCTTTGTGAGCATCCTAAAACAGCTCGGCCGGGCTATACAATCTTAACTCCGCCAATTACGGAGTGTTGAAGTTGCGCTACATAGTGTCTGCAACACTTAATTAGATTTATGCGTGGAGATCATATCAAAGGATAGCTTCTTGCGTAATTACACGATAGTGAATACAGCTTGACCATCAGGTACGCAAGATTGCACCTTAATGTGAGATAAGCCGATTGTTGATGATCTTTATACTGATTCTTTACGAGTAAAGAATCCAGTGAAAAGAACAATTCGAGGAAAAGAACAATTCGAGGTTTCGACATACTTTATTATTAAACTATATTTAAGCTTGCATGTTGGCGAATTAGCGAAGACCGCAAGCAATAATAAAGCTCAACTTACATTTCTTATTAGCTAAGAGTAATGTACATCTTTTGGGTCTTTACTTGTTGATTCTTGTATAGAATCGTTAGTTCGTTGAACTAAAAGACTCTCTGAGTCTAAGTTTTCCTCTGGCGCCTGCCACTTGCAGGCCTCCCGCATTGCAAATATTGCTTTATAATGACGTACATTATTTGTTGTCCAAATGATGGGCGAGAAGCTTGAGCACATCATGGAGCTTTTCTAAATCTTAGCCTTACGATTCCATGTCTTGTGTTGCTATGTACTGTGTTGACAAAGTGTCATTTTACTTTACAGCTGCTTTTCATGCAATATCATGTTTGCTTGCTTCCACGTAGCCACCCAAAATTATCTTGATTACAGCGTTTTCACAAACTGAACAGGCTCCATTGTTAATGATCTCAATGATGTCCAATGCCAATTGACAATCTTGACGACCAGTAAGGTCATGACTAGCGTAATCAATGAGCTTGATTTTTGCATCTGTATTTTGCCGATCATCTGGAGCCATGATAAATACGTTGATGGCGTTACTGGAATCATCTGGAAAAAAGACCGGGGGCACAGCGGTTCTTGGCATTGAAATACATATATCTCATCACATTTTTGTATTTTCTAGGCCATTCGTTCGGGCATGATTTTTGTCCGAGGTTGGCGCAAAGGTAAAGAGAGTAAACATAAAAGGATACCATGAGCCATAGGCTCAGTGAACAAAGAATAAGGCTGGGGGGCGTCATGATACTGCGTCTAGACAGTTGAAACATGATGTTCAAGTGGCTGCCAAGGTGATGACGTGGTGAGAAGCGTAGGCGCATCCTTCATCCCGTTGGAACAGTGCTTTATTAAAGTATGTAAACCACCTCGTTCAAACGACCACGGAGTATTACGATACACTAATCCCTTATACCAGGACTAATGCTCTAGCAACAAATGCTATACAAATAGTAGGCTTAATACTGATTTATATGATGCTTATCTTCTAGCATATCTTCTAGCACTGTATATAGAAGCACCTACACTGGCTTGGGTCAGTTGAATCGCTTTCATTGAATTACCAGATTGCTTACCCATGTCCAAGACCCCCGAGCTTCTGGCGTGAAGCCTAGTTGCCGCCAAAGCGGCGAGCACGCTAGCGAGGCGCATCTTGGTTGAAGATTTGAAGAACAAGATCGGCACAGGAAGTTGGAGACCGATATTACCAAAGCAAATTGAAGAATGGGGCGTAATATTGCTCGGTCAGTGCACTATTGTAAGTCGCGTACTGAAACCCAAGCCCGTGACGCTCGTCAAAATTTCATTCTTCATTCGACAAAGTTATGCGAGTCTTGCGTCAGTCAACGGTAGCCATTAACCTTCAGATATGTGTATATTATAAACTAGGCTAGCAACTTGATAACCTATTCAGCAAATCGCACAATAAGACATGCTTCCATATTCTTGATCATAAAATCTTTGTGAGCATCCTAAAACAGCTCGGCCGGGCTATACAATCTTAACTCCGCCAATTACAGAGTGTTGAAATTGCGCTACATAGTGTCTGCAACACTTAATTAGATTTATGCGTGGAGATCATATCAAAGGATAGCTTCTTGCGTAATTACACGATAGTGAATACAGCTTGACCATCAGGTACGCAAGATTGCACCTTAATGTGAGATAAGCCGATTGTTGATGATCTTTATACTGGTTCTTTACGAGTAAAGAATCCAGTGAAAAGAACAATTCGAGGAAAAGAACAATTCGAGGTTTCGACATACTTTATTATTAAACTATATTTAAGCTTGCATGTTGGCGAATTAGCGAAGGCCGCAAGCAATAATAAAGCTCAACTTACATTTCTTATTAGCTAAGAGTAATGTACATCTTTTGGGTCTTTACTTGTTGATTCTTGTATAGAATCGTTAGTTCGTTGAACTAAAAGACTCTCTGAGTCTAAGTTTTCCTCTGGCGCCTGCCACTTGCAGGCCTCCCGCATTGCAAATATTGCTTTATAATGACGTACATTATTTGTTGTCCAAATGATGGGCGAGAAGCTTGAGCACATCATGGAGCTTTTCTAAATCTTAGCCTTACGATTCCATGTCTTGTGTTGCTATGTACTGTGTTGACAAAGTGTCATTTTACTTTACAGCTGCTTTTCATGCAATATCATGTTTGCTTGCTTCCACGTAGCCACCCAAAATTATCTTGATTACAGCGTTTTCACAAACTGAACAGGCTCCATTGTTAATGATCTCAATGATGTCCAATGCCAATTGACAATCTTGACGACCAGTAAGGTCATGACTAGCGTAATCAATGAGCTTGATTTTTGCATCTGTATTTTGCCGATCATCTGGAGCCATGATAAATACGTTGATGGCGTTACTGGAATCATCTGGAAAAAAGACCGGGGGCACAGCGGTTCTTGGCATTGAAATACATATATCTCATCACATTTTTGTATTTTCTAGGCCATTCGTTCGGGCATGATTTTTGTCCGAGGTTGGCGCAAAGGTAAAGAGAGTAAACATAAAAGGATACCATGAGCCATAGGCTCAGTGAACAAAGAATAAGGCTGGGGGCGTCATGATACTGCGTCTAGACAGTTGAAACATGATGTTCAAGTGGCTGCCAAGGTGATGACGTGGTGAGAAGCGTAGGCGCATCCTTCATCCCGTTGGAACAGTGCTTTATTAAAGTATGTAAACCACCTCGTTCAAACGACCACGGAGTATTACGATACACTAATCCCTTATACCAGGACTAATGCTCTAGCAACAAATGCTATACAAATAGTAGGCTTAATACTGATTTATATGATGCTTATCTTCTAGCATATCTTCTAGCACTGTATATAGAAGCACCTACACTGGCTTGGGTCAGTTGAATCGCTTTCATTGAATTACCAGATTGCTTACCCATGTCCAAGACCCCCGAGCTTCTGGCGTGAAGCCTAGTTGCCGCCAAAGCGGCGAGCACGCTAGCGAGGCGCATCTTGGTTGAAGATTTGAAGAACAAGATCGGCACAGGAAGTTGGAGACCGATATTACCAAAGCAAATTGAAGAATGGGGCGTAATATTGCTCGGTCAGTGCACTATTGTAAGTCGCGTACTGAAACCCAAGCCCGTGACGCTCGTCAAAATTTCATTCTTCATTCGACAAAGTTATGCGAGTCTTGCGTCAGTCAACGGTAGCCATTAACCTTCAGATATGTGTATATTATAAACTAGGCTAGCAACTTGATAACCTATTCAGCAAATCGCACAATAAGACATGCTTCCACATTTTTGATCATAAAATCTTTGTGAGCATCCTAAAACAGCTCGGCCGGGCTATACAATCTTAACTCCGCCAATTACGGAGTGTTGAAGTTGCGCTACATAGTGTCTGCAACACTTAATTAGATTTATGCGTGGAGATCATATCAAAGGATAGCTTCTTGCGTAATTACACGATAGTGAATACAGCTTGACCATCAGGTACGCAAGATTGCACCTTAATGTGAGATAAGCCGATTGTTGATGATCTTTATACTGATTCTTTACGAGTAAAGAATCCAGTGAAAAGAACAATTCGAGGAAAAGAACAATTCGAGGTTTCGACATACTTTATTATTAAACTATATTTAAGCTTGCATGTTGGCGAATTAGCGAAGACCGCAAGCAATAATAAAGCTCAACTTACATTTCTTATTAGCTAAGAGTAATGTACATCTTTTGGGTCTTTACTTGTTGATTCTTGTATAGAATCGTTAGTTCGTTGAACTAAAAGACTCTCTGAGTCTAAGTTTTCCTCTGGCGCCTGCCACTTGCAGGCCTCCCGCATTGCAAATATTGCTTTATAATGACGTACATTATTTGTTGTCCAAATGATGGGCGAGAAGCTTGAGCACATCATGGAGCTTTTCTAAATCTTAGCCTTACGATTCCATGTCTTGTGTTGCTATGTACTGTGTTGACAAAGTGTCATTTTACTTTACAGCTGCTTTTCATGCAATATCATGTTTGCTTGCTTCCACGTAGCCACCCAAAATTATCTTGATTACAGCGTTTTCACAAACTGAACAGGCTCCATTGTTAATGATCTCAATGATGTCCAATGCCAATTGACAATCTTGACGACCAGTAAGGTCATGACTAGCGTAATCAATGAGCTTGATTTTTGCATCTGTATTTTGCCGATCATCTGGAGCCATGATAAATACGTTGATGGCGTTACTGGAATCATCTGGAAAAAAGACCGGGGGCACAGCGGTTCTTGGCATTGAAATACATATATCTCATCACATTTTTGTATTTTCTAGGCCATTCGTTCGGGCATGATTTTTGTCCGAGGTTGGCGCAAAGGTAAAGAGAGTAAACATAAAAGGATACCATGAGCCATAGGCTCAGTGAACAAAGAATAAGGCTGGGGGCGTCATGATACTGCGTCTAGACAGTTGAAACATGATGTTCAAGTGGCTGCCAAGGTGATGACGTGGTGAGAAGCGTAGGCGCATCCTTCATCCCGTTGGAACAGTGCTTTATTAAAGTATGTAAACCACCTCGTTCAAACGACCACGGAGTATTACGATACACTAATCCCTTATACCAGGACTAATGCTCTAGCAACAAATGCTATACAAATAGTAGGCTTAATACTGATTTATATGATGCTTATCTTCTAGCATATCTTCTAGCACTGTATATAGAAGCACCTACACTGGCTTGGGTCAGTTGAATCGCTTTCATTGAATTACCAGATTGCTTACCCATGTCCAAGACCCCCGAGCTTCTGGCGTGAAGCCTAGTTGCCGCCAAAGCGGCGAGCACGCTAGCGAGGCGCATCTTGGTTGAAGATTTGAAGAACAAGATCGGCACAGGAAGTTGGAGACCGATATTACCAAAGCAAATTGAAGAATGGGGCGTAATATTGCTCGGTCAGTGCACTATTGTAAGTCGCGTACTGAAACCCAAGCCCGTGACGCTCGTCAAAATTTCATTCTTCATTCGACAAAGTTATGCGAGTCTTGCGTCAGTCAACGGTAGCCATTAACCTTCAGATATGTGTATATTATAAACTAGGCTAGCAACTTGATAACCTATTCAGCAAATCGCACAATAAGACATGCTTCCACATTTTTGATCATAAAATCTTTGTGAGCATCCTAAAACAGCTCGGCCGGGCTATACAATCTTAACTCCGCCAATTACGGAGTGTTGAAGTTGCGCTACATAGTGTCTGCAACACTTAATTAGATTTATGCGTGGAGATCATATCAAAGGATAGCTTCTTGCGTAATTACACGATAGTGAATACAGCTTGACCATCAGGTACGCAAGATTGCACCTTAATGTGAGATAAGCCGATTGTTGATGATCTTTATACTGATTCTTTACGAGTAAAGAATCCAGTGAAAAGAACAATTCGAGGAAAAGAACAATTCGAGGTTTAGACATACTTTATTATTAAACTATATTTAAGCTTGCATGTTGGCGAATTAGCGAAGACCGCAAGCAATAATAAAGCTCAACTTACATTTCTTATTAGCTAAGAGTAATGTACATCTTTTGGGTCTTTACTTGTTGATTCTTGTATAGAATCGTTAGTTCGTTGAACTAAAAGACTCTCTGAGTCTAAGTTTTCCTCTGGCGCCTGCCACTTGCAGGCCTCCCGCATTGCAAATATTGCTTTATAATGACGTACATTATTTGTTGTCCAAATGATGGGCGAGAAGCTTGAGCACATCATGGAGCTTTTCTAAATCTTAGCCTTACGATTCCATGTCTTGTGTTGCTATGTACTGTGTTGACAAAGTGTCATTTTACTTTACAGCTGCTTTTCATGCAATATCATGTTTGCTTGCTTCCACGTAGCCACCCAAAATTATCTTGATTACAGCGTTTTCACAAACTGAACAGGCTCCATTGTTAATGATCTCAATGATGTCCAATGCCAATTGACAATCTTGACGACCAGTAAGGTCATGACTAGCGTAATCAATGAGCTTGATTTTTGCATCTGTATTTTGCCGATCATCTGGAGCCATGATAAATACGTTGATGGCGTTACTGGAATCATCTGGAAAAAAGACCGGGGGCACAGCGGTTCTTGGCATTGAAATACATATATCTCATCACATTTTTGTATTTTCTAGGCCATTCGTTCGGGCATGATTTTTGTCCGAGGTTGGCGCAAAGGTAAAGAGAGTAAACATAAAAGGATACCATGAGCCATAGGCTCAGTGAACAAAGAATAAGGCTGGGGGCGTCATGATACTGCGTCTAGACAGTTGAAACATGATGTTCAAGTGGCTGCCAAGGTGATGACGTGGTGAGAAGCGTAGGCGCATCCTTCATCCCGTTGGAACAGTGCTTTATTAAAGTATGTAAACCACCTCGTTCAAACGACCACGGAGTATTACGATACACTAATCCCTTATACCAGGACTAATGCTCTAGCAACAAATGCTATACAAATAGTAGGCTTAATACTGATTTATATGATGCTTATCTTCTAGCATATCTTCTAGCACTGTATATAGAAGCACCTACACTGGCTTGGGTCAGTTGAATCGCTTTCATTGAATTACCAGATTGCTTACCCATGTCCAAGACCCCCGAGCTTCTGGCGTGAAGCCTAGTTGCCGCCAAAGCGGCGAGCACGCTAGCGAGGCGCATCTTGGTTGAAGATTTGAAGAACAAGATCGGCACAGGAAGTTGGAGACCGATATTACCAAAGCAAATTGAAGAATGGGGCGTAATATTGCTCGGTCAGTGCACTATTGTAAGTCGCGTACTGAAACCCAAGCCCGTGACGCTCGTCAAAATTTCATTCTTCATTCGACAAAGTTATGCGAGTCTTGCGTCAGTCAACGGTAGCCATTAACCTTCAGATATGTGTATATTATAAACTAGGCTAGCAACTTGATAACCTATTCAGCAAATCGCACAATAAGACATGCTTCCACATTTTTGATCATAAAATCTTTGTGAGCATCCTAAAACAGCTCGGCCGGGCTATACAATCTTAACTCCGCCAATTACGGAGTGTTGAAGTTGCGCTACATAGTGTCTGCAACACTTAATTAGATTTATGCGTGGAGATCATATCAAAGGATAGCTTCTTGCGTAATTACACGATAGTGAATACAGCTTGACCATCAGGTACGCAAGATTGCACCTTAATGTGAGATAAGCCGATTGTTGATGATCTTTATACTGATTCTTTACGAGTAAGAATCCAGTGAAAAGAACAATTCGAGGAAAAGAACAATTCGAGGTTTAGACATACTTTATTATTAAACTATATTTAAGCTTGCATGTTGGCGAATTAGCGAAGACCGCAAGCAATAATAAAGCTCAACTTACATTTCTTATTAGCTAAGAGTAATGTACATCTTTTGGGTCTTTACTTGTTGATTCTTGTATAGAATCGTTAGTTCGTTGAACTAAAAGACTCTCTGAGTCTAAGTTTTCCTCTGGCGCCTGCCACTTGCAGGCCTCCCGCATTGCAAATATTGCTTTATAATGACGTACATTATTTGTTGTCCAAATGATGGGCGAGAAGCTTGAGCACATCATGGAGCTTTTCTAAATCTTAGCCTTACGATTCCATGTCTTGTGTTGCTATGTACTGTGTTGACAAAGTGTCATTTTACTTTACAGCTGCTTTTCATGCAATATCATGTTTGCTTGCTTCCACGTAGCCACCCAAAATTATCTTGATTACAGCGTTTTCACAAACTGAACAGGCTCCATTGTTAATGATCTCAATGATGTCCAATGCCAATTGACAATCTTGACGACCAGTAAGGTCATGACTAGCGTAATCAATGAGCTTGATTTTTGCATCTGTATTTTGCCGATCATCTGGAGCCATGATAAATACGTTGATGGCGTTACTGGAATCATCTGGAAAAAAGACCGGGGGCACAGCGGTTCTTGGCATTGAAATACATATATCTCATCACATTTTTGTATTTTCTAGGCCATTCGTTCGGGCATGATTTTTGTCCGAGGTTGGCGCAAAGGTAAAGAGAGTAAACATAAAAGGATACCATGAGCCATAGGCTCAGTGAACAAAGAATAAGGCTGGGGGGCGTCATGATACTGCGTCTAGACAGTTGAAACATGATGTTCAAGTGGCTGCCAAGGTGATGACGTGGTGAGAAGCGTAGGCGCATCCTTCATCCCGTTGGAACAGTGCTTTATTAAAGTATGTAAACCACCTCGTTCAAACGACCACGGAGTATTACGATACACTAATCCCTTATACCAGGACTAATGCTCTAGCAACAAATGCTATACAAATAGTAGGCTTAATACTGATTTATATGATGCTTATCTTCTAGCATATCTTCTAGCACTGTATATAGAAGCACCTACACTGGCTTGGGTCAGTTGAATCGCTTTCATTGAATTACCAGATTGCTTACCCATGTCCAAGACCCCCGAGCTTCTGGCGTGAAGCCTAGTTGCCGCCAAAGCGGCGAGCACGCTAGCGAGGCGCATCTTGGTTGAAGATTTGAAGAACAAGATCGGCACAGGAAGTTGGAGACCGATATTACCAAAGCAAATTGAAGAATGGGGCGTAATATTGCTCGGTCAGTGCACTATTGTAAGTCGCGTACTGAAACCCAAGCCCGTGACGCTCGTCAAAATTTCATTCTTCATTCGACAAAGTTATGCGAGTCTTGCGTCAGTCAACGGTAGCCATTAACCTTCAGATATGTGTATATTATAAACTAGGCTAGCAACTTGATAACCTATTCAGCAAATCGCACAATAAGACATGCTTCCACATTTTTGATCATAAAATCTTTGTGAGCATCCTAAAACAGCTCGGCCGGGCTATACAATCTTAACTCCGCCAATTACGGAGTGTTGAAGTTGCGCTACATAGTGTCTGCAACACTTAATTAGATTTATGCGTGGAGATCATATCAAAGGATAGCTTCTTGCGTAATTACACGATAGTGAATACAGCTTGACCATCAGGTACGCAAGATTGCACCTTAATGTGAGATAAGCCGATTGTTGATGATCTTTATACTGATTCTTTACGAGTAAGAATCCAGTGAAAAGAACAATTCGGGGACAATTCGAGGTTTAGACATACTTTATTATTAAACTATATTTAAGCTTGCATGTTGGCGAATTAGCGAAGACCGCAAGCAATAATAAAGCTCAACTTACATTTCTTATTAGCTAAGAGTAATGTACATCTTTTGGGTCTTTACTTGTTGATTCTTGTATAGAATCGTTAGTTCGTTGAACTAAAAGACTCTCTGAGTCTAAGTTTTCCTCTGGCGCCTGCCACTTGCAGGCCTCCCGCATTGCAAATATTGCTTTATAATGACGTACATTATTTGTTGTCCAAATGATGGGCGAGAAGCTTGAGCACATCATGGAGCTTTTCTAAATCTTAGCCTTACGATTCCATGTCTTGTGTTGCTATGTACTGTGTTGACAAAGTGTCATTTTACTTTACAGCTGCTTTTCATGCAATATCATGTTTGCTTGCTTCCACGTAGCCACCCAAAATTATCTTGATTACAGCGTTTTCACAAACTGAACAGGCTCCATTGTTAATGATCTCAATGATGTCCAATGCCAATTGACAATCTTGACGACCAGTAAGGTCATGACTAGCGTAATCAATGAGCTTGATTTTTGCATCTGTATTTTGCCGATCATCTGGAGCCATGATAAATACGTTGATGGCGTTACTGGAATCATCTGGAAAAAAGACCGGGGGCACAGCGGTTCTTGGCATTGAAATACATATATCTCATCACATTTTTGTATTTTCTAGGCCATTCGTTCGGGCATGATTTTTGTCCGAGGTTGGCGCAAAGGTAAAGAGAGTAAACATAAAAGGATACCATGAGCCATAGGCTCAGTGAACAAAGAATAAGGCTGGGGGCGTCATGATACTGCGTCTAGACAGTTGAAACATGATGTTCAAGTGGCTGCCAAGGTGATGACGTGGTGAGAAGCGTAGGCGCATCCTTCATCCCGTTGGAACAGTGCTTTATTAAAGTATGTAAACCACCTCGTTCAAACGACCACGGAGTATTACGATACACTAATCCCTTATACCAGGACTAATGCTCTAGCAACAAATGCTATACAAATAGTAGGCTTAATACTGATTTATATGATGCTTATCTTCTAGCATATCTTCTAGCACTGTATATAGAAGCACCTACACTGGCTTGGGTCAGTTGAATCGCTTTCATTGAATTACCAGATTGCTTACCCATGTCCAAGACCCCCGAGCTTCTGGCGTGAAGCCTAGTTGCCGCCAAAGCGGCGAGCACGCTAGCGAGGCGCATCTTGGTTGAAGATTTGAAGAACAAGATCGGCACAGGAAGTTGGAGACCGATATTACCAAAGCAAATTGAAGAATGGGGCGTAATATTGCTCGGTCAGTGCACTATTGTAAGTCGCGTACTGAAACCCAAGCCCGTGACGCTCGTCAAAATTTCATTCTTCATTCGACAAAGTTATGCGAGTCTTGCGTCAGTCAACGGTAGCCATTAACCTTCAGATATGTGTATATTATAAACTAGGCTAGCAACTTGATAACCTATTCAGCAAATCGCACAATAAGACATGCTTCCACATTTTTGATCATAAAATCTTTGTGAGCATCCTAAAACAGCTCGGCCGGGCTATACAATCTTAACTCCGCCAATTACGGAGTGTTGAAGTTGCGCTACATAGTGTCTGCAACACTTAATTAGATTTATGCGTGGAGATCATATCAAAGGATAGCTTCTTGCGTAATTACACGATAGTGAATACAGCTTGACCATCAGGTACGCAAGATTGCACCTTAATGTGAGATAAGCCGATTGTTGATGATCTTTATACTGATTCTTTACGAGTAAGAATCCAGTGAAAAGAACAATTCGAGGAAAAGAACAATTCGAGGTTTCGACATACTTTATTATTAAACTATATTTAAGCTTGCATGTTGGCGAATTAGCGAAGACCGCAAGCAATAATAAAGCTCAACTTACATTTCTTATTAGCTAAGAGTAATGTACATCTTTTGGGTCTTTACTTGTTGATTCTTGTATAGAATCGTTAGTTCGTTGAACTAAAAGACTCTCTGAGTCTAAGTTTTCCTCTGGCGCCTGCCACTTGCAGGCCTCCCGCATTGCAAATATTGCTTTATAATGACGTACATTATTTGTTGTCCAAATGATGGGCGAGAAGCTTGAGCACATCATGGAGCTTTTCTAAATCTTAGCCTTACGATTCCATGTCTTGTGTTGCTATGTACTGTGTTGACAAAGTGTCATTTTACTTTACAGCTGCTTTTCATGCAATATCATGTTTGCTTGCTTCCACGTAGCCACCCAAAATTATCTTGATTACAGCGTTTTCACAAACTGAACAGGCTCCATTGTTAATGATCTCAATGATGTCCAATGCCAATTGACAATCTTGACGACCAGTAAGGTCATGACTAGCGTAATCAATGAGCTTGATTTTTGCATCTGTATTTTGCCGATCATCTGGAGCCATGATAAATACGTTGATGGCGTTACTGGAATCATCTGGAAAAAAGACCGGGGGCACAGCGGTTCTTGGCATTGAAATACATATATCTCATCACATTTTTGTATTTTCTAGGCCATTCGTTCGGGCATGATTTTTGTCCGAGGTTGGCGCAAAGGTAAAGAGAGTAAACATAAAAGGATACCATGAGCCATAGGCTCAGTGAACAAAGAATAAGGCTGGGGGCGTCATGATACTGCGTCTAGACAGTTGAAACATGATGTTCAAGTGGCTGCCAAGGTGATGACGTGGTGAGAAGCGTAGGCGCATCCTTCATCCCGTTGGAACAGTGCTTTATTAAAGTATGTAAACCACCTCGTTCAAACGACCACGGAGTATTACGATACACTAATCCCTTATACCAGGACTAATGCTCTAGCAACAAATGCTATACAAATAGTAGGCTTAATACTGATTTATATGATGCTTATCTTCTAGCATATCTTCTAGCACTGTATATAGAAGCACCTACACTGGCTTGGGTCAGTTGAATCGCTTTCATTGAATTACCAGATTGCTTACCCATGTCCAAGACCCCCGAGCTTCTGGCGTGAAGCCTAGTTGCCGCCAAAGCGGCGAGCACGCTAGCGAGGCGCATCTTGGTTGAAGATTTGAAGAACAAGATCGGCACAGGAAGTTGGAGACCGATATTACCAAAGCAAATTGAAGAATGGGGCGTAATATTGCTCGGTCAGTGCACTATTGTAAGTCGCGTACTGAAACCCAAGCCCGTGACGCTCGTCAAAATTTCATTCTTCATTCGACAAAGTTATGCGAGTCTTGCGTCAGTCAACGGTAGCCATTAACCTTCAGATATGTGTATATTATAAACTAGGCTAGCAACTTGATAACCTATTCAGCAAATCGCACAATAAGACATGCTTCCACATTTTTGATCATAAAATCTTTGTGAGCATCCTAAAACAGCTCGGCCGGGCTATACAATCTTAACTCCGCCAATTACGGAGTGTTGAAGTTGCGCTACATAGTGTCTGCAACACTTAATTAGATTTATGCGTGGAGATCATATCAAAGGATAGCTTCTTGCGTAATTACACGATAGTGAATACAGCTTGACCATCAGGTACGCAAGATTGCACCTTAATGTGAGATAAGCCGATTGTTGATGATCTTTATACTGATTCTTTACGAGTAAAGAATCCAGTGAAAAGAACAATTCGAGGAAAAGAACAATTCGAGGTTTAGACATACTTTATTATTAAACTATATTTAAGCTTGCATGTTGGCGAATTAGCGAAGGCCGCAAGCAATAATAAAGCTCAACTTACATTTCTTATTAGCTAAGAGTAATGTACATCTTTTGGGTCTTTACTTGTTGATTCTTGTATAGAATCGTTAGTTCGTTGAACTAAAAGACTCTCTGAGTCTAAGTTTTCCTCTGGCGCCTGCCACTTGCAGGCCTCCCGCATTGCAAATATTGCTTTATAATGACGTACATTATTTGTTGTCCAAATGATGGGCGAAAAGCTTGAGCACATCATGGAGCTTTTCTAAATCTTAGCCTTACGATTCCATGTCTTGTGTTGCTATGTACTGTGTTGACAAAGTGTCATTTTACTTTACAGCTGCTTTTCATGCAATATCATGTTTGCTTGCTTCCACGTAGCCACCCAAAATTATCTTGATTACAGCGTTTTCACAAACTGAACAGGCTCCATTGTTAATGATCTCAATGATGTCCAATGCCAATTGACAATCTTGACGACCAGTAAGGTCATGACTAGCGTAATCAATGAGCTTGATTTTTGCATCTGTATTTTGCCGATCATCTGGAGCCATGATAAATACGTTGATGGCGTTACTGGAATCATCTGGAAAAAAGACCGGGGGCACAGCGGTTCTTGGCATTGAAATACATATATCTCATCACATTTTTGTATTTTCTAGGCCATTCGTTCGGGCATGATTTTTGTCCGAGGTTGGCGCAAAGGTAAAGAGAGTAAACATAAAAGGATACCATGAGCCATAGGCTCAGTGAACAAAGAGTAAGGCTGGGGGGCGTCATGATACTGCGTCTAGACAGTTGAAACATGATGTTCAAGTGGCTGCCAAGGTGATGACGTGGTGAGAAGCGTAGGCGCATCCTTCATCCCGTTGGAACAGTGCTTTATTAAAGTATGTAAACCACCTCGTTCAAACGACCACGGAGTATTACGATACACTAATCCCTTATACCAGGACTAATGCTCTAGCAACAAATGCTATACAAATAGTAGGCTTAATACTGATTTATATGATGCTTATCTTCTAGCATATCTTCTAGCACTGTATATAGAAGCACCTACACTGGCTTGGGTCAGTTGAATCGCTTTCATTGAATTACCAGATTGCTTACCCATGTCCAAGACCCCCGAGCTTCTGGCGTGAAGCCTAGTTGCCGCCAAAGCGGCGAGCACGCTAGCGAGGCGCATCTTGGTTGAAGATTTGAAGAACAAGATCGGCACAGGAAGTTGGAGACCGATATTACCAAAGCAAATTGAAGAATGGGGCGTAATATTGCTCGGTCAGTGCACTATTGTAAGTCGCGTACTGAAACCCAAGCCCGTGACGCTCGTCAAAATTTCATTCTTCATTCGACAAAGTTATGCGAGTCTTGCGTCAGTCAACGGTAGCCATTAACCTTCAGATATGTGTATATTATAAACTAGGCTAGCAACTTGATAACCTATTCAGCAAATCGCACAATAAGACATGCTTCCATATTCTTGATCATAAAATCTTTGTGAGCATCCTAAAACAGCTCGGCCGGGCTATACAATCTTAACTCCGCCAATTACGGAGTGTTGAAGTTGCGCTACATAGTGTCTGCAACACTTAATTAGATTTATGCGTGGAGATCATATCAAAGGATAGCTTCTTGCGTAATTACACGATAGTGAATACAGCTTGACCATCAGGTACGCAAGATTGCACCTTAATGTGAGATAAGCCGATTGTTGATGATCTTTATACTGGTTCTTTACGAGTAAAGAATCCAGTGAAAAGAACAATTCGAGGAAAAGAACAATTCGAGGTTTCGACATACTTTATTATTAAACTATATTTAAGCTTGCATGTTGGCGAATTAGCGATGGCCGCAAGCAATAATAAAGCTCAACTTACATTTCTTATTAGCTAAGAGTAATGTACATCTTTTGGGTCTTTACTTGTTGATTCTTGTATAGAATCGTTAGTTCGTTGAACTAAAAGACTCTCTGAGTCTAAGTTTTCCTCTGGCGCCTGCCACTTGCAGGCCTCCCGCATTGCAAATATTGCTTTATAATGACGTACATTATTTGTTGTCCAAATGATGGGCGAAAAGCTTGAGCACATCATGGAGCTTTTCTAAATCTTAGCCTTACGATTCCATGTCTTGTGTTGCTATGTACTGTGTTGACAAAGTGTCATTTTACTTTACAGCTGCTTTTCATGCAATATCATGTTTGCTTGCTTCCACGTAGCCACCCAAAATTATCTTGATTACAGCGTTTTCACAAACTGAACAGGCTCCATTGTTAATGATCTCAATGATGTCCAATGCCAATTGACAATCTTGACGACCAGTAAGGTCATGACTAGCGTAATCAATGAGCTTGATTTTTGCATCTGTATTTTGCCGATCATCTGGAGCCATGATAAATACGTTGATGGCGTTACTGGAATCATCTGGAAAAAAGACCGGGGGCACAGCGGTTCTTGGCATTGAAATACATATATCTCATCACATTTTTGTATTTTCTAGGCCATTCGTTCGGGCATGATTTTTGTCCGAGGTTGGCGCAAAGGTAAAGAGAGTAAACATAAAAGGATACCATGAGCCATAGGCTCAGTGAACAAAGAATAAGGCTGGGGGGCGTCATGATACTGCGTCTAGACAGTTGAAACATGATGTTCAAGTGGCTGCCAAGGTGATGACGTGGTGAGAAGCGTAGGCGCATCCTTCATCCCGTTGGAACAGTGCTTTATTAAAGTATGTAAACCACCTCGTTCAAACGACCACGGAGTATTACGATACACTAATCCCTTATACCAGGACTAATGCTCTAGCAACAAATGCTATACAAATAGTAGGCTTAATACTGATTTATATGATGCTTATCTTCTAGCATATCTTCTAGCACTGTATATAGAAGCACCTACACTGGCTTGGGTCAGTTGAATCGCTTTCATTGAATTACCAGATTGCTTACCCATGTCCAAGACCCCCGAGCTTCTGGCGTGAAGCCTAGTTGCCGCCAAAGCGGCGAGCACGCTAGC
The DNA here is from genome assembly GCA_920618645.1 of Peronospora belbahrii. Taxonomy (NCBI): domain Eukaryota; phylum Oomycota; class Peronosporomycetes; order Peronosporales; family Peronosporaceae; genus Peronospora; species Peronospora belbahrii. The sequence goes on along the minus strand of CAKKTJ010000322.1, from coordinate 389,086 downwards.
GAGGCGCATCTTGGTTGAAGATTTGAAGAACAAGATCGGCACAGGAAGTTGGAGACCGATATTACCAAAGCAAATTGAAGAATGGGGCGTAATATTGCTCGGTCAGTGCACTATTGTAAGTCGCGTACTGAAACCCAAGCCCGTGACGCTCGTCAAAATTTCATTCTTCATTCGACAAAGTTATGCGAGTCTTGCGTCAGTCAACGGTAGCCATTAACCTTCAGATATGTGTATATTATAAACTAGGCTAGCAACTTGATAACCTATTCAGCAAATCGCACAATAAGACATGCTTCCATATTCTTGATCATAAAATCTTTGTGAGCATCCTAAAACAGCTCGGCCGGGCTATACAATCTTAACTCCGCCAATTACAGAGTGTTGAAGTTGCGCTACATAGTGTCTGCAACACTTAATTAGATTTATGCGTGGAGATCATATCAAAGGATAGCTTCTTGCGTAATTACACGATAGTGAATACAGCTTGACCATCAGGTACGCAAGATTGCACCTTAATGTGAGATAAGCCGATTGTTGATGATCTTTATACTGGTTCTTTACGAGTAAAGAATCCAGTGAAAAGAACAATTCGAGGAAAAGAACAATTCGAGGTTTCGACATACTTTATTATTAAACTATATTTAAGCTTGCATGTTGGCGAATTAGCGAAGGCCGCAAGCAATAATAAAGCTCAACTTACATTTCTTATTAGCTAAGAGTAATGTACATCTTTTGGGTCTTTACTTGTTGATTCTTGTATAGAATCGTTAGTTCGTTGAACTAAAAGACTCTCTGAGTCTAAGTTTTCCTCTGGCGCCTGCCACTTGCAGGCCTCCCGCATTGCAAATATTGCTTTATAATGACGTACATTATTTGTTGTCCAAATGATGGGCGAAAAGCTTGAGCACATCATGGAGCTTTTCTAAATCTTAGCCTTACGATTCCATGTCTTGTGTTGCTATGTACTGTGTTGACAAAGTGTCATTTTACTTTACAGCTGCTTTTCATGCAATATCATGTTTGCTTGCTTCCACGTAGCCACCCAAAATTATCTTGATTACAGCGTTTTCACAAACTGAACAGGCTCCATTGTTAATGATCTCAATGATGTCCAATGCCAATTGACAATCTTGACGACCAGTAAGGTCATGACTAGCGTAATCAATGAGCTTGATTTTTGCATCTGTATTTTGCCGATCATCTGGAGCCATGATAAATACGTTGATGGCGTTACTGGAATCATCTGGAAAAAAGACCGGGGGCACAGCGGTTCTTGGCATTGAAATACATATATCTCATCACATTTTTGTATTTTCTAGGCCATTCGTTCGGGCATGATTTTTGTCCGAGGTTGGCGCAAAGGTAAAGAGAGTAAACATAAAAGGATACCATGAGCCATAGGCTCAGTGAACAAAGAATAAGGCTGGGGGCGTCATGATACTGCGTCTAGACAGTTGAAACATGATGTTCAAGTGGCTGCCAAGGTGATGACGTGGTGAGAAGCGTAGGCGCATCCTTCATCCCGTTGGAACAGTGCTTTATTAAAGTATGTAAACCACCTCGTTCAAACGACCACGGAGTATTACGATACACTAATCCCTTATACCAGGACTAATGCTCTAGCAACAAATGCTATACAAATAGTAGGCTTAATACTGATTTATATGATGCTTATCTTCTAGCATATCTTCTAGCACTGTATATAGAAGCACCTACACTGGCTTGGGTCAGTTGAATCGCTTTCATTGAATTACCAGATTGCTTACCCATGTCCAAGACCCCCGAGCTTCTGGCGTGAAGCCTAGTTGCCGCCAAAGCGGCGAGCACGCTAGCGAGGCGCATCTTGGTTGAAGATTTGAAGAACAAGATCGGCACAGGAAGTTGGAGACCGATATTACCAAAGCAAATTGAAGAATGGGGCGTAATATTGCTCGGTCAGTGCACTATTGTAAGTCGCGTACTGAAACCCAAGCCCGTGACGCTCGTCAAAATTTCATTCTTCATTCGACAAAGTTATGCGAGTCTTGCGTCAGTCAACGGTAGCCATTAACCTTCAGATATGTGTATATTATAAACTAGGCTAGCAACTTGATAACCTATTCAGCAAATCGCACAATAAGACATGCTTCCATATTCTTGATCATAAAATCTTTGTGAGCATCCTAAAACAGCTCGGCCGGGCTATACAATCTTAACTCCGCCAATTACGGAGTGTTGAAGTTGCGCTACATAGTGTCTGCAACACTTAATTAGATTTATGCGTGGAGATCATATCAAAGGATAGCTTCTTGCGTAATTACACGATAGTGAATACAGCTTGACCATCAGGTACGCAAGATTGCACCTTAATGTGAGATAAGCCGATTGTTGATGATCTTTATACTGGTTCTTTACGAGTAAAGAATCCAGTGAAAAGAACAATTCGAGGAAAAGAACAATTCGAGGTTTCGACATACTTTATTATTAAACTATATTTAAGCTTGCATGTTGGCGAATTAGCGATGGCCGCAAGCAATAATAAAGCTCAACTTACATTTCTTATTAGCTAAGAGTAATGTACATCTTTTGGGTCTTTACTTGTTGATTCTTGTATAGAATCGTTAGTTCGTTGAACTAAAAGACTCTCTGAGTCTAAGTTTTCCTCTGGCGCCTGCCACTTGCAGGCCTCCCGCATTGCAAATATTGCTTTATAATGACGTACATTATTTGTTGTCCAAATGATGGGCGAAAAGCTTGAGCACATCATGGAGCTTTTCTAAATCTTAGCCTTACGATTCCATGTCTTGTGTTGCTATGTACTGTGTTGACAAAGTGTCATTTTACTTTACAGCTGCTTTTCATGCAATATCATGTTTGCTTGCTTCCACGTAGCCACCCAAAATTATCTTGATTACAGCGTTTTCACAAACTGAACAGGCTCCATTGTTAATGATCTCAATGATGTCCAATGCCAATTGACAATCTTGACGACCAGTAAGGTCATGACTAGCGTAATCAATGAGCTTGATTTTTGCATCTGTATTTTGCCGATCATCTGGAGCCATGATAAATACGTTGATGGCGTTACTGGAATCATCTGGAAAAAAGACCGGGGGCACAGCGGTTCTTGGCATTGAAATACATATATCTCATCACATTTTTGTATTTTCTAGGCCATTCGTTCGGGCATGATTTTTGTCCGAGGTTGGCGCAAAGGTAAAGAGAGTAAACATAAAAGGATACCATGAGCCATAGGCTCAGTGAACAAAGAATAAGGCTGGGGGCGTCATGATACTGCGTCTAGACAGTTGAAACATGATGTTCAAGTGGCTGCCAAGGTGATGACGTGGTGAGAAGCGTAGGCGCATCCTTCATCCCGTTGGAACAGTGCTTTATTAAAGTATGTAAACCACCTCGTTCAAACGACCACGGAGTATTACGATACACTAATCCCTTATACCAGGACTAATGCTCTAGCAACAAATGCTATACAAATAGTAGGCTTAATACTGATTTATATGATGCTTATCTTCTAGCATATCTTCTAGCACTGTATATAGAAGCACCTACACTGGCTTGGGTCAGTTGAATCGCTTTCATTGAATTACCAGATTGCTTACCCATGTCCAAGACCCCCGAGCTTCTGGCGTGAAGCCTAGTTGCCGCCAAAGCGGCGAGCACGCTAGCGAGGCGCATCTTGGTTGAAGATTTGAAGAACAAGATCGGCACAGGAAGTTGGAGACCGATATTACCAAAGCAAATTGAAGAATGGGGCGTAATATTGCTCGGTCAGTGCACTATTGTAAGTCGCGTACTGAAACCCAAGCCCGTGACGCTCGTCAAAATTTCATTCTTCATTCGACAAAGTTATGCGAGTCTTGCGTCAGTCAACGGTAGCCATTAACCTTCAGATATGTGTATATTATAAACTAGGCTAGCAACTTGATAACCTATTCAGCAAATCGCACAATAAGACATGCTTCCATATTCTTGATCATAAAATCTTTGTAAGCATCCTAAAACAGCTCGGCCGGGCTATACAATCTTAACTCCGCCAATTACGGAGTGTTGAAGTTGCGCTACATAGTGTCTGCAACACTTAATTAGATTTATGCGTGGAGATCATATCAAAGGATAGTTTCTTGCGTAATTACACGATAGTGAATACAGCTTGACCATCAGGTACGCAAGATTGCACCTTAATGTGAGATAAGCCGATTGTTGATGATCTTTATACTGGTTCTTTACGAGTAAAGAATCCAGTGAAAAGAACAATTCGAGGAAAAGAACAATTCGAGGTTTCGACATACTTTATTATTAAACTATATTTAAGCTTGCATGTTGGCGAATTAGCGATGGCCGCAAGCAATAATAAAGCTCAACTTACATTTCTTATTAGCTAAGAGTAATGTACATCTTTTGGGTCTTTACTTGTTGATTCTTGTATAGAATCGTTAGTTCGTTGAACTAAAAGACTCTCTGAGTCTAAGTTTTCCTCTGGCGCCTGCCACTTGCAGGCCTCCCGCATTGCAAATATTGCTTTATAATGGCGTACGTTATTTGTCGTCCAAATGATGGGCGAAAAGCTTGAGCACATCATGGAGCTTTTCTAAATCTTAGCCTTACGATTCCATGTCTTGTGTTGCTATGTACTGTGTTGACAAAGTGTCATTTTACTTTACAGCTGCTTTTCATGCAATATTATGTTTGCTTGCTTCCACGTAGCCACCCAAAATTATCTTGATTACAGCGTTTTCACAAACTGAACAGGCTCCATTGTTAATGATCTCAATGATGTCCAATGCCAATTGACAATCTTGACGACCAGTAAGGTCATGACTAGCGTAATCAATGAGCTTGATTTTTGCATCTGTATTTTGCCGATCATCTGGAGCCATGATAAATACGTTGATGGCGTTACTGGAATCATCTGGAAAAAAGACCGGGGGCACAGCGGTTCTTGGCATTGAAATACATATATCTCATCACATTTTTGTATTTTCTAGGCCATTCGTTCGGGCATGATTTTTGTCCGAGGTTGGCGCAAAGGTAAAGAGAGTAAACATAAAAGGATACCATGAGCCATAGGCTCAGTGAACAAAGAATAAGGCTGGGGGCGTCATGATACTGCGTCTAGACAGTTGAAACATGATGTTCAAGTGGCTGCCAAGGTGATGACGTGGTGAGAAGCGTAGGCGCATCCTTCATCCCGTTGGAACAGTGCTTTATTAAAGTATGTAAACCACCTCGTTCAAACGACCACGGAGTATTACGATACACTAATCCCTTATACCAGGACTAATGCTCTAGCAACAAATGCTATACAAATAGTAGGCTTAATACTGATTTATATGATGCTTATCTTCTAGCATATCTTCTAGCACTGTATATAGAAGCACCTACACTGGCTTGGGTCAATTGAATCGCTTTCATTGAATTGCTAGATTTCGTTTCCATGTCTGTAACGAGGCGAGAGATCCGTTATGTAGCCTACGCTAAAGGTCTTACGGGAAAGCGTAAGAAGCACGCAAGTAAATTGCGTGCTTAGGACCATATTAAACTCTTGTTTTGATTATTATTAAGGTTAGATACAAAATTCTAAACCTTTTGTTTTTACCCAAATACGCGCTAAATAATGATTGGGTGAAATGGGGCTAAAACCTACTTTCAACCAATCAAATGATGGCACTAAAAGATACGCTATTCGTTCGTATCTTTTCCTTTTCCTGCTTTATGTCATATTCTAAATATTCTCTACCTAATTATGCATAATAATGGGACCGTTCTTATTGCCTATCGTACTTGATATGGCTTGTAACGATACGACCCCGTTACACCACCCCCCCCCACTTAAAATGACAAACACCATGAGTGAAAGGGGCCAAAGCACAGCAAACACACACCGCGTAACTTGCACTGCTTCACCGAGTCGCCAACCAGCATCGGCACCGCACGAAGACCCGGCGGTGCCTTCGACAACCTTCGATCCACCGAGAAGGTACGTAGATACCTTACGAGTCTGGACCTTGTGGTATCCAGCAATTACGTGGAGACATGGTGATGGTCGATATGTGGCGAAGGTGGAGAGTAACGCGTAGGAAACCCGTCACGGCTACCCTAGCCGTAAACCAAAACTCGCTTGATGAATCATGGACTGCGTTCGTGCGACGCTGGAACTCGGAATCACATTTCGGCGCATTATTACCATATCGAGAGGAACAGCGACGGAAGTATGTGTGAGAAGGTGTGTACAATGTCTTGGAACGCTGGATGACCGTATTGTTACGTGCGAAGGCGCGAGGGATGTCGATTTTGTCGCGGTGAGCAAACTCCAACCCGCGTCGAGTGGAATCAATTCTTGCGCATTATTCAATGGCGGAAGAAGAGCGCCTGTGGATAGGGCACTATGAACGTGCTCTTTCGAGTTATGAGCATGCACGTCTTCTCGGTCGTGCACGTACTCGATCGACACGTAATTCACGTCCACGCTTGCGGTCTGCAAGTCCTCGACCACGAGAACCACTACGTTCGCCTCCGCGTCGTACTTCGTTACCACGTTTGGAACGTCGGTGAGAAGAATGGAGCGAGGCTCCCACGAATCGCTCGTGGAAGGAAGACCAAGCCAGCGGACGCAATATTGATGACCGTCCGAGATTGCCGTGGGACGACCATGACTGGAGGTGCGGTGATTCAAGTTCGATGGGTAGCGATGCTCGATAGTCTTATCGACAATCCAGGCAGATTCCCGGCGCTATCAATTAGCGGGGGAGGACCATCGCGGTGGAAGTGGCCATGAGGTGCCTGCGAGTCTGGCGGGGTCTGAGATGACCTAGTCTCTCGCGAAGGAGCTTCACGAGTATCAACAGCTCGTTGGGTTTCTTGGATATGACGCGAAGCAGGCGAGGGAACTGGATGAGATTGATGACTCGCGTGTGGAGCAAGTATCTTCGACTGTAGCCGGATTGGTGGCTCGCTTGGAACGTTTGGAACAGTCAAACGTGGCTCTTCGGTAGGACAACGCAGTGTTCCAACGCAGTGTTCCGAGGAGACCATCAACTAGATCCTCCAAGGAAGCCGAAGTACCGCGGGCCACGTTATGCTCCCGCGGTGGGATCTCCTGATCAGTCGGGAGAAGGGCCGGCCAGTAGCGCTTGAGTCGCCCGACGCAAAACGTCGGTTGAAGTCGCATTGCAGTTTTAATATCAAGTGTGTAGGCATTTTTCATAACCTTGACGACCTTGAACGGTCCAATTTAGCGCGGTGACAGTTTGTTTGCACCGAGTTTTGTCACAAATGCCTCTTGAATGCCTGTCGTGGATAACAACATGGAGTCACCCTATGAGAGCTTCTCTAAATTCTTTCGTCCGCGCTGATCCGCGGACGCATTTGTTTGTCAACCGCGCTCGCGAGCGCATCACTAACAAATCGTACAACAGACTGTCGTTGTTTCACAATTGCGTCGATAGCCGCCGGGTCAGTGAGACGAGTACTCGGCGGCGAAGCACTACAACTCGATGGATTGATCGACGGACTGTTAAACGACGAAGGTAATGGAAACGCACGACGCGTGGGAGTAATCAAAGCTTCGCTAGCCCATTCTGTAGCGTCATGTACCGACAACGGGGTCAGCTTACGCTGGCAAGCAGCGCGAGTCATTGCCACATTAAGCGACGCCGGGGAAGGCGAGGCGTCATCGTGTGTGTCCGCAGCGCTCGATGCTGCGGACTTCGTCAACTTCATAACTCCGGGGGGTATCTCCCCCAACAAGAGTAGAATCATCCTCCATACCGAGAAGTACAGGCACGCGTGGATGACGCGCGCTATTGACGAAGAAGGGATTCAATCCCGTTGAAGCGTGAACGGCGTTATTTAATGCAAACTAGGTCATGGGGAGGAAAGCACTTCATGACTCGTATGACGTGGCGTAATTTTGCAGCACGTCTTCCAATACGCGGTTCACACGTTCAGTCTGGACGACGGTTTCGGGATGCGCCGCAGACATTTCCAATCTGGTACTCAGTAACTCAAACAGCCGCGACCAAAAGGCAGCTGTGAACCGGGGATCACGATCCGAAACGATTGTATTGGGCATCCCATGGTGCCGGAAGACCATTTCCAAGAAGAGTGTCGCCGTATCTGCCGCAGTTATTGATGCGGCGACCGGAGCCAGATGCACCATCTGGCTGAACCGGTCGACGATGACGAAGATACCAGTGCACCCCTGCGCGTTTTCTGGAAGGCCAAATAACAAAGTACATGCTAACTGATCGCCACGCCTCGGTGGCGATGGGTAGTGGAGTCAGCGGAGCTTGAGAGGACGGAGCTGGTTTCACGCGCTGGCATGTCTCGCAGAAACGAACCCACTTGCGAACTCACTTATACATATAGGGCCAGTAAAAATCACGTGACAGCGCGAGGTACGTCTGCTCCCGTCCTTGGTGACCGTTAGTCGCGCTGCCATGATAATCGTGGAGTATGCGAGCACGTAAATCATCATCGAGTGGGACGACAATGCGAGGAGGATCAAATCGATCGACCTGGTACATTATCTGGTCGCCAAAAATTGTGTAACGAGAAGCCTGGGCGCGGATCGGCGCTGTCAGTTTGCACAGCGCCTCATCCGATGGGTCTTGACAGTACTTCAAGAGCAGCGACAGGAACTTATCGCGATGGTATGCCGTCGCGATGACAGCACGGAGCGGATTGACCGCGCTCACAGCGGTCGTGTTAACTCCAAGAGCCTCACAGGATGCACATTTCTCGTCTTCGTCCTCGATGGAGGAGCGAGCTGGACCGTCACAGGAAGGATCGTAATTGAGACGACACGCGGCAACGCGTCGGCGATAATGTTTATCAAACCAGGCTTGTAGTAGGCAAAAAAGTTGTATTTGGAGAAGAAAGATAGCCAGCGCCATGCGCTGACTGAGGTGCGGACTTTTTGTGGCTGTCCGCAAAGGTATCCGTGTAGACTGCGAACGTTTCTTCACCAAGTAGATATACGCGAAACTTCACTAGAGCATAACGCATCGCTAGCAATTCTTTGTCATTAACAGGATACTTACGCTCGGCAGGTTTCAACTGCCGAGACTGATACCTCACGATACGTTCGTGGCCTTCATCATCATGTTTTACCAGAGCACAACCAATCGCTAAGTCGCTCGCATCACAAACGAGATGAAAAGGCTTGGAATGATCTGCCAAGGCGAGAACTGGAGCTGATGACAGTTTTGCTTTAATAGCATCAAAAGCACTTTGATGCTCCTGGCGCCACGCCCACGTGGCATCCTTTTTCAACAACTGGGACAGCGGGTGAATAACTGCAGCGAAGTCTTTCGCATTATGATGCAGATAAAAAAAATTAGCAAAACCAAGACATTGACGCAATTGCTTCGGGTTCGTTGGCTCCGGCCAGGCGCAGATCGACGCGACCTTCTCGGTGTCAGCGCGAACACCTTTCGCGCTGACGTAGGAACCTAGCGCAGGGATCTCTGGAGCGCAGAAGATACACTTCTTCAGGTTTGCGTACAGCATATTTGCACGCATCTCCTCGCACACCTTACGGAGGTTACCCAAATGAACGTCAAGGTCCGTCGTGCCTTCAGCGGCGCGGCTGTATACAAAGATATCGTCGAAATAGCTAGGCGCGAAGTCTCGAAAAGGCCGCAGAACATGCGAGACCATACGATTGAAGGTGGCAGGGGCGTTCTTGAGCCCCTGCGGTATCACGAGCCATTCCCAGGACATTCCGCTGGGTGTATTAATCGCTGTTAAGGAAATATCCTTTGGACGCTGGCAGTGACAACTCCGAGATCTGTAAGCAACATGATCTTGTTTTTCGATCGCGAATTGTTGGTATGATTTCTTCTATTATGTGCAACTTGTGCTTTGACCAATACGCAAGTGGACCGCCAACGCGAGCGAGACACGTATATTTTCTGACCGTCTGTGGCAAAGATATTGCTTGATGGTGCGTGGTGTCAACCACATTGACATGTGTTTTTGGTGTGTACCGCCCCATGTGACAAATTTGTGCTCGATATCGCAGCAGGACTTCCATCAAGTGAAATTTAAACTTGTAGCCATGCATATAACGCTGACCGCCAAACGGACAAGACCAACATCATCTTCAATTGTACAAACTGACACTCTGTGACGGGTGGGGATGTCAAACCTCGTCTACTGCAAGTACAACTAGTATTAACTATTTGTATATCTTGAGAAGCTATAATGTTGCGTATCAATTACACCTACACTGAAATCTTCCCCTCGCGCGCTGCAATAACTACATAGAGACGGCAACCAATTTCCTTTGTCGTATCCTACCGATTGCACTTCAGCTACAATATATAAATAAATTAAGATACAATCAATGCATTAAAAAGCTCTTGGTGTATGTATCAGTAGGTACTAAGAATGCAAAAGCAGTACATAAAAAAGTATTATGTTGATGCATCACTCAGCTTTGCTTTTGCGACGCTGTGTCGTAATAATTAACGCTTCCTTTAAAATTAGTCGCAAGATTGCGATTTATTGAGCATGACTATGGTAAGCTTGAGTATGTAGCTATCTATTTACATGCCACTAAACTTGGTCCGATCAGGTCAAGCTTATATAATAAACATCGTCATGGTTTAGTAGGAAAAGTAGCGTCTAACAAGCCTTTTCATATCAAAGATCCAAGTAGGAGAAAAAGGAAGGTTGCAAATATTTCAAGACATGAGTTAGTAAGCTTTCCAATTATCAAGAATTCGATCGTCAGACACTCAAGTAAAGTGAAACAGAGACAAGTCGATTTCCTACTAGCACGCTATCCTTACGCGTTACGAGAAGAGTGTTTGCTAGACTAGATTGCAAAATTGTAGAGGAGAAAAAAGACGTGATCTGGGATCAGTATCAAAGGATCAAAGATCCTCATCGAACGACCATAAATGTAAAAAAAATTGAGCAGATTTTCCCATCGCTGTTGTAGATAAAACTGGCCAAGAAAATGATACACGTGGCATGAGCTCTGCTTTATCTCCGAAAGAAGAAATATTTGTCGCAGAACAAGATACACATAATTGTTTATTGGCCAAAAGCGTGACGTGCAAAGCAATTTGTGCATGCATAAATGTTTATAGTAAGTACTTCAAGAGCATGGAAGCCAGTTCTTATCAAAATTTGTTGGCTACTGTAAACACAAAGGTATTGGTGCGATAAATCAATCGGTATCAAAGTTATGGCTCTAGTAATAATATGAATCCTAAACTTGTAGTGATCCCATCTCAAGATGAAATCGATCCCATCTATACAAGATGAGACAGTATTGCGATCGGTTTTTCAATCTTGTTGACAATAAAGATACATGGCTTCAAGTATTTTATGAAGGAACGCGTGACCATGCAGGGTATGATTAATATCCTACCTGTTCACTTTATATTTTCCTTCGTATCACCTACCCAAACCACTCTGTTTCACCCAGGCCCGACTCAATGCGTATTTCTGCTCTTTCAGTCGGAGTAGTGTTGGCCAGCCTTGTGGCGGTCGCGAATGCTGGGTGCCCTAAATCTCCAAACGTCCGCGACTCGCCGCCATGTGGAGCTACTGTTGTGGATCAGAGCGGCAAATATCCAGGAAGTTACCAGACTATTACGGAGGCCATAGATAGCCTGTCGCCAACGTCCAATGCTTCTATCTTTATTTTCCCTGGCCTTTTCGAAGAACGCCTTGTCGTTTCAAACAAAGGTCCACTGATAATACAAGGATACACATGTGACATATTGTCCTACTCCGCAAATAGAGTCACAATTACCCATACCATGTCCCAGACGACTCTTCCTACCAATATCATTAAGAACCGCAACGAAGCGACCAGCACGATGAGTCTAAAAACCCCCCTCTTTTCAACTAAATAACCTCAATGTTGTCAATAATGCGGGGAACACAGGCCAGGCATTGGCTGTTTACATTGAATGTGACAAGTGCTCTATTAATGCCTGCAGTTTACAAGGGTATCAGGACACTGTATGCGCCAACAAGGGTCTTATACTCTTTGCTAAGACGCACATCGTTGGTGCCGTCGACTTTATTTTTGGACTTTATGCTGTAGCGTGGTTTGAGTTCTGTGATATTGAGGTTGTTGGTCCAGGCTGTATCACTGCCAACGGCCGAAAAGACGCCCGCAGCCCATCCTTGTTCGTGTTTAACAAGGGGAAAGTGTATGGAAAAAACGAAACTTACCTTGGTCGCCCGTGGCGTGAGTACTCCAGAGCTGTGTTTCAATTCTGCTATCTTGGGCCCATCATCAAACCGGAAGGCTGGCTAGAATGGAACGGCGACCCTAACACTGAAAATGTGTTCTTTAAGGAATTCCAGAACACTGGCGATGGTGCAGCCAGGGACAAACGAGTGAAGTTCAGCGGTGAGCTAACCGAAGCTCTCAAAATTACCGACTACTTCACCTCCGACTTCAGAAACGAGTGGTGTGACAAGAGCTGCTTGTAAAATGCTTCCAGTACAAGCAACTATATTTGCTTGACGTCTCGGTGAAACAGCTTTGAAGTAGAAACTGAATTGAGGATCTGTCTTTTTGTCAGATTTCTACGATTCCTACAGCTTGTTATTCAATAAATGATTTGAATGGCCGAGTCTAACGTGTGCAGCTGATAAAAGCTTTTAATATTTTTAGTAGTGGTAGATCGACGTTTGTGCTGTAGCTCGTCGCTGACCTACGCAGCATATTATGCTAGCTAGCGATATTTTGACCGCCCTGAATAAGCGACCGTAGAACACGAACTTTGTCTACGCAAAAAAAACAGGTACACATAACGCGTGTAATCAGGACGCAAGAATGTCGTTCAGCAACCTCACTACTACCACCTTAGCGATCCCCCAGTCTTAACAAGTGGACCTTAGCAGCGGGTTGCAGTCCTGCTGCATCTTTTGGTGGTGGAGATTTGCAACTACTCCTTCATAGCGCTCTCAGCAGCAACACCAAACATTGCCTCAAATTCAGTATGCTGCAATTAAGATCTAGCTTATGGTCGTGCATGCTAAGAAGCAAGGCTTTTCTCTTAGACGAGGCTTTGCGAACGCAAGCAGACGAACTCTTTGCGATTACTACGCTGTCCTGGATTCAATATGACGAGTTCTTTTATGACGAATTCGGCTTGCTAGACGTCACCAATCACAGTTAACTTGCGTTGATATAATGAAGCTTCCCGACAATATCGACCTCCACGACATTTTTACGATGAATAATTGGATCCAACTACATCAACTGATGCATCGAGTACTTGCTCTAGCATCATCCCGTCAGATTGCAACGTGATGATTTTCGGACTAAAAAGACGCAACGTTGGGTCCTCTTTCAGCGCTGTATTCAACTGTTGCAACATGGCATCGGACAGATCCGAAGCAGTGATACGAATCCCCGTCGGAAGAGTGAGAAATCGACGTGCAAACTCAAAGCTTAGAATACCGGGGCCACAGCCAACGTCTAGGAAGTGAAAAGGGTCACCAGAATTCTTCATTTCGTGCTGCTGAAGCTTTTCGAGGATAATATGATACGCAATTTGTAGCGAATCGACAGCCCAGCGAGCAGTTAAAGAACCGAAGATAGAACTGTAAGTCTTGGCATGTGCAGACCACTGTGCATCCGTACAGGCTTTCTCCATCATGCGTAGTCCAGTCAAATACCTGTCGTAGGTGGATTGTGCTTGATTAATCAGTTTGTACAATTGCTCGAATTTCACAACAGAAAGATTTCGGATTGACACACGTGTCCTATATAAGCGTGCTTCTTTTAAAATTAGTCGCAAGATATAAGTTTATGGTAAAATGAGTATGTAGCTATGTATTTAGCTTATATAATATACATCGTCATGGTTTAGTAGGAAAAGTAGCGTCTAACAAGCCTTTTCATATCAAAGATCCAAGTAGGAGAAAAAGGAAGGTTGCAAATATTTCAAGACATGAGTTAGTAAGCTTTCCAATTATCAAGAATTCGATCGTCAGACACTCAAGTAAAGTGAAACAGAGACAAGTCGATTTCCTACTAGCACGCTATCCTTACGCGTTACGAGAAGAGTGTTTGCTAGACTAGATTGCAAAATTGTAGAGGAGAAAAAAGACGTGATCTGGGATCAGTATCAAAGGATCAAAGATCCTCATCGAACGACCATAAATGTAAAAAAAAATTGAGCAGATTTTCCCATCGCTGTTGTAGATAAAACTGGCCAAGAAAATGATACACGTGGCATGAGCTCTGCTTTATCTCCGAAAGAAGAAATATTTGTCGCAGAACAAGATACACATAATTGTTTATTGGCCAAAAGCGTGACGTGCAAAGCAATTTGTGCATGCATAAATGTTTATAGTAAGTACTTCAAGAGCATGGAAGCCAGTTCTTATCAAAATTTGTTGGCTACTGTAAACACAAAGGTATTGGTGCGATAAATCAATCGGTATCAAAGTTATGGCTCTAGTAATAATATGAATCCTAAACTTGTAGTGATCCCATCTCAAGATGAAATCGATCCCATCTATACAAGATGAGACAGTATTGCGATCGGTTTTTCAATCTTGTTGACAATAAAGATACATGGCTTCAAGTATTTTATGAAGGAACGCGTGACCATGCAGGGTATGATTAATATCCTACCTGTTCACTTTATATTTTCCTTCGTATCACCTACCCAAACCACTCTGTTTCACCCAGGCCCGACTCAATGCGTATTTCTGCTCTTTCAGTCGGAGTAGTGTTGGCCAGCCTTGTGGCGGTCGCGAATGCTGGGTGCCCTAAATCTCCAAACGTCCGCGACTCGCCGCCATGTGGAGCTACTGTTGTGGATCAGAGCGGCAAATATCCAGGAAGTTACCAGACTATTACGGAGGCCATAGATAGCCTGTCGCCAACGTCCAATGCTTCTATCTTTATTTTCCCTGGCCTTTTCGAAGAACGCCTTGTCGTTTCAAACAAAGGTCCACTGATAATACAAGGATACACATGTGACATATTGTCCTACTCCGCAAATAGAGTCACAATTACCCATACCATGTCCCAGACGACTCTTCCTACCAATATCATTAAGAACCGCAACGAAGCGACCAGCACGATGAGTCTAAAAACCCCCTCTTTTCAACTAAATAACCTCAATGTTGTCAATAATGCGGGGAACACAGGCCAGGCATTGGCTGTTTACATTGAATGTGACAAGTGCTCTATTAATGCCTGCAGTTTACAAGGGTATCAGGACACTGTATGCGCCAACAAGGGTCTTATACTCTTTGCTAAGACGCACATCGTTGGTGCCGTCGACTTTATTTTTGGACTTTATGCTGTAGCGTGGTTTGAGTTCTGTGATATTGAGGTTGTTGGTCCAGGCTGTATCACTGCCAACGGCCGAAAAGACGCCCGCAGCCCATCCTTGTTCGTGTTTAACAAGGGGAAAGTGTATGGAAAAAACGAAACTTACCTTGGTCGCCCGTGGCGTGAGTACTCCAGAGCTGTGTTTCAATTCTGCTATCTTGGGCCCATCATCAAACCGGAAGGCTGGCTAGAATGGAACGGCGACCCTAACACTGAAAATGTGTTCTTTAAGGAATTCCAGAACACTGGCGATGGTGCAGCCAGGGACAAACGAGTGAAGTTCAGCGGTGAGCTAACCGAAGCTCTCAAAATTACCGACTACTTCACCTCCGACTTCAGAAACGAGTGGTGTGACAAGAGCTGCTTGTAAAATGCTTCCAGTACAAGCAACTATATTTGCTTGACGTCTCGGTGAAACAGCTTTGAAGTAGAAACTGAATTGAGGATCTGTCTTTTTGTCAGATTTCTACGATTCCTACAGCTTGTTATTCAATAAATGATTTGAATGGCCGAGTCTAACGTGTGCAGCTGATAAAAGCTTTTAATATTTTTAGTAGTGGTAGATCGACGTTTGTGCTGTAGCTCGTCGCTGACCTACGCAGCATATTATGCTAGCTAGCGATATTTTGACCGCCCTGAATAAGCGACCGTAGAACACGAACTTTGTCTACGCAAAAAAAACAGGTACACATAACGCGTGTAATCAGGACGCAAGAATGTCGTTCAGCAACCTCACTACTACCACCTTAGCGATCCCCCAGTCTTAACAAGTGGACCTTAGCAGCGGGTTGCAGTCCTGCTGCATCTTTTGGTGGTGGAGATTTGCAACTACTCCTTCATAGCGCTCTCAGCAGCAACACCAAACATTGCCTCAAATTCAGTATGCTGCAATTAAGATCTAGCTTATGGTCGTGCATGCTAAGAAGCAAGGCTTTTCTCTTAGACGAGGCTTTGCGAACGCAAGCAGACGAACTCTTTGCGATTACTACGCTGTCCTGGATTCAATATGACGAGTTCTTTTATGACGAATTCGGCTTGCTAGACGTCACCAATCACAGTTAACTTGCGTTGATATAATGAAGCTTCCCGACAATATCGACCTCCACGACATTTTTACGATGAATAATTGGATCCAACTACATCAACTGATGCATCGAGTACTTGCTCTAGCATCATCCCGTCAGATTGCAACGTGATGATTTTCGGACTAAAAAGACGCAACGTTGGGTCCTCTTTCAGCGCTGTATTCAACTGTTGCAACATGGCATCGGACAGATCCGAAGCAGTGATACGAATCCCCGTCGGAAGAGTGAGAAATCGACGTGCAAACTCAAAGCTTAGAATACCGGGGCCACAGCCAACGTCTAGGAAGTGAAAAGGGTCACCAGAATTCTTCATTTCGTGCTGCTGAAGCTTTTCGAGGATAATATGATACGCAATTTGTAGCGAATCGACAGCCCAGCGAGCAGTTAAAGAACCGAAGATAGAACTGTAAGTCTTGGCATGTGCAGACCACTGTGCATCCGTACAGGCTTTCTCCATCATGCGTAGTCCAGTCAAATACCTGTCGTAGGTGGATTGTGCTTGATTAATCAATTTGTACGATTGCTCGAATTTCACAACAGAAAGATTTCGGATTGGAATACAAGACCGGTAATGTCATCAATACTAATGCCGTTTATTTTGGTTGTTTTGGTAGCGTACGCGTCATTTTTATGTCCTTCTCACTAGATTTTCAAGACCTCGAAACATATGGTATAAACTTAACACACGGCAATGGGCAGCTGAAACCTATTTTAGATTTGATAATGATTCGAAAGACAAATAATACTGGAGAGGACATTTAATGAATAAGCCTAACAAATTATAATAGTTAAAAGAATGTGGTAAAAACAGGAAAATACGAACGAATTGACTTAAAATGCTTGTCTTCTGCACCCCTAGCCACCTTTTCCGTTTCTTTCGGTTCAGTATATCACTTGGTTTCACTATACTTGCGTCTTTCAAGCGACTTACCGAGCACTTCGTTCGCTTTTTTCTCACTTCAGACTCAAATTAACGAAACACAAGAACAACATCATTGTTACGTGTAACTATAAACCCACATAACTACATGGGAGTCAGTCGCGTCGTCAAGACCGCCGTACGAGAAGAGTTTGTGTCATCGACACTGTCCATTGAACAGCAGACTATCCCTACACCTCGTACGTTTACATTCTCTTTCAATTTCTTCCATCCTCGTTGTATTCTTACCATTATATTGTCATTCGTGTATATTTACAGTGATCATACTTGACTGGGATGACACAATTCTGCCAAGCACGCATCTGGCCAAACTTGGATTCTCATCAGAGGATGAAGACTTTGAACTCCCTTGTGAATGTATGCCTATGCTGGCGGAGCTCGCTAAGGAAGTGGAGAACTTTCTTACAGCCTGTCTAAAGATAGGCACGTGTTGCATCGTTACGAATGGCCTTACCGGATGGGTCCAGCGCTCGTGCCAGCGCTTCCTGCCCAATGTGGTGCCACTGCTGGAGCATATGTCTGTTATATCTGCTCGCTCCAACTTTGAGAGTATGTTTCCAAATCGCCCTATTGAGTGGAAGATAGCTGTGTACCGCGATGTGCTAGCTAAACGGGGCTTTATGGAGGTACCTCCTGTGGAGACACACGATGTATACGTCCAGCAGCAACAGTGTGTACCACAGCAAGTGATCGCTCTAGGAGACTCACAGGTCGACCGCTGCGCTATTCAGTACGTAGCAAGGCACACGCCCAACACGCAGCTCAAGTCAATCAAGCTGCTGGACAACCCTAACATGACGCAGCTGCAGGAAGCAGTTGAACCTGCTAGGCGTCTTCCTCGTACAGCTCAGTGGTCACGACGAGACACTTGATCTCGAGTTGTCCAAGGAGATGCTGCAGTAAGCGGCGACCAGTCAGTCTCTATATATATATATATATATATATATATCTAAAAGCCCAACAAGTAAGTAGTACTGAGACGACGTCACAGTAACTGTGACACCACATATTTTATTACAATTTAGTAAACCTACGATGTGTACAATACAACTCACTATTATGAATTCATTGTGTGTTCTACGTGTAATACTGCTATTTGAACATATCTGTCTTACTGCGCCACAGATGCTGGCATTACGTACTGTCTGTCGCATGCCTCGAAAAATGGCAAACTTAGCTTGCATTCGATAAATGCCAGCGTTCCTATGTCAGTTCCGCCAACGAGTGTGATGCACAATGCACGACAAAGCCATTTAGTTTTATGATCGCGACAGGTCTTCTGTTTACGCCGTGCAATTATGCGAAGCCTAGAGTTGATAGCTCAAGCACTGCCGGTATTGATTCACTTATTGGATGAGCCACAGAACCGGTGCTGTTCCAATTTGGAAGTAGCACGATGAGGAGTGCTGGACCCAAAGCGTTATGTGCACAGTTGATTGATGTTGATCGTAAGGCAGCAGGATTGTCGCATTTACACTTAGCAGAGTCAACGATGACACCAAGATTTGGCCTAGCTTATTTGTCGGTCTGTGCTATAAATGAACAGGCATCGCTACGATGTAAATAGCAACAGAAGTGGAAAGGATCTCAGCAGCTGAAACAACAGCCAACGACCGTTTTCGGCCTCCGCGACAGCTACAATATGTGGAATCAAAGCAAGCGCCACTGACCGCTATGTCACAGCTATGCTCGATGCCTCAGCATCTAGTGCAACGAATTGCATCAGTCCTTATGATTACGAGTTTGATCATCTTGAGCACGGCTGCAGCTTCTTCCCTCCTTTAGTCCAGTAGAAATGGCCGATAGTTGACGAAATGCATTGACACAAGTGCATATTTGAGCGTAAATGCAGATAATCAAGTTGTATAGTCAATACTCTAAGATTTATAAAACTCGCAACTATGTAGTGCACCAAAGCTGTTTTTATTCATCGTCGGGAAGCTTCATTATATCAACGCAAGTTAACTGTGATTGGTGACGTCTAGCAAGCCGAATTCGTCATAAAAGAACTCGTCATATTGAATCCAGGACAGCGTAGTAATCGCAAAGAGTTCGTCTGCTTGCGTTCGCAAAGCCTCGTCTAAGAGAAAAGCCTTGCTTCTTAGCATGCACGACCATAAGCTAGATCTTAATTGCAGCATACTGAATTTGAGGCAATGTTTGGTGTTGCTGCTGAGAGCGCTATGAAGGAGTAGTTGCAAATCTCCACCACCAAAAGATGCAGCAGGACTGCAACCCGCTGCTAAGGTCCACTTGTTAAGACTGGGGGATCGCTAAGGTGGTAGTAGTGAGGTTGCTGAACGACATTCTTGCGTCCTGATTACACGCGTTATGTGTACCTGTTTTTTTTGCGTAGACAAAGTTCGTGTTCTACGGTCGCTTATTCAGGGCGGTCAAAATATCGCTAGCTAGCATAGTATGCTGCGTCGGTCAGCGACGAGCTACCGCACAAACGTCGATCTACCACTACTAAAAATATTAAAAGCTTTTATCAGCTGCACACGTTAGACTCGGCCATTCAAATCATTTATTGAATAACAAGCTGTAGGAATCGTAGAAATCTGACAGAAAGACAGATCCTCAATTCAGTTTCTACTTCAAAGCTGTTTCACCGAGACGTCAAGCAAATATAGTTGCTTGTACTGGAAGCATTTTACAAGCAGCTCTTGTCACACCATTCGTTTCTGAAGTCGGAGGTGAAGTAGTCAGTAATTTTGAGAGCTTCGGTTAGCTCACCGCTGAACTTCACTCGTTTGTCCCTGGCTGCACCAACGCCAGTGTTCTGGAATTCCTTAAAGAACACATTTTCAGTGTTAGGGTCGCCGTTCCATTCTAGCCAGCCTTCCGGGTTGATGATGGGCCCAAGATAGCAGAATTGAAACACAGCTTTGGAGTACTCACTCCACGGGCGACCAAGGTAAGTTTCTTTTTTTCCGTAATTGCCATACACTTTCCCCTTGTTAAACACGAACAAGGATGGGCTGCGGGCGTCTTGTCGGCCGTTGGCAGTGATAGTGCCTGGACCAACAGCCTCAATATCACAGAGCTCAAACCACGCTACAGCATACTTTCCAAAAATAAAGTCGACGGCACCAACGATGTGCGTCTTAGCAAAGAGTATAAGACCCTTGTTGGCGCATACAGTGTCCTGATACCCTTGTAAACTGCAGGCATTAATAGAGCACTTGTCACATTCAATGTAAACAGCCAATGCCTGGCCTGTGTTTCCCGCATTATTGACAACATTGAGGTTATTTAGTTGAAAAGAGGGGGTTTTTAGACTCATCGTGCTGGTCGCTTCGTTGCGGTTCTTAATGATATTGGTAGGAAGAGTCGTCTGGGACATGGTATGGGTAATTGTGACTTTATTTGCGGAGTAGGACAATATGTCACATGTGTATCCTTGTATTATCAGTGGACCTTTGTTTGAAACGACAAGGCGTTCTTTGAAAAGGCCAGGGAAAATAAAGATAGAAGCATTGGACGTTGACGACAGGCTATCTATGGCCTCCGTAATAGTCTGGTAACTTCCTGGATATTTGCCGCTCTGATCCACAACAGTAGCTCCAGATGGCGGCGAGTTGCGGGCGTGTGGAGATAATTCAGGGCACCGAGCATTCGCGACCGCCACAAGGCTGGCCAACACTACTCCGACTGAAAGAGCAGAAATACGCATTGATTCAGGCCCGGGTGAAACAGAGTAGTTGGAGTTGATGGTACGAGGTAAAATTGGAAGTGAGCAGGATCTTATCGATGACCATTCATTCCTTCACAAAATACGTGGAGCCACGAATGTTTACTGTTAACTAAATTGAATAACTGGTTGCGCAGGACTGGAGTTGTCTCATTATATTGTTAGGGGATCGATTTCATCTTGAGATGGGATCACTACATGCTTAGGTTGTTTTGGTCAGAAAAAAGACATTTGCTTTTTGAGACATACTCTTGAAACAACTATAAGAAATGTGGGTTAAGGTGTTGTTGGCAACGACTTGTGTCAACAGAGCTCAAGTGTGATTAGAGATTACCACTAGCGACGGTGAAATTAGTGACAACGTCTGTGTGAATGTCAACGGAGCTGCCATTCGTCTCCTGCTTCTACAGTGATGATTGAGGTTTCGGTGGTGGATGAGTGACTCGGACGGATGTGGATAGTAAAAAGCGGTGGTACATCGATCAAATCGAGCAGAATTGCCGGACAGACCTTTCTACTCATGGTGGTGAAGCTGCAGCTGCGTACGTCATCGATGGCGACGACCCCGATGGGCAGCAGCCACTATCCCTGAAGCAGGGTGCAATATGAACTATGGGCTTAGGAATTTGTGACGACACCTTCTCATACGACGCCACCCGTCCCAATATGGGGTTGTTAATGTAGGGCAAGCTTGTTGCATCTTTAGCCAGACAACGAGCAATGCATGCCTACGTTTTCCTAAAGACAAGAAGTGCCGATACTTCTTGAATCCTGAACTTATCAGTCTGGGCGTTGCTCAGCCTTTCTGATCCAGACTTACGAGGGAGAAGGTCAAAGAAAGCAATATTATGCGAAATGTTCGACTCGAAATATTGGATTGCGGACAAGAGACATGAGAAGCTTATCCTTGGTACTGAGGCCATCTGCAAACCCTGATGCGAGCTGTCTTCTATGCTTTGAAGTTCATTGTTAACATTTATGCGAAAACATGGTTGCACGAATTGCTTCGCACGTCACGGTTTTGGCCAATAAACAATTATGTGTATCTTGTTCTGCGACAAATATTTCTTCTTTCGGAGATAAAGCAGAGCTCATGCCACGTGTATCATTTTCTTGGCCAGTTTTATCTACAACAGCGATGGGAAAATCTGCTCAATTTTTTTTACATTATGGTCGTTCGATGAGGATCTTTGATCCCTTGATACTGATCCCAGATCACGTCTTTTTTCTCCTCTACAATTTTGCAATCTAGTCTAGCAAACACTCTTCTCGTAACGCGTAAGGATAGCGTGCTAGTAGGAAATCGACTTGTCTCTGTTTCACTTTACTTGAGTGTCTGACGATCGAATTCTTGATAATAGGAAAGCTTACTAACTCATGTCTTGAAACATTTGCAACCTTCCTCTTTTCTCCTACTTGGATCTTTGATATGAAAGGGCATGTTAGACGCTACTTTTCCGACTAAACCATGACGATGTATATTATATAAGCTAAATACATAGCTACATACTCATTTTACCATAAACTTATATCTTGCGACTAATTTTAAAAGAAGCACGCTTATATAGGACACGTGTGTCAATCCGAAATCTTTCTGTTGTGAAATTCGAGCAATTGTACAAACTGATTAATCAAGCACAATCCACCTACGACAGGTATTTGACTGGACTACGCATGATGGAGAAAGCCTGTACGGATGCACAGTGGTCTGCACATGCCAAGACTTACAGTTCTATCTTCGGTTCTTTAACTGCTCGCTGGGCTGTCGATTCGCTACAAATTGCGTGTCATAATATCCTCGAGAAGCTTCAGCAGCACGAAATGAAGAATTCTGGTGACCCTTTTCACTTCCTAGACGTTGGCTGTGGCCCCGGTATTCTAAGCTTTGAGTTTGCACGTCGATTTCTCACTCTTCCGACGGGGATTCGTATCACTGCTTCGGATCTGTCCGATGCCATGTTGCAACAGTTGAATACAGCGCTGAAAGAGGACCCAACGTTGCGTCTTTTTAGTCCGAAAATCACCACGTTGCAATCTGACGGGATGATGCTAGAGCAAGTACTCGATGCATCAGTTGATGTAGTTGGATCCAACTTTGGATTAGGCATTTTTCCCAATCGCACCAAAGGATGGGCGACAGCTTGTCGTGTTCTAAAAGAAGACGGCCTCTTGGTCGTCACGATGTGGAGTGATCAAAGTTCGCAGATGGTCTGGTTTAATCAGATCACAGACATGTTCAATGCTATCGGAGCTGAAGGAGACCCGCTAGTAAATTTGTCATTGCTCGACGAGACGGATCGAGAGAGAGTGCTGGAGGAGCTACAAGCTGCAGGATTCAGAGATGTCAAGGTGTACCGTACGACGCACACAATCGTGTTCGATGATCCGAAGGCGGTTGTGCAAGCAAACATGAGCAACCCTTTTGCAGCCAAATACTTGGAAAGGCTGACGAAGGAGCAGATGAAAACGACTCTGACCGAGCTGATGGAAAAAGATGCTCAAGAAAACGTTTGGCAGAAAGAAGGACCTTCTACGACGGAGAGTGCGAATCCGTTCTCTGATGGGTGTCCACGTTTGATCCCCTTTACAGCGTACACTATCGTCGCGCGCAAGTCAAGTGGCAATTGAAAACTACGGTTTGTATAACACCAATGCTTTCATTCCGTATGTATTGCGAAGCAAGTAAAACTTGGAAAGTTTCGACTATACGAAGGAGGCAAACTTTAGTTTTAATTGCAAGAGCGCTTAGTACAAGTAGATTGGCACATATTGAACAAATCAATTAGCCTATACGTGCAATTGTTTTGATGAATTTGGTAGCAAAACTATTTTTAACCTGAAAACTTTGTTGAAACAAAAAACTGAGGATAAAAAGGAATTAGGTTTTCAGACATAACCATTTCGCAGATGTAACGTACAACCAAGTCAAATTCTAAGAAAGAATATTGCAAAAAATTATTCCAATTAAGAGACAAGATTCTCTAATTCTCCTTCTCCCATGCGCCTACGTATTGGGTCATCCTTCAATCGATGGCTTCTCCAGCTTCAAATTTCTCGAATTCTTGCACTTCATCCATGGGGTCTTCTTGCATCTCTCTTGCGCATTCCTAGTCGTCTCTTGGATGAAGTAACAACTTGTCATCATCGCTATTTAGACCGAGCAGCAGCTGCAGTAACACAGAATCCCGTCTTGTTTCCAAATGGTTTTTTCTCTGACGGTTGGGGAGATTTAACTACTCCAACACGGATACAAGAATTATTACAAAGTCAACGAATGAATCAAGTGGTACTTTTGCAACAGGATGAATTGAATTGGGGAAAAGTGAATGAATTAACAGTGGCAAAAGTGGCATTGAGACAAGGTACATTTAAAAGTACATTGCTAAATGCAAAGCAATTTTTGCCTGTGGAAAGTCTCGATGGATTTTGTGAATTAATTACTCCATTGAAATGGGAACGCAAAGATGCTCAGATTCCACAAGGAACAAAAGATAGACCTCTTGTAGGTACGTCACGTGTACATTTAAAAGCAAAAATAGGTAGTTACATAATAGGTAGTAACAATGAGCATGAAACATAGTACTACTACCCGGGACAGGAGAACATGGATTTTTGCATCGAAGAACATCTGTTGCTATTCCTCTGGCAAAACAAGGCGTTGCGACGTTGGTATGTGTTGGATTTAGCTACAGAAAGTGTTTACAAAGACAGTGAAATTCAAATCTTAATTCTAACACTGTATTTTGAGTGTTATGGATAGATTCTAGAAGGACCTTTTTACGGAAAACGCAAACCACCTCATCAAAAAGGATCCAAGCTGCAAAGGTAGTAGCAGACAATGTTTGGATTGATTTCGTATTCGGTGTTGCCAAGATATTGAGTGGTTCTACTTTTGTGCTCTATTTTTAGGGTAAGTGACCTGCCAATTCTTGGTCAAGCGACAATCGAGGAAGCCAAGTCCTTGTTACAATACTTTCATGATCATTACGGGTTCTCGCAACTAGTGGTCGCAGGTAACAGCATGGGTGGACTGCACGCTGCTATGGTTGCGTCTGTGTTTCCTGGGGACGTGGGTGTTACAGCATGGTTGGCCCCGCCTTCCGCTGTTCCTGTATTTGCAGATGGTTTGCTTTCTGGGTTCTGCAATTGGCGCTCGCTTTACAAACAACACGAACTGCAGATGCTAGACAAAATGCTCGCAGGGTACGCCGTAGCTGAGTCGTACGAAAAAAAGCAGGACGACGGTGATATCACTCATGCTGAGGAATATCGGGCTAAAGCGTCCAACGTAAAACTGGATTCAGTTCAAGAAGCCAAGAAACGCATGAGGCTATTTCTATCGATCACAGATATCGACAACTTTTTACCTCCCCGACGTTCGGACGCCGTTGTCTTCGTTTACGGTACTGAAGACGAGTATATTGGTTTTGCTGAGCCTCAGTGGGCGGTACGTTTTGTTTAAGTTTCAACTCGTGCTTTAATGCTTTTTGCTGCTGTTGTGCGTTAAAGTATTGACTTATCATACTCTGCATGATCTTCAATTCAGCATATGCGTGAGCATTGGCGACCAGCAAGCTTTAGAACGATCAAAACAGGCCACGTCAGTGGTATTTTGTTAGAGCAAGCAGCATACCGTAAAACGATTTTAGAGGTTATCGATTTGCTGAAGCACGGATGCACAGTAGCAGGGTCCTCGTCGGATGCTAATGTTTCCGGCGTGAAATAAGCCTTCAAGGCATCAAGTATAACCAGTCGACACTATAATATTTTAAGTTTCTGCAATTAGCCGCCGTCAGGTCTATAGGTATTTCGAAGCATCATACATTTAATCTGGAGTGTACGTATATTCGAGGCATGAACCTGCCATGCATGCATGCATTCACTCATGAAGACAGCAGACGATTATGTCCTGGTACGTGCTCATAACGGTACGAAGCTCGCCACGAGATAAATTTTCGCGCCACATGATTTCTTCAATATGGTGTTCTCCGTGAAAATACACACATAGCCGCTTAAAAAGCGTAAACACTGGATTGGGTTTAGCAATCTTAGCCAAATACGCACGCTCTTGATCTGTGAATAGCAACTGACTAGCTACGCTAACAACTTGTGCCAGCGGCACAGTGCTGCCTCTATGTCGTTCTACTGCAGGATTTCTGTCCAATGGTGCCGTTGGAGGTGACGGCAACGCCAAACTAGCTGGATTCATAGGTGGTGTTGGAGCTATTGGCACGCTTCCAGGTGCGCTGGTGTTAGTAAGGCTACTATTGACCCGTTGGCGACGAAAGCTGGAAGTCATCAATGCAGAAGAGGAACTACCAATCGAAGACGCGCCTTCATTGCCAAGCTCAGCTGCATATTCTCCATCCGATGGGATCATAAAATAGATGTAACGGTGGAGCTGTACAATAAATCGTTGCTGCAGTAACCAAATCAGCATATGAATGTACTCATTTTTCTTGATTGTAGACAAAGTCTTCATGTATTCACCAATGCGACGAGTTCCAGAAAACGTAGATAACACTTCTCCT
Organism: Peronospora belbahrii; assembly: GCA_920618645.1. Taxonomy (NCBI): domain Eukaryota; phylum Oomycota; class Peronosporomycetes; order Peronosporales; family Peronosporaceae; genus Peronospora; species Peronospora belbahrii. The sequence goes on along the minus strand of CAKKTJ010000322.1, from coordinate 362,508 downwards.
ATTTCATAGGGCGCAAACTTTCGCCGGAACTCCAGCGCCAGCGGTGACTTAATATTCAAGTCTGATTTCGTATTGACCTGATAAATGTTGTATAATGTAATAGCGTCCACGATACGCCCGAACCCCCAATAGACAAGATGTGCTGATAGACGAAACACTTGATGAATAGGCACCCCGGTCTCAAAGGCAATATCTTGAAAACTCTTCAGCGGATTCACAGCCTCCACCAGGTCTCGAAGTTGTCGTGCATGATCTGCAGGCAGCTTATTCAGAATATTACTTTTGTCAGAAAGTAGCAGCAACGTATGATACGGACGCAAACTCGCCATTCTAATCGTTACAGCATCCGTAAGTGTCAGTGACAATTTTACCCATCCATTCAACACAACATGCGCAGCTCCAAATTCTTCCAGTCCATAAAATACTCGCTTCAAATCATTTGCTAACACACTTTTTTCCAGTGAAATATCGATCAATGTCTGCGGATCTACATCCACAATTGTCGACCCACTCTCTCCATCCTTCCTATGGTGATGGTGATGCAACAGACTTGCTCCACTATTTCCGTTATTGCCTCCTCCAGTATTATTTGAAATACTGTTGCCACTTGTTGTACCCGATGTAACTGCAGTACTCATGCTTGATCCACTCGTACCACCTGATATTCCCGTATTATTGTTTCCTGCATTACGTTCACTTTGCGCCAGTTCATCTCGCAATTGCAACAGTTCTCGCACTTCTTTTGACACAAAACGAACACGAAGTTCTTCATGCAAAAGACCATTCGACAATTGAGCTGCTACTGTATGAAAAGCTTGAGCACTACTTCTTCTTTTTCTTCTGCTATCAAGAAGCTCTTCCTCGTCTGCTCGCTGTAGTGGCAATAATTGAGTATCACTCCCTCCATCCAAGCCATCAGTACTTCTTGACCTTTGTAAAGGATGATCTTCTAATGCAAAAATGACATTAAACATGGTAGTTTCGTTTCCAAACGTGACGGTCGAACCTGTCGTTGATTGCTCGTTAACTGTAGGTGGTGCTCCGATCACCGAAGTTGACCCATTACAGGATGTCAAAGCATTTCCTAAAACACCATCTGCTGGTACTGGAGCTGGTAGACGATGTGATACGAGTACTGGATGACTTACAAAGCGTAAATCATCGACCACAAGTTCCAAACTGGCATTACATAACGCATTTTTAGGTCGAAAGAGTTTAGCTAATAAAGGGGCTGGAAGTGTGTGGAAACTCGATGCATTTGTACAAGGAGGAGAAGGATAACGAAATGCCAAGTTACAACCTTTACTTATATCGTCTACTACAAGTGCAATACCCAAGAGATGACACCCATCGTCGGGTATGGTAGTGGTATTCATGTGACACACAACTGTAGGAGAAGAAACTGCTTTTCTACAAGTTTGAAATGTACGTTGTAGAAAAAACGGTTCTGTCAGCTTTTGACAAAAACGGTATCTTCAGTTTCACAATGACAAATTACTGGCAGTTTTTACATTGAATTAGAGATGTATTTTACTCAAATTTCAGCTTTCTCTATTTTTTGACCCATTTTCAAATATCCAATAATAACCAAAATATTATCCAATGTCATCCAAACATCATTCGCAGTCTAGTAGCTCTTCCTTCGGGCTGCATGGAAGCTTCTATCGGGTCTTCTGCAGTCCTTACTGAGCTACATACCACAGACTCATCCTTTTCAATTGTACAAGATCAAATAAGCAGCAGTGACAGCAGCAATGACGACGATCTCGTCCAAGAAGCGATCAAAAACAAGCAAAAAATCCATAAAACATCTGATAATTTCACATTTTCCTCATTGCCACGCAGCTATAGTCTCGGATTTGAGCCTCGACGAGCTTATATCGACTATAAATACCCGTGTCTATTGTCTACAAGTGACGACGTTAGGATGGCGAGTGTGGACGTGTTGGAATCAGAACAATCGGCGCAGAATTCGACTCTGAAACCACGTGACATTGGCGTACAGGAACATGAGGCTTTAAGGCGTAATCAGTCATTTTCTATCGACTCGAAGCTTACATTAGACTCTTCTGTGTCTACTTTAGGAACGGAAATGCTGTCTACAGCTGAAATGAAGTCTCTACAAGTTACTGAGAGAGCGATGCACAAACCTCGTACAATTCCTGAACTTTTGGCTGTTACAATTGACCCAAAGACTTTTACAACTGAAAAAAGAGACAAGAGACTGGTACTGTATACGTGGATGCTGACTCAAGTGGGGCAGAAAACCAAGAAGAAACTTGGCGAGCTAAGGAATTCGTACTTTGCCAGTGGACTCGTAACTTGTTCACTCTTTTTAGTGCTTTTAAATGCATTTGCTATTGTTATTATGAAGTTGAGTTACTACTCAAAAGACGTGGAGGATGACAGGCAACAAGAGTGCAGGCATTGGCTTGAACTGCTTATGACGATGCATTTCTTAGGTCTCCCGACTATTGTACTCATTGCTCCTGTCGTATTCCCGAATACGTTTTTTGCACTGTACAGGATAAAGGATAATCGCATGATTCGATGCCCGTATTTGCTGTTTTGCGAGATGATCGTGACATTTCAGCTTGGATATATGATATATGTTGCAGTGAATCAGTTGCTAAACGTGCCGGTGATTGTTAAATGCCACAATGCACTCCAACTCCGACAGACTCTCCTATTCTATTCAGCGACAGTCGTATGGCTCGTACTTTTCCGTCAGATTGTCATTTTCTGCCGCTTTCTGACGCATTTAAAGCTGCAGGCAGACAGATCCAACGATTCTTCACATACATCAGGACTAGGAATCTGGTGTAAAGCGCTGAAGATGCTCTCATACCGAAGAAAAGACACGCAACTTGTGAAGGAATTCAAAAAGCTTCTCTATCAGGCAGTCGCTCGTGGTGATATTCTCGCTGTAGAACGACTGCTGTTGGAAGCGCGGTCCAAATATAAAATCGACCGGATGCAGGATCTTTATAGACCACCGGCACTGTGGTTTTATGCCTTTGCGAAATCAAGAAAAAATCCGCTGCACATCGCCGTTAAGCTGGGAGTAATTCGTATTGTTGAGCTTCTGCTTGACCACGGAATGGATGTAAATGTGCTTAATAAAGTGGTGCGCGTGAATTTCAACAATGGTTTAATATTCAAGATAATCAGCCGCATACTGGTACGTCTATCTGCAAGAACGAGAGCTTTGTAAGGAACTTATTGATGCGTTTGTCTTGTTTGCAGATTCGAACACAAGATGGCCTTCGGTCGCCTTTGAAGACTCTCCTATGTTCAGTGCTGCTCCCACCACTCCATGGTGCTGTTGCGGAAGGCTATGTTGATATCGTCCGCTTACTAATCAGTAAAGGTGCCGATGTAAACGTGTTACCACGGGCGTCATTTTACTACCCAGCAGCAATTCTCCCACCAATATTCATGACAGATGATCCGCAAGTACTGCGCCTACTGGTAGCGTGTGGTGCAAACTTTCTTCACGTGGCGTCTGTATCTCTCACAGGGTTAATTCGTACGTACGCAACGCCGTTGCAACAAAGTACCTTTACCCTGCGATCAGATCTGAGTGACTATCTACTGGAGTGCGGTGGTGATGTCGCGCTGACCCCACTTCACGAAGCATCTGCTACTGATAACGTTGTAAAGATGAAGCGGCTCCTTGCTCGTGGTATTCAGGTCGATACTCTGGGAGAACACGTCGAGGGTGTGCATCGGCGGACGCCATTGCATTGGGCAGCAGTTGTTGGCAAGGTGAACGCTGCTAAGCTATTGCTCAAAGTAGGTGCTGATCCCAACGCGAAGGATCGAGATGGTCGCACACCCTTGCATTGGGCGGCCAGAAACAACCACGACGAGGTGGTATCGTTACTGCTTGCTTACAACGCTCAACCTGACGCTACGGATGATGAAGGCATCCCAGTCGTGTGTTTTGCTGCGGAGGCTGAAGGCGTGGACTCGTCAATCTTTTCTAATCTTGTGGCTGCTGGTGCTAATCTACGGACTCAAGTGTCTGGTGGCAACACTGCGCTGCATATTGCGCTGCAAAAAGAGAATAGACAAACGGCAGTATCGCTGATCAAATGCGGATCGAGTATGATGATTACAAACAATCATGGTAAGCGAGCTGTGGACTGCACAACATCTACCGAGCTACAGTTTTTGCTCAAAAAAGAAGCCGGTGCTCGTAAGATTATGATCTCATACACGCATACACACGCACAATTAGCTTCAAAAGTTCGCGAATATTTGGAATCACACAAGCAACTAACGTGCTGGATGGATACAATGGATCCAAGCGGTATTGGTGGCGGTGCAGTTTGGCGAGAGGAAATTGCACGCGGTATCAACAATTGCTCGCTCGTACTGAGTATTGTGTGCGATGGCTACACTAAATCTGAGTGGTGTTTGAAAGAGCTCGCCCTTGCAAAGCTTCTTTGCAAACCAGGTAATGTACATGCGTTACGTTTTTTGCAAGCACGCTCCTGTGCTTATCCGATGCTAATTTCGAGTGATTATAGTTCTCGCTCTTATTGTGGAGGAAAACCACGCAGCGTCCATGGCATCTTTGGAGGTACGTTATCTACCAGAAGTATTTGGCGATGCAAATGCTTACAAATGTTATTTTTAAGCAGCCGCTTATTCCGTACAAGAATCGAATTCCATTCCACAATTTTGTCATATCCAGACGACGAGAAAGTCCACGCGCAGTTGTTTTCGATATCGATGATGCTGCGTTTGTCAAAAGCTGGCAAGTCGTACGCCCGCTATTGATTTCAATTATGAAGGACGGGCGCCACTTTGGTAAAGAGGAGCGTGATAATGTGGCCTCAATCGTTCCTCGCCAGAGAAGGCATCATCAAAAGATGAAGATGGGTATTGCAGGTGAAGAGAGAGGAGTTGTCAGCACAAGCGACGACGGTACTGTGGCGAGTTCGGACAACATACTTTTGCTCGTATATTCGCCACTTGGTGCTGCGAGCACCCTTCAAGTCAGGGTGAAGACAGACCTGGAAGGCTTTGGATTTCGATGTCGCGTTTTGGAAGAAAATGATCTGGTTGAGCAGTTGCAAGCTTCTCATGGTGTAGTGCTGCTTATTGAAGTACCCTTATCATCGGGTAAAAAGGGACCGGACGAGGCCAAGGCAGATAAATTTGTTCGGAAGCAGCTCATTGCCTTGATGACCCGTATCGTTACAGCAGCGCAGACTATGAACCCGCGGAAAAGTGTGTATCCTGTGCTCGTTCAAAACAACTTTATCGATCTCAGCAAGATGTACACTCTAGCGCGATCAGAGCTGTTCTACTTTGTAGAAGGTGCTGGCTGGTCTCGCAGTGTTGCATGCTTAATAAGTCATCTCCGATTAAAGCAGGAACGAAACCGTTGTAGTAGCGGCGTGAAACTTGTCGCTCCCAGCGCGTAAGCAAAGTGTTTGATTCGACGAAGGGTATGCCGCACATTTGCGAGAGTTGCAAAAGAGCATGTATATGAGTATAGCCACGAAACTTTTTGTTCGCAATCAGGAGAGGCAAGCCACTCGTGTGCTTTAACAAAGTAAATACAGCAGCACGTTTCTATGAACTAGTCCACGCGCTGTCAAGCAATGCTGCTCGTGTAAGAATCACCGCTTTATTTTTCGAAGGCAAGATGACCAATAAGGTCATCTTGCCTTCTTATTGACACGGACGGATGTGCGTTTGGTATGAATCTCATTTGACGCTTCCAAGCTCGATTCCGTTCCTGCCGACGTTTGGTGTGTACGCAGATAATATATGTTTTAACGAGCTCCACTTGTAGCTAAATCGCTCCCATATTCAATTCGTAACTCACGACTTTAGTCCCAAGTCAATACATTCTAGGTTCCACATCGTCACAAGCAATTCCCCATCGAAACATTAGCAAGCACAATTTGCAGAGGTGTACAAACGTGCATTACTATTTTCCTCCTGCGTCTTTGTTGTCCAAAGACCTTCACTCGTCAAGTTTAAAGCCTCCCATTGCCCAATGATCTTTTCATTTTGTGACACAATACTAGTGTCGTGCCGACAGCAAGCATAAGCGATGCTCCTATCGCAGCGTAGATACAAGCGACATAAGAATATGGCAAGCTGTACCATAAATCCAGCGATTCAATCAAAGGTGCTCCAAAGTCCAAGGTCGTACGCTCAGAAAATTATACTGCCATGGTAAAAGGGAACGCCTTCTTATCAATACTGTCACCGAACAGTGAAAGGCATCGTCTAGAGCGCTTTTAGAGCGGTACATATCGGGTCATGACACGTTGTTAATGCACCAAGCTTGAGCTGCTACTCACCTAAAAAATGCCAATGTATCCATAACTTTCGTAATATTTGGCAGCAGGTGTACGTTTCATATAACTCTCTCAGCTGACACATCTTCACGCAACAAGTCCTTTTGGCTAGAAAGAGCCTGGTGTTCTGACATTATGCGCCAGTGCCAATTATTGCCAATTTATGCGATGACAATTATCACGTGACGCCTGCAGTTACTGACGTTCAAAGAATGTAGAACCGTATCGCAAATTTCCACAGCTCGCAAACGCAGAAACGCACTGTTGGCGGTACGAAAGCGTCTACTTCAAATCATTCGCTTCACAGGGTTCGCTGATTGTGTTACTTGTGGTCACGTGAAGAAGTGCATTCGGCTGTAAAGCAACTTGCCTTGCGCACACCTTTAAATACACGAGAGGCGTTGCTTAGCCATTCACGCAGCGAGAGTGGATGCGGAGGTGGCAGTGGCTTCGAACCTAGTGGCATCGGTGGAGCCGACATCGCTTGTGATGTAAAAGAGGGTGAGCTCGGTAAGCTCAGCATAAATCGCTGGAAATCTTCTGCAGCATCATCAAAGTCTGCGTATTTGTTTGAAACAAAACCGCGTGTGCTTGTCTTGTTTTGGTCTTTCACATTCTTGTCTTCGCTCGCTGGAGATGTCATTACTAATGATGCAGCTAATTTTGACTCCCGGCGTGTCAGCAGTTGCTGACAATGGGGCAGCACGAATGACGCCGTGTAGAGAATACTAGCATCGTTGCACACAGAACTACTGTGTCTTGCTAGTGTATATGGAACGCGAGCCAACGCTTGCGGCCAAGCCGCCTCAAGTGCACGCTCGTGAGCTGAAAACAGCTCGTCTTCGCGGTACAAAAACTCCGAATCTGAGACATTGTTAGCCACATAAAGTAGCCGCGCTGCGTGCTTTTGGCTGTTCCCAGACACATTTGGTAGTCGACACTGTGAGAACTTCTGCTCTATCGTGCGAAGAAGGTTAGTCACAGAGATTTGAAATGCCAACCCGTCATGAACAATCAGCACATAGTGGCAGATGGCACACAGAAACACCGCAATCTGATACGATACAGCCTCTACTTGTTGCTCCGGCGTGAGTGCACCAAACCGCTGCGACTCATTCCGTTCCAATAAATCTGCAAGAATTGAGCTGCTTAGCAGTGGTTGTGAGTCCAATAAGATTGTCGGATGACCGGATCCTCCAACCATTGAGACAGCTAAATCAATTCCAATCGTCTCATGCCGATCCAACACTCTTGATTCCAAGTTTCTTGTCATGAATATCGTATCATCTGTGTTTTTATCCTTCTGAGCAAGTAAAGACAAGACTGTAGACTTGCCCACTCCTTCCAACCCAAGTACACCTACTACCGTAAAGTTTGTAAGTTCTAGACAAGATCCTAATTTCACCGACAAGTCCGTGGCAAACTGCATCTGAGGTGTAATAAGCTTGACACTAGTAAGTGGTGGACTAATGTTAATCTGCTCTAAGGTAGAGAACGAATAAGGTCGTAGACCGCTTTGTTTCATTGCTGAAGAGCCTGTCCTCGTATTGCGCCGTTCTATAGATGATGATGATAAAGAGGCTCTAGAGCTGCTATTGAGCCGAGTATCAGCCTGAAAATGATGATCTCTGTCCTGATATGATGCGACATCATGTCGACTGCGACGATTAGCATCAGGAGCATCAGGTTCATAGAGAACTCCGATCGACCCTGGAGGTCCTCCAATAGGTGGACGAAGCAGCGTCTTGGACATCATCAAAGCAGGAGATGAAGATGAAGATAGATTGCGATGACGAGGTCGTTGAGAGCTTCGAAATGCGCGTGAAGAGCCTGATAATGAGCTTGTAGTAGCTCGAGACATTGTACCATGACTTGTGGAAGAGCTACCGTTGCTGCTATTGGTGGAATTGAGACCGCGATGGCTGCTACTGCGCTATGAGAGAGTAAAATACAGTCATAGAGTAAGAAAGAGGGATTAAAGAGCGTAATGAACACAGGAGAATGAACCTTCTGACGCTGCTTCTGCGGCGTATGTTCACGATCCATATTTGACTCGAACTAACAGTTGACGAGCACGAATGAGAAATTAAAGATAATTTTTTTCAGAAAAAGAACACACAATCAATCGAGTTTTTCTACTATAGTTCGTTCTGGTAAAAATGACAATAAATTGAGTTTTATTGCAATATTGACAATACATTTCACTATGGCAAAGAGATCAAGCTAACCTACTTACACCCGATTGTACTTGTTCTGGCGTTGAATACGACCACGATACGATACTACGGTACTGCTACTTCGCGTCTTTTTCCCACTCTTTTGTCTTCGTTTCGTATTGCGGGATAGAAATGAATCGCGTTCATCCATTTCCTTGTCAAAGAGACTTAAAGCTTGACTCAAAGCTGTAACAGGCTGCTCCTTCTGATTCTGCTGCTGCTGTTGCTGCTTCCTTAGCGCCTGCATGGCTACACATTTAGCTTCTGCCTGTTTCTCGATACTCTTGGAGGTCAGCAAATCTTTGGCGGCAGATCTGCTGCCATTGCCATTCGACACGATAAAGCCTTTAACGTCTAGAGCTAAATCTAGGTTAGAGAACATGGATAACATCGCGGACTTGTCGATAGGCTTATTAATCGTGTTCAAGATAGTTGCATTGCTATCTGTGACAGAAAGAGAGGTGCGTAAGCTAGAAACGAAAGGTGAGGTCATCTGCCAAGTGATATGACTGACGGTTGGTCACGAATCGTCTGCTATTGAGTTTTTGTATACTTACCTATTTTTGGTACAAATCGTATACTTTCTATTTGAAAAAGACCAAATTGGGTAACTGACAGCTCTATTTACCCAATTTACATCTCGACGGCTTTATTCACGAACAAAATACACTGGGAATGGCAACAATTTCGGTTCGATATAATGAGAGTCTATTCATTTTATCGAAAGCGATGCCACCGACTCGTCACTATCTGCCTCATCATCTTTCTTCTCCATCTTTTGATTCAATCCAGCTTCCATCTCCTCAGTGGACACATTTCCATCTTGGATTATTTCGGCTTCAAGTGTCTCTAAAAGCTGCCGAAGCTGTAGCTTTTGAGCCTCCACGGTTGTAGAATCAACAACTGCCTTCGCTTCATTCGCGTTTGCACCGTCATAGTTGTTCTCGACAGCTTCATCAGCAACCAATAGATCTAATTGTTCCCGCAAGACAGCGATCAGATTCTCACTATCCATATTGCGCTCGTGGAACTTGACCATTACGTAGGCTCGCAACTTTTTTTGAAAAATGGCACAAGTGTGCCACTACAAATGCGATCCGCTCTAGCACAAACAAGCCGGCGTCTAGACGTCGTAAGTAGTAGCTATCTTCATCCTCCTCTTCATCCTCGTTTTCGTAAAGATGACTGCTACGTTCCACGCGCTCGTGATACTTCACGAACAGATCCACCAATCGATCAATTTTCTCCATGTCATTTTCCACAAACTTGGCATGGAGACGGTCATAGCCATCAACAGGAGCGTTCTCGCATACCCACGCACACAGTGAAGCTATCAAACTCACCACGTTTTCTTCTTCCTTAGCATGCTTACTAGCCTTGCTAGCTTTCGTGATGCTGGTCGACTCATATTTACTATGCCGCCCCATGAAGACCGAAAAAATAGTACGAAGGCCACCAATCTCAATCAGGCGTTCACAGTTGCGTGCGTTGCCCATGAGTGCATGATCCATACCACACAATGCTCCACTAAACATAAACCGTTTACGATCTTTCATGAAACGCAGCAGCAGCTCTAATCCTTCGAGGCGGCGGAATTGCGTCTGCGCTTCTGGCACAAGCAGAACGCTGCACAGAGCATTCACTAAGTTCCCCACTAGCTCTTCTTCTTCATCACTGGCCGGATCTTTTTTCCGATACGGCGCCAGTGCTTGCAGCAAATCATCCATGAGATTCACCTTGCTCTTTTTCTCGCTCTTCGTCACAATTCTTTGCTCCTCATTTGGCCATTCCTTCCCCGTCCACGCCACAAACTTCTCTCTCGGTTTTGCTCCCGATTGTAGCAGAATTGACAGAATCTCACTTGCATACAACTTGTTGTCACTAAAATCTCTACCAGGCGCCACTTGTTTCAACAGAAAAGGCAACACCGCCGTCTTGTCCACTACTTCGACACACACCTGAGGCTCCAAGTCCGCCAAATTCTCCAGAATCTGCAGCGAATTATATATACCCGTCATCTCCTCCTTTACTTGATCGCCCTCTTTCCCTTCATCTGCTACAGCTGCCAGTTGAAACAAGTTGGTGATCAACAAAGGCAAGAGCTTTTCGTCCACGAGATGCTGAGCTAGATTTCTGGCTGGCTCCAATGACTCTGTCGCATCATCGACATCCGTCAGATCTGCCAGCAAACTCAAAACAGTCAACCGAATGTCGAGATTCTCGTGCGCGAACAGTCCTAGCAGCAGGCGAGGCACCTGCAACTCTATCATGACAGCGAAGAGCTCCGGCTTGGCTGCCACTTGTTTCCAGCGCGTCAGTTCTCGATCAAGTGCAAGCTCCGACTCTAAGAACTTATTCGGCTCATCTGCATATTTTTCCCGGTCTAAAGCATTGCGTCGTACGTGTTTCTTTACGGTATTGGCCATCGTCTTGAGTGATCGGGCATCCAGTGCGTCGCCTTCTTGCGCTTCAGCAGCATCGACAATTGCACTTATATTTATATCATTAGCTTCATGAGACACACAAGTACGCTTAGTAATAGGAGATGAGGACGTAAAGTCAGCAGGACGCTTAGGAGCAGCCTCTGTAGCCAGCACTCGCTCAAAGTGGTTCTCCATATTCCGATGCTTAAGTGGAATAAAGACAATGGATTGGTTAAAAGGATAATTCGGTTTTATCCAATCAACAGGACGACACGATATCGGTATCTCATCACAATTATTAATTATTTTTGATGAAAATGAGTGATCCAAGAGTAGGTGAAAAGCGAGGGAGGTTACTGCATAAAACAATGTGTACGCACTTTAGTAAGATGCACATGATGAATATGAAGGAAATAAATGCAATGGAAACGTCAATTCATGTTGCACAGCTACAGCATTACATTTTAAATCCGGTAAAAAAAAGAATCCATTGATAATTGACAAAAAGAGCTGAAATGATTTAATTAACAATATTATTACAATTATTATTTTTATTTATTGATTGATTGCAGGAAACAAGTGCTACACGTATTGACCTATCGAGCGAATTATACCACTGTCTATCGTGTAAATTTCGAGGAGTTCGCGAATTGTCGAGGGCGCTATTGCACGAGAGTGAAGATGGCGAGGACGACGGTACTTTCATGGCACATGCAATACTTCAAAACCATAGTATTGGTATCGTGTTAGAGTTGTTTTGTTATTGTTTGCACAAATTCTGGAGCTGACTACGTTTTGTGTGGTGCTGTAGCTATGCTGGAAAGAAAAAAACAATTGTATTGTGCAAGTTGTCGGGATTTTATCTACCCTGTAACAACTGTAGCAGGTGAAAATCAACGACGCAAACGGAAGATTTGTAGTGTGGTGTCATCGCACAAACTGCTACGACGTGGGCTGGTGAATATGGGCAATACGTGCTTCATGAGCTCGGTGCTTCAAATTTTGGCACACAATCCCATGCTTCAACACTATTTTTTTGTGGCGAGATGTCATGACACGACAATCTGCCAGCAACAGCGAGAACGGCTGCTGGTGAAGCGACAGCAGCAACTGGAAGGTGAGAAGCAAAATCAACACCATGACGGCGATGAGAAAGAGAGGGAAGATACGAAGCACGACTCTAATCTTGCCATTGCAGTTTGTCTGGGCTGCGAGCTTGCTGCTTTCATGAAACTGCTTGTACCTCCTGCGGTCCACAAGGCACGAGATACTATGACCGCTTCACCAATCGTACCGCAAGGTATTTTAGAAGCAGTGTGGAATGCATTTCCGTCTTTTATTGGCACTGCTCAGCACGATGCACACGAACTTCTGATTGCATTACTGGGAGGTCTACACTCACATACGCACCCCCGTGTGTTTGTTCACGGTGGCGCCTCTCCGCGATTTACTCCACGTGGACATAGTCTGTGCGACTGCGCGGTGCACCAACACTTCTCCGGTGTGTTGAGGTCTAAACTTGCGTGTGAAAGCTGTGGATTTGCTTCGTACAAGTTTGATCCGTTCTTGGATGTGTCTTTGTCTCTAAACGATGGAAAGAATACCAATGTCAAAAATGAAAAACGCGAGGAACAAGTCAATGGGTCGTCTGCAATGAACCTCGAGTCATTGTTGCGTCAGTTTGCAGCCGAAGAGGAACTGCGAGGAGCGAATCAAGTATATTGTCTTCGATGCTCGAAGTATCAGAACAATTACAAGAGCCTGAACTTGCATACGCTACCAAACGTGCTCGTGTTTCACATCCGCCGTCTCGACTTTTATCGTCAGCAGAAACTGGTGCAGAACGTGGAGTTCCCGCTGGTGGGGCTCAACATGAGGCCGTTTACGTCGGTGGGTATTGACGAGGTTAGTGATTGCATAGAAGCAGACGCTAAAACTTCCGGACAAGTTGGCGATCAAAGCGAATATATGTACGATCTTGCCGCAGTAGTAAGCCACCACGGCGAGTCAGTCAATGGCGGCCACTACACCTCCTACGTAAGAGACGAAGCGCCCAAGAGTACAACAAGCCCGACCAATTTAAAACAACAGCAGTGGGTACTATTCGACGATGTTGATGTCAAGACTGTTGCCGCCGAGAACGTCGAGAGCTCTCAAGCGTACGTGGACACATCGCTTTGTATGTATTGGGCATTTTCGGTCACCACGACAAACATACTTTTCTGTGTTTGTGGAACAGATACCTACTTTGCTATGTCCGTCGGAACCCATTTATCGCTGTCGCCGCATAACAAACAAATAGGGGTGAGTTGGTGCCGCGTGCAAAATGAAGCTAAACCGGTGTATCTCAATCTTGTTTGTTCACCAGACTACCTGTTCATGAAAGCATACCACAATTGAAAGTCAAGAGATTATCATACGCTTGTTTGATCGATGACACAGTGGGGATACGTGTTGGTAATCCCATGCATGATTCTCAAGTTTTGAAGAGAGCAATGGATTCTATGATACATACTGAACGTACATGTGTGTCGAGAATACGATAGCCACTTTCAGTCGGGCGCGATAGCTCGCAGCTTATCAGTCAAGAATTCGAATGTTTGGTTTCTACAAACGTAGAAACAATAGACCTTGCAAACCCCATTTGAAGACACATGCCATGATTGCTTGAAGCTAAATTGAATTTAAAAAGTGTGGAAAGTTTCCGCTGGGAACAATGTGTACGCACTGTTGTCTTTACGCTGTTAATCTCAATGTGCAAATGACTCTAGGCAGTTGTTCAGGTCAAGACCAGTCTGGAGTCAGTGAGCTGGCCGACCTGTGCCTTGTGTGACCTTGTAACGTCAGCACCAGCAGTGAATGGCAACAGAAAAACGCGATGCTACACGCTCCGAGCAAAATCGCGATCTTGTATTCTGAAGAGCATCAAATATCGTGCAAATATTAGCTCGACAAATTCCATGCCGTTTTCTGTTATTGTAAACGTACCTAGCAACTTATCAATGGCGGCATCGCCAGTTCGCCAATTAAGATTGAGCTCCGCCGAAATTGCCACAAGAAAGACTCCAAAGCCAAAGAGCAGGCAAAGCAGGCCGTTCCAAAAGAAGCGGGTAGTCACCGAGCTATACGTTGCAAAGAGCCATGTGACTACGGTGCTTGTCATAAGAGCCCCAATCGTCACCGGACCGTCGGAGGATTCGAAACTTAGAGATGCTAGATTCTGTGAGACATACAACAACAGACTGGAGTAAGATTTGTTCAAGTTTCACCTTCCAGCAAAAACTTACATTGAAGCCAACCAACGGGCCATTCAAAAGCATCCCGGTCCATGCATGAGTAAATAGCAGGAGAATAAATAGCAACAGCATCGCCATCCAGAGATCAAGTCCAAAGCCAACGGTGACGCCAACCGCGCTCTTCAAAGCACCAACGGTAATCTCCATACCCGATTTCACCAGACCGCCCTCCAGAGCAATCTCATGCCGCAGCAAGTTCTTGTCAGCACCACCACTCACCAAATAAACAACAGGTTTCTGTTTATCGGCTGACGGTGCAAAGCTCATACCAGTAATAGCGAAAGAATGCTGCTCTGTCGACTTCTTCTTGTACTGCCACAGCGTCGACGCCAGAAACACTTTGATCTCTCCCGTCACTGCAGCCGCGCACACAAAGCGGTCATCCTGACTCACACAAAGACTGGCCACAGGCTTGTCACCAGCAACAGCTATTTCTTCAATCACCCACGACCACTGCTCCTCATTCTCCTGTGCAATGGTTTCCGGCTTCCACTTGATCAAAATAGAGTCGCCACGCGCAGGGGTCAGCACAGTATAAAGTCGACGTCCACTGTTAGCAAAACGCACACATCGAAACAAATGCTTGCGTAGTCCAACCGTAGGCTTCGTCGGTAGTCGCTGAAACGCAATATCCAGTGCGTCATCTTTTGAGAACTTGCAGATTGGCGTTACCTCTGTAAGTCTCCATAAATGACACGACTGGTCCTCTGCACTTGACGCCACAAGGTTACGATGCGAGAGATCCACGTCAATATCACGAATGCGCTTCGTATGACTACGATACTCCCTCGTCAATGTGACTATATTAGTTCCATTAATAACGCAGTCTCCAAGCTTTGCCTGCTCCGTCACGACTACCTTAGCATGTGGATCTATCTCATCTGGCACGAACAGAGCGTTCGCCGTGCCTACAGCCTTCTCAGGCTTGCAAGAACCTCGATTTAAACGCCATATGCGTATCACTCCGTCCTCTCCCCCCGTCAAGATCGTGGAATTACCAACAAAGCAAGCACAAGTCTGTGAACTGTCTTCCTCATGAAAATCTGTGCGAAATTTGACCAATAGTGTCATTGTCTTTTCTTTCACGTCCAGAGCATAAATCCAGCAGCCTGCACTGACTGATACCGCAATGAGCAGTCCATCATGAGAAAAAGCGACACCAGATGCTAGTTCCAGGCCCGTATCAGCTGTAAGTTCCTTTGTAAACCCCGTCGGATCCGTATCCGAGAGCTGGTAAATGTCCTGTTTATTATTTCAAAGAATTAATTACATAACAATTACTATTCTATTATAGAGGTAATCCGCCATGCCACGGTTCAATATATTATAAGTAACGACAAACGAGAGAAAGAAAACACGTACAACCGTATTTTTGATTCCAGATTTGAGCGAACCGCCACCACCGCAGATTGCAAATAAGCCACGAGCATACGATAGCCCCATAATTGGATACGTCACTAGCATCTTTTCTTACCTTCGACTATATTTCTATTTTTTATTTTTTAACGACTTTAGAAACACGCGGCACCTTTTTACGCTGTCACTAAGACGAGGGACAGGTAAAAGCGGCATGAAAACGTTTCTTTTATTTCATAGTGGTTTTTATAGTTTTTGATGAATTGAGCCAAAAGTCGTTCAAAATTAATGCAAAAATTGCAATTCAAACAGTGCAATGTACGCACAAAAACGTTGTGTATAAATGATGTACGTGAGTGTTGGTCGCGTACCCCCCAGTGTAACCAAATTATTTACATTATTGGTGAGCCAAATACCAACTAGCGATGACGGAAGCTCCGCGCTTGGACGATGTAGTGATCACGTTCGGAGACTTCACTCTAGAGGAGACGCAAAAGGTCTTAAATGAAGGTATGTAACCATCATTTTTTCTCTCACTTGGTACTGCAGTAGCTAACTCTCTCTCTCTCTTTTCTCTCAGCTGCTGCCGATGTAAAAAAAATTGCAAGAGCAAAAACCAATTAAAACTCCTAAATCATGGGCAGAAGCGCTATGTACCCCTACGAATATGCAATCAAAGCCTGTATGGGGTAGAATTGTTACTCCTTGGGCCGTTGCAGCTGGTGTCAATGGACATGCAGTCGTGTCAAAGACGACGAGGGATCCAGCCAAGCCACTGCCATTTGAGGAGGCCATACAGGAGACGCTTGATAGTTTAAATGTGTCAGCACCAGCAAAAGAGATGAAGAAGAGGTAGAGAAAGGATGAAAACGCTGAAAAAGAGAGAGAGAAGACTAATTGACTGGTTTTGGTTGATTGATACAGAGGATTAGTGAATCAGGGCAACACTTGCTTTCAGAATGTCATTTTGCAGTCGGTATTGGCCTGTCCGCCATTCGTGAAGTGAGTTATTTTCGTGGCGTTTTATGATGCGAAAAGAAGTTTACTTATCTTGTGTCTATGGTGTACAGTTTGTTGGCAGCAATCTCGACTTCTAGTCCCTCAACGCCTGAGATGCTGGCAAGTACTTCGACGTTCAAGGCGTGGAGACATATGGTCGCGTTCACGCGTGAGTTTGAAGAACCAACGTTAGCTCAATGTACGTATTATTATGCTTGTGGATGCTGCGGAGCGCTGGTGTCCAGCGACTAACGTAGAATCGATATGTAATGATTGAACAGTGCGGCAACAGGCTGCTAGTGGAGACCGAAACCTTGATGACATGCATGGAAAAGTGTCGCAGGCGATTCGAATTAGCGGATACTTTATGGACGTGCTGAGCGCCTTTCAGAAAATGCGCGGAGAGCAGGAAGACGCACTGGAGTTTCTGGAGTTTTTCTTGGAGTATTTACACACTGAGTACGAGAAAAGTAATTTGAAATTGCCAGCTTCGTGTGAGAAGCAGACGAAGCTCATTGTTACAGCCCCAGTAACTAATCAGAACGGAACTGATTCCGACACAGCCTTTGTAAAAGCTCAAGCGTTTGACGATGGCTGGGCAGAGGTTGGTAAAAAGGGCAAGAGCAGCGTGCTACGCCAAAATCCCGTCAACGCCATTCGTTCGCCAATAAATTGGTTGTTCAAGGGTGCACTACGCTCCGAACTCAAGCAGCATGGCAAGAGACAGAGTTCAATCACTGTAGAGCCATTCCACTGCTTACACTTGAACCTGGACTACGAAGCACAGGACCTCTCGTTTGTAACAGGCGCGGACGGATTGGCAAAACCACTTGGCACACCGATTACTGTGGAAGAGATGATTCGGAAATCATTTGATGTAGAGGTGATTGAGGATGCCAACCAAGTTCCTACCATGAAGAAGTACACAACCGTGGAATCCCTGCCTGTTGTTCTGACACTGAGTGTCAAGCGTTTCACGTATCATCCGGACCAGGGACCAGTGAAGCTACAGCAATTTGTCAAGTACCCACCTTTCTTGGAGTTTCCAACGCAGTTTATGTCACCGAGCTGTCGTGCAGAGAATGGAATGGACGTCCCCGGCGTTGCGCCTATCAGCGGATCTGGCTTTTCGGCTCCTCCAATGTACGAATTGTTTGCAGTCGTGTCCCACTTGGGCAAGTTTGTCGTGGGAGGTCACTATACGTGCGTGTGCCGTGACAACAAAGACCAGTGGTACCGCTACGATGATGAGCACGTAACGTCTATTTCGGAGGCTACGGCGCTCAGCGAAACTGCTTACTTGCTGCTATATGTTCGAACAAACAAGCGACCACCTCACCCATCCCTGGCTTCTCCATCCCCAATCTCTGCTGCGTTTCTCAAAACAAAGGGCCATAGTGGGTCAAAACTCAAAGCCAGCAATGGCAATACGAAGGTCCCCGGCGGAAAAATTTGCAAACAGCCTGTTGCAACATCAAAAGCACCGCCAGCACCTCAATCCATTCCAGGAATGTCCCCAGTGAAGCAGTCTGATGCAGCAAATTTGATGCGGAAGAAGCACGGCAAGAAGAAAGCACGAGGAGAGTAGATCGCAACCAAGCATTGACTAACGAATGCATGTCGGTCGACCAGTGCTTAGATAAAACAGTTTCCCCGGACGAGAAACACTACTTCAAAATGTCTTTACATTATTCACAAAATAGTCTCCACTCCAATTTGTATTCAAAAGTTACCCACAACAATTAATAGAAGTTCCGACGGTGTTGTTGCTGTTAAACACAACGCAATACACAAAAATTCCTCATGCCATCATCACTTTGCAATGCTTCCAGCCAACCTGAACTTGCCACGTACGTACTTTAATATAATTTTTCATAATCGTACTTAAGCAAAAACCAATATTTCGGTTTTTGTTTTCATATCAGTATAATTAAATATCAATTTCCATCTTCCTCCCCTCCTTCACTATTTTTCGCCATGAGTCGTGCTGCCCGTGCACCAGACGACCAGACAAAGCTAAAGAAGCAATTAAATGATCTTATGAAATTAGACGGGAATAAATTTTGTGCTGATTGTGGCTGCCGTGGACCTCGTTGGGCTTCGATTAATTTAGGCGTGTTTATCTGCATTGCATGTTCGGGTATTCATCGTAGCTTAGGCGTTCACTTGACGTTTGTTCGTAGCGTTAATTTAGACTCATGGACAACTGAACAAGTGCAACAAATGCAACGATGGGGAAATGCCCGAGCTAAGGAATATTATGAAGCCAACACACCTCGAGATTGTCATATTCCAACGGAACATTCATCTGTTCGCGAAAAAGAACGATGGATTCGAGATAAATATGAGCGTAAACTCTTTGTAGGAGATGGCATTCGAGGGAAAGAAGAGGAAGAACGTGGTGGTAGTGGTGGTGGAGGAGGGCGTCGGAAAAAACATGTAGAAAGTGAAGAAAATAAGCACGAGGAAGAACGACGTCGAGAGAGACGTCAAGAAAAATCCGCAGTACGTCAAAGCTCACGCACCATCTCGCAAGATTCTACATCAAAGGCCGAAGTACATCAACGCTCACGCACCACCTCACAAGAATCTACATCCACGGCTGCAACCGCGGACATTGTATCATTTGATGTGTTCAGTACGTCCGTCCCAACTACAAAACCTGCTACGCCGTCGATTGCACCGCCTGTTGCAACATTAGTCTTACCAAACAAGCCAAAACAGGATGAGTGGGCATTATTTGGTGGATCGATCAATGCGCAATCGGGTTTTCAAGATAAGTTTGCTGTACAACCTTCACCATCGACCGACCAACATGTAAAAAAGATGGCCAACATCATGGCAAGCTTTGGTAGCTCCACGCAGCAGCAGTCTCTGCAACAACAGAGCGCGTTTACACCTCAACAAAGAACGGCACCACAGACCCCGATGATGGGGATGCAGATGCCAATGATGCAGCCTCGACCAATGGGAACGACTATGCCCATGAGTATGCCTATGGGTATGCCCATGATGATGCCTATGAGTATGCCTATGAGTATGCCCATGAATATGCCAATGGGCGGACAGGGATTCATGAACCCTATGATGGGGCAACTTTCCAATCCGATGATGGGATACCCCATGCAGAACCAAATGCTTGGTGAGGCACCGCAGCAGAACGGCATGATGATGGGTACGGGAAGGAGCTGAAGTAGCTTTGGACGGGATTTTGAGCACTGATTGGTTTATGGTTTTGATTGAATGCAGGTGGTACTGCTCCAATGGGATTTCAGGGTCGGCCGATAAGAATGAACCCAATGAGTATGCAAATGAACCATCGAGGTTTGCAGCAACAGCAACAACAACAGCAGCAGCAGTATCAGTATCAACAACAACAGCAGTACCAGCAGCCACAGTCGCAAGTAGGCCCAAGTCAGCCGTTTAATACTTTTGGCTAGTCATATTGAGACGAATGGTGTATCTTTTCCTCGCTTCGTATTGTCATATGAGTACACGGAGCCTCTATAGAGTAAAGGTGACAAGCCTTTTCCTTGAGCCTTGACCAGCATCAAAATCTACAGGGACCATAATCATGCACTTTTTCTTTTTGGCTTTCCACCATTTTACCTTATTTTATGTCTACATGTGTCACTCGCCACTTGAAATCTAGAAAGCCCATGTACTTGAGTCGAGCTGTTTCGTTTGCAATAGCAGCTAGTGCTGTCGAGATGCTTAAGTTTAAGACAGCATGTCGCGTTTACATGGGGTAAGTAAGCCAGTATTGTTACAAATCGTGCTGTCAAATAATTTTAACTTGTTGCTGAAGCAGTTAACGGTAAAACTAATGAAGCGGGGTTGATTTATCAAGGAATGAACTTTGGCGCGAAACACAGGCTTGTCACGCCAAGTGGCGTTGGACTAGTGCAAATCTACACGCCTTGTAGAAAATCCATGTCAGTGACTTTGATAACGTTCAAAAGGTTTTGAAACAGGGTTGTCTATTGCAGCTTTGCTAGTCGACAAGACTCTACTTTGGATGCCCGGTGTGTTCACATTACACTTGGTAGAAGGCTGAACAATTTAGTTCTGCAACTTGATAAAGAATGCAGCTCATATAGTTGACGCTTGATCGACCAGTCTGGTCTGTACATGAAAACTCGATGTGCCTCCCACAACTCGACTATTCAAGCTTGTGCTAGCCGAGAGCTCAAGCACAAAGAGGTCGTGGGTCTCGGCGCTGTGGGAAATACTACAATCGATGTTGACACTGTTCGAAAGCTTTTCGCCTGCAGCCGCTGTTGAAACGTAATGGAAACCCAGCACCTTGCCAGTCTTCAGTATAACACGTGATTATACGAGCTTGAAGGGATGCTATTAGATTAGAAGAAGAATCCCGCAAAAGTTATCTCATGTCTAGAACGACTGTTTGTATTGAAAAGAACAACGTGGCGAGGCCATTAAGCGACCAAGTTTTCTGTAAGTCACGAAATATATTGAAGGCGGCCACGTAAGATCACACGGTGGATGTAGTCAAACTACTGTAGCAAAGCTACTTATGCACTACGCGCAGAGGAAGACAAGCTCAAAGAGCTTCTACGTCTTAAGGTGTTTAACCCTCCTAGGCTAGCTCGTAAGCTTGTGCCTATCGGCATTAACAACCGAGTCTCAAAGAGACTAGTATCAAAGATACTGATTCCTATACGGAATAGAATGCTTAAGCTGTAAGGCTTACAGAGCAGGTTTGAACTGATTGATATTTATGTTTATCTTCTAACACTAAATATAGAAGCACCTATCCTATACTTAGTGCTAGTCACTATTTCGACTGTTATTATTATGCAAAATGCATAGTCACTATACTCTAAATACGTATAGTGACCACGTGGCTTTCTGTCACGATATGGCCCTTCGTACTTCAGGTACGGTCACATCACCTACTTTTGTACCCAAGGCACAGCCACACCACATTGGTGTGGCAGGTGTGTATGTAAAATACACACCTTTGTGTAACCCCGTTACCCCCTCCCCCATCAATCCGTGGGACCCGACGTACCCACGAGTTTTCGCACTTAATTGGAGGCATCGTTTTTATTTTCTTCTCATTTAGCTTGCCTCGCACTAAGTGCTTGCACTTGCGTCTAAAGCTTCTGTGTTTTTAACACTTGCTATTTAAGCACCCGTCCATTGCACACACGCTTTATAAGCATCCTTGTGTTACGACACTCGCTCTTTGAGCATATAGTGCATCGCACTCACGCTAAAGCATTAAGTGTTACGACACTTGCTTATAAGCGTTAAGTGCCAAGCACTTGGTATAATAATACCTTTGTGTGTTTACGAATACTTGCTTCACAGCACTCGACGCTGACCCATTCCCTCGAATAGCTCTGTGACCTCTTCCACCTGTTCCCGGGCTGCAACTCTGGGGCCTTTGTTGATGCTTACAAAGTGCTGACCAGTTTTTCTTCAAAGATGCACCGCTTCATTCGAAATGTTAACAAAGAGCAGGTTTGCTCTACCGATACCACTCGCTCGGCTCTCATCGCCGGCACGGGTGCGCTAAAGGAATTTGAAGATCTTCTCAGCAGCCGGAGGGAGTCGGCCAAATTTGATCGGGACATTGCTGATCGCGTGCACGGTTCGGCATAATTTTGTCGGTCCTCTACTCTAGCTAATCATAAGATTTGAACTCCTGCGTCATAGATTACTCAACGGCCGATCCCGCGGGGATGGTGGCGGCTCACCGCCAGTACTGGGGATCAATTTTTTGCCTCCTTCTTGACCCCTAAAGTGGGACGCCTTGCCGCCTATATAACCCTAGGGGATCCTTGGCCACATACCGCTTGGCTCTCTGCCGACCAGCAACGGATGCTCGGGGTGCCGATCACTGGGGAGGTCTTTACCTCACCCAAGGGTCGTTCCGCAGGGTTTGATGGGTTGTAGGCAGAGCACCAGTCCCTTGTCACTGGTGAATAGGATGTATGGAGACGGATGAAGGCTCCGTCCGCCTTCTCGGTGTTCACATGAGCTTCTTGCTGCCTCCCAGCTTGCGGTTTCTCATATTCTTGAATCCATAGCCACCAGCTGCAAACTATGGTGCTTTCGGGCCCGTACACTCCAGGAACGGGCAGTTATCCTTTGCGCGATCTTCCTTCCCCTACACTTGTATACGAGATCCGAATTTTATCAGATTGGTCGCAGTGCGTCAAGATTCTTTGCAAGGCCTTTATTTTTAAAATATCATATGCTTCCACTCCTATATCGCGACGTCGTGGTGAACGTGTTCTCCACCTACACAATCCCCGCTAGCTCTACTCGGCCTTCCCAGTAGCTCGGCTACAATGTGAAATTTGGCGATCCGGTTGTGAGTCTATGTTGCATTCTAACAGCATGGAGTCTCTTTGTTACGAAGCTATGGCATGTGGTGAAACAGATAACGACAAAGTAGACTTTTCTAAACCAAATTTTCATCGTAACAGCTGACATTCATTACCTGCAATCAAGCCACGCCGCAACAGGGATGAGTCATAACATGTTCACAAGTCACAGGAAGCTAATGAAGCGGAGAAATGACTTGCAGTGAGCTTGTATCGGTCAAGTGGAATCAACCGATAAACGCATGTATGTGACCGCTGAAGCAGTACAAGTTGAGAAATATTCAGCGACGAAGATATCATGGCAATTGGGATACATACATACCTGTTCATAGATGTAATGAGATAGTAACGTGATTAATGTCAGACACATGAATGACTGAACCATCCAATATTCTTCATTCAAGACTCAAGCATCATTCGTTATGCGTAGCAATATCTCCACATTCCGTCGTCATAGGTTATTGACAACCCCATTCAAGCATGTTGTTCCTCGCTTCTTCATTGTTTCAAGCTCAAAGGATCAATCTGTCCAGCACTTTGCTTCTTTCTCAACTGGTTCAGTGAATCTCCTAGCATCTATAGGCAATACACCGTTGCTAGAGCTTACATTACTATCCAAACTTACTGGTTGTAAGCTTCTAGCGAAAGCCGAATACACTAATCCAAGTGGAAGTATCAAGGACCGTGTGGCCAAGTCACTAATATTGGACGCTGAGAAACGCGGTTTGCTCAAACCAGGAGGAACTATTATTGAAGCTACCGGAGGTAGTACAGGGGTATCACTTGCAATGCTCGGTGCTTCTCGAGGTTACAAGACAGTGTTAACGATGCCTGACATTACTGCTAAGGAGAAGGTGCAGATGATGAAAACGATGGGTGCTCAAGTGCACATTTTGCCCACGACGTCCATGTCGGACAAAGCAAATCACTTTTTTCACGTCGCTCAACGTCTTGCAGAGACGATTCCAAATGCGTATTGTCCTAATCAGTTTGACAATATTGCAAACATGCAAGCGCACTATGAAGGTACAGCACCGGAGATTTGGCGCCAGGTTCAAGGTGAGATCCACGGATTCGTGACATCGGCTGGAACGTCGGGGACCGTTGCTGGTATGTCAAGATTCCTTAAGAAGCACAAGCCTGATGCAAAGGTCTGGCTTATTGATCCCAAGGAAACTGCAGCCATGTCTGCGTTTATTAACAATGACAGATCGACAAGTACGATCAAGGATGGCTTTGAGATTGTGCCCATGGCAAGCGGATGGACTATCGCGGAAGGTGTTGCAGCGCTTTCGCGCGTAACGGAAAACCTGCGCAAGTCAATTGTCGACCAAGCTATCACTGCCACGAACCAAGAAATCGTCGATATGGCATATTTCCTGCTGCGTAATGATGGCATCTTTGTGGGGCCTAGCAGTGCGCTTAATGTATTGGGAGCGGTCAAAATGGCGCGTGAGCTTGGTCCAGGCCATACTATTGTAACTATCTTGGCTGATGGTGGTATTCGCTATGGTAGCAAACTATACAATGAGGAATGGCTGAAGGAACACAATTTGGTGCCGCATAAAGCTGCTACAAACAAGAAGATAGTGTCGCTAGACTTTGTGCATGAACATAAGTTTCTGAAAGTCGTTTGAATGCTAGTGCTCGTTGTTGCTTTCACGTATAAAATGGATAAATGGAGGCTAATTGTATTAATGCACCAAGCATTCTACGTAATGCTGCTACGTGTCAGCTTAGCACGCATGACGCACAACAAATCGACTAGTAGCATAACATGCTCACCAAGCTGAAGCAAGAAGAAATACACTTCAGCAAACGCAACGGACGCTGCAGTTTGATCAGTGCCAACACTGGAACGGACACAGCGTATGCTGTAGCTTGTGCATTGTTCAAACAACCAGTCTCTCCAGTTGTCAACGCATCAATGCCTGTTACTTAATTGCCCAGCAAGTCGTAGTCGTCCAATTTGTCGTTATATTTCATGATGGTCCTTTTGATCTTGGAGCTATCGACCCACGTGACAAAGTCCTCCATTGGACGTGTAACTAAAAATGCCGGATCAGTGATAACAGTAGGACCCACACGAACATGTCCTTGCTCCACAAATGTTGTGGCTTCTTTAATACTTTCAGCCATTTTAACACGCACCATCACGACTGGTAGCCGACGACGACAAAACGCCGAGACATTAACTTCTTCAGCTTTTAGTAGACTTTTCGTGGTCTGAATAAGTCCCATGTGGTATAATTTCTCCAATAATGCATTGGTTGTTTTGATCCGATACGGGTCATTGGCTGGACGTTTCTTAAGACGAGCAACAAGACGAGTGAGGTGACCTACTAATCGATTATATTTGTGATATTGTTCCCGATCAGGAATCCGATACCGACGAATGACTTGAATCTCACGTAAATTATTTTCCTTCTTCCATTCAAGTAAATCCACTTTCTTCAAGAGCTTTTGCTCATGGAACTTAAGTTGACGACCCATATTAGTGCTACAATCTTTCAAGGACGATCGCAACGTATTAAGTTTTTGGTTGACAAAAGGCGAACTGACCATGGAATTAAAGCACGATTTCGTTTACGTAAGCTTTCAGGTTTCCATGTGGTCCACATGACGCTTCCCTGACCAATGGATTCTTGCTTGAGTAGCTCCTCGATTCATTATTTGGTCATTCATTATCAATCATCCTTGTTACCAATTCATCTTGGCAATATGCTTGCAGTTAGTATGGAGAAAAAGAGTAAGAAGAAAAAACTAAAAGCTGTCGGTGACTTGACAACTTCTGGAAAAGATCTTATTGCTCCAGAGAATTATACACCTGCTTTAGATACGAGCAAATGGCCATTATTGCTCAAGAATTACCATCAATTAAATGTACGCACGGGTCACTATACGCCCATTCCATGTAGTTCAAGTCCATTGAAGCGCAATATCAGTGACTATGTTCGTTACGGTGTGATTAATCTCGATAAACCAGCAAATCCTTCATCTCATGAAGTCGTCGCATGGATTCGTCGTATTCTACGTGTTGATAAAACGGGACACTCGGGGACGTTGGATCCAAAAGTAACAGGATGTCTTATTGTATGTATTGATCGTGCAACACGCCTTGTCAAGGCACAACAGGGTGCTGGTAAGGAATATGTGGCAGTTGTACGTCTTCATAGTGCTATTGAGAGTCAGGCAAAGCTTGCACGTGGTATTGAGACTTTGACTGGAGCTTTGTTCCAACGTCCACCGCTTATCTCGGCTGTAAAGCGTCAATTACGTATTCGTACCATCTATGCCTCCAAACTTATTGAATATGATGAAGATCGACATTTGGGTATCTTTCATGTGAGCTGTGAAGCAGGGACATATATTCGTACATTGTGTGTACATTTGGGATTGGTATTAGGAGTGGGTGGTCATATGCAGGAGTTGCGTCGTGTACGATCGGGTGTACTAGGAGAAAACGATGCAATGGTGACAATGCATGATGTATTGGACGCACAGTACCAGTACGATACATACAAAGATGAGTCATACTTGCGACGTATTGTGCGACCACTTGAAGTGCTTCTCACGACATATAAGCGCATTGTGGTCAAGGATAGTTCTGTGAATGCTATTTGCTACGGAGCTAAGTTTATGATTCCAGGTTTGCTCCGTTTTGCAGACGATATTGATGTGGGCGAGGAGGTTGTGCTGATGACGACAAAAGGAGAGGCTATTGCTGTTGCCATTGCTCAGATGACGACGGCTGTAATGGCAACATGTGATCATGGAGTGGTTGCAAAGATCAAACGTGTGATTATGGAGCGGGACACGTATCCACGTCGTTGGGGCTTAGGACCTATGGCTCAGAAGGTTAAGAACCTTGTCAAGGAAGGCAAGATTGGTAAGTATGGCAAGGTCAACGAGAACACTCCGGATGATGTGTCGGAGCTGTATAGCAAAGACGGTGATAAGAAGCTTTTGATTGAGGAAGTTGTGGAGGAGAATGAAAAGGTTGTGGAGACTGATGAGGCACCTAAGAAGAAGGCCAAGAAGGAGAAAAAAAGAGAAGAAGGAAAAGAAGCACAAGCATAAGCGTGACGCTGAAGAAGCAAAGGTATCGAAGGCTGGTGATTCTCCCGAGAAAAAGAAGTTGAAGAAAAAGTCGAAGAAGAAACTAAAGGAGACAAGCGACTCGGAATAGACGACCTCATTTGATATTGCTGATGATTGACTTTCCATGACTACCCTTTCGGACAATAATGAGTTAGCTGTTGGTGAGGACCGAGTGTCATGGTGCTATGCTTTGATTACAGAACTGTAGCCCCGCAAGTAGTTGCTTTATTTTAGTAATATATCCTGTATGTTTTGAACGTCATCGCTACGCTGATAGAGCAGGACTCTTCAATTGTCATGTCACTGTGACTCGCAGAGCTTTGGCATGACGCTTCTGAACATCAACTTGATCCATCTTGCCTGTGTGTATGACCTGACACCACGCAAAACTTATTGCGTTGTTGCATATCAGCCTAACAAGCTTGGCTTGAGCTCGCCGTGTCAGCGATAGCCTGAATCCAGAACGCAGCAGCCTTGGCACCAGGATCAGGGATGCCAGCACCAAATTCTTCACCGACGTATCCGGTACGACCAAATGCTTGCTTTGTAGAAATATGCGCCGTAGCGTCAGCACCTTCTTGAGCGGCTGTAGCAGCTGCAATGGCTAGCTCAGCGCTAGACTTTGTGACAAGACTGTCGAGAGCACGAAGTGATGGAACGAGCGCATCCAGCATTGTGCGAGAGCCCTCCTTAGCCCCACCGTACTTCTGAATAGCAGCAATACCAGCGCGAAAAGCTCCAACCCACGTGGTAGTGTCAGTTTTCTTGCAAGTCTCAAGGTAATGTGACCCAGCCGTTAAGAAAATGACGTACAGCACGCCGGATGTACCACCTGCACTGCGACCCACTGATGCAGCAAGAGCACGCAAGGTTAGTGTAGCGTCATTGAGCGGGTAGTGGGCCTTCAAGTCGACTAGTATTGCTTCGGCTGCATTTTTGAACGTAGTACCGCAGTCGCCATCGCCCACCTTGGTATCCCAGCTCGTAAGTTGCGGCTCATTCTTGATCAAGGTATCACATACAGCCAAAATGCATTTCTCAAGCATACGTCCGTCACTTGAGAGCTCCACCGGACGCACAAAGGTCTTTTCAACCGCAACCGGGACTTCCGCTTTGATGAACGGTCCAGAAATCGCTGACTGCGAGAGGTCGAAAGGTGAGTGCGTCCACGCCGGCGCTGACGTAGGTGCATCAAAGAGTGCGAGCATTGCAGTATCGCCATTTGAGTTCCACAGCGAAAGCGAAAATCCCGCCATATCCAGCGCCGTCATGAAAGAGCCAACCATCACGCGTTCAGGCTCCACGCCCTTTGCTCGAAGTGCCTCGACTGCATACTTGGCCACTACATACAGCTCCATACTTGTTGTCGATCCCAAGTTGTTCACCATAAGCACACACTTGCTGCCATCTTGAAGTGCCAGTCCCACAGACGTCTGATCCGTCAGGATTGTATCCACCAGCATTTTGCACAACGACGGCACATCCTGTTGCTCACACTTGGCCACTCCTGGCTCACCATGAATACCTAGTCCAACTTCCATTTCATTGTCTTTCCACTCTCTATACGTATTTTCTTGTCCTGGAAGAGTACAGGGTTTAATGGCAACACCCATTGTGCCTAATTTGCATTCCTCACTCAAGCTAGCGACCATTTTCACAAGATGCGTCAGATCTTTCCCTGCTTTAGCAGCAGCACCTGCTAATTTGTGTACAAACACAGTTCCACTGAGTCCACGACGTCCAGCATGGGCATTAACAACTGCCACATCTTCTCCTATCACGACCATATCGCATTTCAAACCTTCAGCTTTTGCTTGTTCCACTGCAAGACCAAAATTGATCCGATCACCTGTATAGTTCTTGACGATTACAAGACAACCATGTGGTCCTGATACCAATCGCATTGCTGTAAGAACTTGCTGTGTAGACGGAGATGTGTATACATCACCACAGACTACACCCGTGAGCATTCCTTCACCAATATATCCAGCATGAGTTGGTTCATGGCCACTTCCACCACCTGAGAGAAGCGTCACTTGTCGTTCACGTATTGCAATATAGTCACGATGCAAAAGAGCTTGATGTGTACGCTCTAGTACTAAATGAGGGTGAGAGAACGCAATGCCTTCAATCATATCGCTCACGATATCGTGACCCTCTTTAATGAGCTGCTTGGTCTTAGTCATCGTCAGGTGTATACTGTCACTATGATGTCACGAAGTAAGACAATAATATCTACCAATCGTACAAGGCTTTTAAAATTGACCAATCATATCGTCAACATAGACAATTTACATTTTCAAACTTTTTAGTATGGGCGGAGGTGGATTACGTATTTTGCCACACAAAAAGTGGCATGTATGGCGACGTGAGAACATTGAAAGAGTGTTGAAAGATGAGCGTGAGAATGAGGAGAAAAAGCAGGATCTGGAAGTGAAAGAACGAAGGCTAGCACAGGAAAAACGAGCTCAGCAGCTGCTATTGACGGAAGGACATGATGATTCTCAACAACATATTAATTTATTCCAAGCGGAAGAGGCACAAGCAAGTAGTAAAGATATTGTGAAGTATAGTAAAAAGAAGACAATTGGACAAGATGAGACATTGAAACGATATGGCATTGTACCTTGGTATGCATGGACTGAAGATGAAAAGGAGAAGAGGAAGGAGCTTACAGTGAGACAGGAGCGGAAGCGCAAGAGGTGACTAGACGGTAGTTTTGAAACGGGTGTGCGTGTTGTTACAGATGTTGATGCGGTTTGTTTATTGTGCTATTTTGTTGCCGTAGAGAATTAGAAGTAGCAGATCCATTGAAGTATATGCGTCCAAAGGAGAAACAAGGACTGCGTTTGTCATTTACTGCTCGTTCGGAACAAAGATGCGGAAGCAGATATGATGCTAGTGAGGAGGGACTGGATGGTAGTGATCGCAGAAAGTATTGCGCTCGGTATGACCGCTCTTCGGTGTCACCTAAACGTGGCAATCAGCGTTACTATAATGGTGAAGATGACATTGACAAAGCAAGTAAACACCGTAAAAAGAAAAGCAAGAGCAAACACAAGCTTGGCAAAGAAGCAGTGCTACAAGAGCTACGCCGTGAACGGCAAGAGAGGGAAGCGTCTGAGCGACGACGCGCGGAAAGGCTCATGTATGGATGACAAGATGAATTCATGATCTAATACGAAAACACTTGATGTTTTTGGTTGAAAAGCATTTCATTTGTGGCATTCCCGTTGAGCAGCAGCTAAGAGGCTGCAGAGTTAGCTAGAGCTAGACAACTTAGTTGTCCTTCTCTACCTTCTTAATACCACGTAGACGGCCCGTACGGCGAGCAGCAATAAGACCAACCTTCTTACCAGCAGGGGCATCACGACGTACCGTCGACGGGTGACCAATATGCTGGTGGTTACCACCACCGTGAGGGTGCTCCACGGGGTTCATGGCAACACCACGCACACGCGGCCACTCATTACGCTTGACGCGGTACTTGTGGAAAGCACGGCCAGCCTTAAGAATTGGCTTGTCCGTACGACCCCCACCAGCGACAACACCAACCATAGCACGGCACCTGAGAGATTACAATTCGACACACAAGTCAGTCACAACAAATTCCAATCATCATCACTCATACACCAAACGACATTTCCTCCTCAGCATCTCATAGGAATCATCACGATTTGTAATCAGAAACGTGAGTCATCAAGAGATACTTACTCACCGCACAAAGCGGGAAAGAATGATACCAAGCACACACACACGTTCATGTCAATAATGACATGAACGTGGCGCGAACGTTTCTATCGCTTCTTATCAATATAAAAAGTCAACAAAAACGCCGCCATGCCTCAAGACTCCAATCGAAATCTTGTATCATTTGTCGTGAATGGACCAAATAGAAGCAGCAACTTACGCCGAGGAAACGGTCTTCTTTGAGCCGGAAGGAAGACGCAGCTTAGTCTTGGCCTTGTCTTCATCGTGGGTCACGATCACAGCGTAGTCGCCGGAAGCACGAGCAAATGAACCACGGTCACCGACCTTAGCCTCCACGTTACACACGATAGTACCTTCTGGCATTGCCGACAAAGGCAGAGTGTTGCCCACAGCTAATGTGGCCTTCGGACCAGAGTAGATAAACATACCCGTGTACATACCCTCAGCCGCAATCAACAGTTCATGTTTATGTTGGAAACGGTATGGATCACGGTATGTCACACGAGCTAAAGGTGCACCACGACCAGAGTCATGAACGATCTCCTTGATCACTCCTTTGATATAACCCGTACGCTCAACAAAATCCAAAGCACGGAAAGCTGCAGGACCTTTACGACGGTGTGTATGCGACTTGAAGATAGAGCCAGCACCCTTACGCTGACCACGAATGACACGACCCATATTTGCTCTTCTTTATCAACAAAGGAATGTCCAAATGGACGGTTCTAATGTATGGAAGCTATCAGGAGGCTTCCTGGCCAACCATGTCATTAAACATGCTCAAACTGATAATCATGTTTTAGAGGGTATGATAAACTCATACAAAGAGCAAGTAATAAACAATCTATAACATTGTTTACTTCATGTCGTGGTGGAGAAAGCGATGGTACAATGTACCACATCATTAATTTACGAGCTCTTAGGTATCATTTAGAGCTTTTTACTATCGAAACACAGTCTATTGAAATAAAGAGTATACTATAATGTAATGTACTGGTAGTAGTATACTTGATTGATAGCATTTGGTATCTCCACCTCGTGAAGCGCTTACTGTGTATTGTGTGCGAAGTGGTCATTAAAATAATGCAAGAAAAAATCTCAATGAGACCTTATAGTTGGGCCATATGCAGTACATTTTCCATCTGCTCATTGCCCTGGTTTGTCTCTATACATTTTACAATCTGCATTATCTTACCATTGTCTGGTAGTTAAATGGATCTATTGAATACATACAAACATTATACATGTCTTCTTTTCACTATGAGCTTCTAGTTCGTTTTACACATCCTCAGTTGCACGTTTTAGGCAGAGTCATGGAAATCGGCTGGCCTGCTAGCAATGGCATTGGTCGATGCAAATTGACACTAGCAACAGCTTCGGCATTGGCATTTATCCATGGATGTTGTAACACCTGATCTGCCGTCAAACGCAGTTCTGGGTCCTTTTCCAACAACTTGTAAATAATGTCCTTGGCATCGGGTGACACGTTGTCCCAAGCACTGAAGGCAAAAGTGATCGGCTCCATTTTAATGCGGTGATCCACCACGTGGTCCGGAGACATGCCATCCAAATCAAACGGATGTGAACCGCATAGCATGATGTAAAGCACACAGCCCAGCGCCCACATATCGCACGCACTAGTGCAGATACCTGAGGTGAGCAGCTCAGGAGGCAAATACGCAATCGTGCCAATGTCCTCAAAATTCGTGACCGTGCCTGCAGGCCCAGCACTGCCAAAATCTACCAGCTTTACAAGGTTGCTAGTCTTCTCACGGCGATAATTGCTACTGTTGCTGTGGTCAACAATGCGCGCACTCAAGAGCACGTTTTCAGGCTTAATGTCCTTGTGTACAAGTCCGTGTCGGTGTAGAAACGACAGAGCACTGGCAATTTCACGTATCACTTCCTGCGCCTTAACCTCCGGGAATGACCCGTAAGCCACGATCTGGTCAAACAGCTCACCTCCACGAGCCAGCTCAGTTATCAAATACAGTTCACGACCGTTGACGTACACGTCTCTCAAGTCGATTATGCTGCCATGTCCTCCTAGAGCTTTTACCAGCTTCAATGCAGAGATCTCACGCTCTAGCGCTAGGTATGATAATCGCTCATCAGGGTTCTCTAGACGTATAATCTTGATGGCCGCAACTTCACCTGTTTCCTCGTGCATACCAAGACATACGGTGCCAAATGCTCCAGAGCCAATCTGGTCGAATAATTGCCACTTGTGCTTTACCGGCTCAATAGCCGCTCGAGACTGCGTGACACTTTCTGTCTGGACATTCAGGCCAACACTAAGGGCTGCAGCACCAACGACAGCCAGACTCAGACGATTCTTATCACGCTGGACACCTGACTCCGAACTCTGACGCGATTGCGTCTGATAAGCACATTGCAAACCTTTAAAACTGCGTCGATCCAATTGTGTCTTGAGACTGCAGCGGATTGCAGAGATCATGAGACCACCAGTATTGGAAACTTCCATAGCTGCTGATTGTCCAAAGCGAAGCATGATGGAGTCTAAAGAGAGAGAGAGTGAGAGAGAGGTTTCAATGCAAAGGAAGACGTGGTCAATTGCTAAACAATTGTCTGCAAGTCAAAAGTATAGAGTTGTAGTGTTAGAAGCCACTGGCAACTAATGGAATGGTAAGGTCAGTTACATACGTTCGTTCGTTCATGTAAGAGGGGTTTTAGTCTCAGCAGCCGTTCATTTATATGAGATTTTGTATACTACGACGCCCCCCTGCTCAGATGCTTTGGCTTCATGCTTGGATACTGACGTCATTGGAACGCAAAACCTACTGTCTCTAAATAGGGTCAACATCGCACACATGAGATTCAAGCAATTCAATCGCATGCAATTCATAAATATATACAGTATTCAGCACACGCAGTCGTTTTGTCATGTCGTTTGATTGTATTTAGTGAATGATCGAAAAAAAGGTCGTTATCATATGCGAAACGACATGTCGCTACGGACTGATCTTTTATATTTTGATGATTATTTTGGGTCAAAACCTATGATCATGAATAATAAAGAAACCTTTTTTTTGGACCAAAAAGGAACACTCTCATTGATTTCCTTTTTTAAGATCCCGTAGCATTTATCCGTAATTTATAACCGAGAAAACGACCTCTTTCTGAAACGAATATTCCAAAGTTCGGTTCTCAAACGTTCAAAACCTTTTATTATAAGGAAAATAGATATCATCCTACTACGACTTGCAACAAATGCATGACCACCGTATAAAAAACGTCTATCTGTCGGTGCTGCTGCAATCTCCAATGCCTTTGATCTCACATGATCACAAGTCGTCATATGAGTCGTTTTACTCAATAGAATCAATTGGTGTCGTAGGCCCCTTGCTTTTCTTTCCTGACTTGCTCCGACCCAGTGTGACCCAATTCCTCGCTTTCGTAACGGAGGTTGTACTACCATTTGGTACGAATTGCTCCTTTTGTTGAGTCATATGCTCCTTTCGTTGAGCCGCTCTCTCCTTACGGTGCTGCAAAACTGAACTTGCTTGCTGTTTGCGCTGTTGCACCACCTGACTCGCCTTTTGACGACGCTGTTGCATGGCACTAGCCAGTCGTGTCGTGCGTGACATGCTGCTACCAAGCAGTTTAGCAATGTCCGTTGAAGGTCTGTCTCCATCAAAGTAGGAGGCATTGGAAGAATCAATCGTTGGTCGATCCTCCTTCCAATTCTCAAATTCTTCTTCTCCTGAGGTAGATGATGAGCTATCGGACGAGTTGAGCTCTTCTGGCTCGGTAGAGCGGTGTGAACTGCCACTTTTTCCAAGAAAACTGCACAAGTTTGAATACTCGTCACGCACATTATCCAGCTCACTGCGATGCATGCTCAACTTCTGCGTCAACTCGACCTGCTTTAGATGATTCGACGCCTTCACCACATCGCGGTTGCAACGGTACTCGGCCACCACAGCCTCCAACTCCTTGTTCTGTTTTTGAAGATCTGATAACTGTCGTTTGAGCTTGGCGTTTTCTTCACGGACACGAGAAATCTCTTCATTCTGCTCTTCGCAAACACGAGCAATCTTATCGGCTTGATCCTTAAGAACACAAGCTTTCTCTTGCTCAACCTTTGCAATTTTGAATGTGGAGAACTGCTGCCGAGCCAACCGGCCGCGCTGAATACTCTGCATGCTCGTAGCTGCTGCTTCCTTCTTCCTATAAGCTTCCTTTTCTGCCTTCATTCGCACCGCTTCTTTCATCTTTGCAAATCGAACCCTAGCCAAGTAACCGCGAACCACCCGCTGCATGACCGTGACTGCGTTCTCACGACGGCGACGCATGGCAAATGCCTTCCGTTTCCGTTCCTCTGTCAATCTTTCCTTTTCTCGTGCTGCCTCCTCCGCTGCACGACGTTGTGCCTCACGCTCATCGTGTTCGCGCTGCAAGCGGATCCGCTCTCGCTCCTCGTCTTCTTCACGACGACGAAGCTCTTCTTCTTCAGCCTTTTGCAGCAGGTCAGCAAACAAACATCGGGCAAAGTATCCGCGGACGTGTCGTTGGATAGCCAGCGCACTCTCTTCGCGGACAACTTGAACCTTGCGTTCTTCTTCCAGTCGACGCTCTTCTTCCAATCTAGCCAGCTCTTCCTGCAGCTCGCGTTGTTTCGCAAGCTCCATCTCCCTATTGGCACGATCCCGTTCCTCCTCCTGTTTAGCGATGTAATCAGTTCGACGCCTACTAAGCTCTTTTCGAGCTAGGTATTGTCGAGCGAAGCTTTGTAGACGAACTGCACGACTATTGCATAACACCGCAAAAAAGATCTGCCGTCCCTTATGACCATGCCACATGCGCTGAATCTGCGCTGCACGGATATTGCACAAAGCAGCAAAGTGGGTTTTGCGACCTTGATGTCCGCGCCAAACACGCTGAATCTGAAGCGCGCTGTGCTCACACAGCAGTGCTTGGAACTCACAACGACCAACATGTCCACGCCACACTCGCTGAATCATGGCAATCGCGAGTCGCACTCGAAGGAATCGGCATCTGTCCACAAACATCTTAATACGTCGCTGGATCACGACCAATGCGTCACGCATCTCGTAGTATTCAACGCGTGCGCATAGACCGCGCCATCGAGCTTGGATAAGTGCCACATATGCAAAGAGCTTCTGCGCCTTGGCATGCTCAAGCTTCTCGAGTACACCCTTTTGCAGGTATATCTTCGTCACACCCATCTGATACTCCTCGGGGGTCTCGAGCTTGAACTGTTTCACCAAGATACGGCAAAATGACCCAGCATACTGTTCGGCGTTTTCTTTGATCTGTTGTTGCTCTTTTTCTTTGAGGAATATGTCAAACTGCTCTGCAAACTCAGCATGCAGCAATCGGTTTGGATAACCAGCACGAGCAATGCAAATGGCTTCAATGACACCAGCACACCGTAACTGGTTCGCCACCATCTTGTCTTCTAGTACCGTCGAGCTCTTGACGCTATTTGGCTTGATACATCGAATGTAGTTGACATTCGTTTCATTAATGTTGCCCATGAGCGAGTTTAGAGACTGCTTGAACTGCATGCCCACGGTCTTGTCCGCGCCAACTCCGCCAGCACATCCGCGAGCTCCTCCGACTTTCCGACCTCCTGAAGTCAAACGCTTCAAACTACCAGCAGCTGCAGCTTCTACCTCAGCCTTTACCTTAAAGAGCATTTGTGGAAACGGCTCGTGACTACCACACATCAAATCTGACAAGTCCGAAAGCAAAGCGTCCTTGTGTTTCTCCAAAAAACCCGTGGCATCGTATTGGACTGTACCAGCATAATGATGAATCGCGAATTGAAACTTGCACATCCGTGGAAACTCAATCAGCTTCTTCTGCTTGAGATACGAGCTTGAAAGCTTGCTTACAAATCCTTCCTCATTACCTCGAGGGCGCAAGATCTCTTCGTTCAGCAACGCCAGTACACCCATACGACCTTCAATAAGCGCAAGAGTATCGCTATTGTCAGCGTACGAAATATGAGCCCACGTAATCTGTTCGCGCTCGTATTCTTCCTGCACGGCTCTGAACACGTCTTGAGTGAATTTCTGCTGCAACTTCTCGTTGGCGTAGTTTATGCAAAGCTGCTCGAACGAATTGTGCTCGAAGCTTTCGAACCCAAAGATGTCAAGAACACCAATCGTGTTTGCAGTGAGTCGTGCCGCAGCACCCAAACTGGCATTGATTCCAGCCACTAGCCAGTCAAAAATACTTGCATAAATAGCCTTAGCAAGTGCGTTACGTCCAGAATGAGCTTGATCCACTGTTAATGGTACCCGATACACCTCTCCAGCTGCCTTCACAGTACGATGAGTCAATGCTGTAGCCATCGTGTCTGAGTTCAAACCAAGCAGTGCACTCGAATAGACTACCGAGTCTTTATCCAAGTCACAAGCTTCGTCATTGTCGGGTTTTGCAGCAAACTGAGCCTCGCCCAGATGCAGAATACCTGAAAGGACCTGAAACAAATCACGTTGTTGTTCAGGTTCAAGTCCTAGTAGCGTTAGTGCCTGTCGTGTCTTCGCAAACAGAGCTCGGTCCTTTGAGTTCTCGGCTTCTATAACAGCAGCCGATTTCAGCGGTGGTGAGCTTTGCTTCAGCTTTCGTCCAGGTCGTGACTGTTGTTGAGGTTCCTTTTCTACCAAGTACGAAAACTTTGGACACTCGTTTCCCAGTCCCAGCGCGTCCTTCTCATCAGGCGTAAGTCCGTGCAAAAGCTGGTAGAAAATATGGTAATTGCGCTCTCCTCGCTCGTGGGATATGACACGTGTCTTTTCCAGCAAATATGTTTCGCACTGAGCACCACACAGTGCATGGTTCTTGTCAAACTGGAGCTGCGTGAACTTGCCAAAGCGACTCGAATTGTCGTTACGAGTGGTCTTTGCATTGCCAAAACTCTCGAGTAGCGGGTTCACCTCGATAATACGAGTAGTGATGCTAAGCTCTTGATCACCTACAGCGCTGTTCAGTACAGGCGCAATCGTTGCTAAATTGTCCATCAGAATTTTAGTAGTCTCAGTTTTTCCAGCACCAGACTCGCCACTAACAAGAATACTCTGATTACTGCCTTTGTCGCACATATGCCTGAACGCCGCAACCGACACCGCATATACGTGAGGTGGTAGATCCTGTCGCTTTCGCGCTTGAAAATACTTTTTGTGAAGTCCGGGTGTATACTGCTCTTCCAACCATTGATACGGGTTTACTGCCAAACAAATATCTCCCGTGTATGTATACGGCATTCGTGCACGAAAGCGCTTTTTAAGATTCCGGAGAATCGAAGCTTCGTGTAAATGATTCAAATCAATCATATTGTCCAAACCTTCATTACAGCGCGAAAGCTGTGCATTTTGTAAAGGGAATCCCACATCAATCGCCACAACTCGACTTTCTCCAGTCCTGTCAGTGTCGTCATGATCCACAGAGTCTTCGTTTGAGTCATCGTTCCGTAAACGTTGAATTCTTACTGTCACCAGTCCCTTTTGTTCATTTACTTCTTCAACACACACAGGAATCCATGCAGCGTCTTGATCTGGAATATAACAACGTGCTCCTACTGCAACACTTGGTGTCATGCGTTCATTCTGTATCATTATTGATCCACTCCACCTCTTGGTACTACTATCACTATTCAACTGATTCCTTCAATAGCTCAAGTAATAGCTATTTCTACAACTAATCTACTTGCTCGATTGTCTCCTTTTTACTTGGTTATCAGGACAAGATAGAGAGAGAGAGACACTCAAAATAGCAGACACGGTAATGAAAACAGACAGGCAGAGAAAGAGCGATTTCTACTCAAATAGTAATAGGCAATTGCACGACAAACAGCAGAAGATATCTCGTAAATGTCCTATAAATCTGCCTACTAGGGTCTTTCTTCTTCTTCGTCTTCTTCTTTTCCTCTTCTGGTGATCAATGCTTAAGAGAGGGAATGTACTTCCAAACCAGCTGAGCTCCATGTCGACCGTTACGTTGTATGTGTATGGCAGTTGGAAATAAAAAAAGGAGCCAGTCATGATGACTCGTTTTTAGGAGTTCATAAGAATCTTTTCATGCGTAATCGGAGTTCAGTAACCCGTAATTTG
Source organism: Peronospora belbahrii (assembly GCA_920618645.1). Lineage (NCBI taxonomy): Eukaryota > Oomycota > Peronosporomycetes > Peronosporales > Peronosporaceae > Peronospora > Peronospora belbahrii. The sequence goes on along the minus strand of CAKKTJ010000322.1, from coordinate 323,619 downwards.
GTCTTTGGTAAAAAATGGTTTGGAGTGTCCCCTACCCCGAAAGTCAGATGGACATTTTAGACTGACTAGAAAAAAGGAGTAGGAGATGGACATCTGGTCATATAAACAACATGTTGAGTTACTTTGGACTTGAGGCAGTGACAATGAATTGTAATAACTTCGAGTTGTTATAAACATTCCGAGAGACATTGGATCTCAGTACAACAAGCTCATCATGATACCATCTCTTGCCTATTACTGTGATGCCCACACGTCCTTTCGTGGTCTATGCTAGTGTGATTTGTAAGGCATAACGATATCCTCCATAGACTTGTCAATCGTGTTGCGACTTTGTAGCTTGTCATTATCTTGGGAGACATCAAACAAGGTCGGAATTCTTTGAGTGAATCACAGAGTTAGATTGCAAAACAAATGCAAAAGCTACATTATTTCCATCTTCAGTTCTTCGAGAGCTGTTAGTGTCTAGTTTTCTCATGGTTTTTTGGTGCGAGAGTTGCAGTTATCTTCGAAATAGCTGGATGTTCACATGAACTTCACGTGTCTGTACGATAACAACCATAGAGCACTTTACTCTCTCTGTACGTTGAATATCTCCAGGACACCAACACCCTTTAGGTACCACTGCGACTTTCACACAAAAGAGCTTTAAACATTTTGGGACAAGCGGCACACACGAAGAGATTATCGTGTAAGCACAAGAAAACAGAAATGACACTATCGTAACATGTAACGATGTCGCTCTATGGACTTTTGTATGAGGCAGACACATGCAATGTTTTGGCAAGAGCTTGACTACAAGAGCGACTCTTTTTTCGTAGCCAAGTAGTAACCTTCTATCTTGGTAATATCTATAACAGATCAGCTACATCTTGTCCTGCTTTTATCTACTAGAGAGAATAAATACCTCATCAAAGTGCTCTGGCTTGAATTTTCCACTTGGTCTTTTTTTACCAATGGGATATGTAACAAATGTTACTTCATGTATCTTATATTTACAGCACGCTAATATACGACAGGCGTACAAATAAATCAATCCAACGACGTATTATATCGCTCTCTATTGAGATGAACAAGTCTTGACGTCATTTATTTCCGAACAATGACATTGGAAAGAATGGCGACTGTGAATTGCCGACGCTTTCTGGCAGCATGGACGCGATTTCAGACGAATAACGAGCATCAGATGGATGGAGACGTTATTACACATGTATTGGAACCTCTATTAATTGTTCATTAGTCGTTTGTATTATTCAGTTTTTGCTACATGTCTCTGCATTTTGTACTAATACGGACGTGGTATTTTATTTCTTTCTTATCTATTGTTATAGTACCAACAATTGGCATTACACTTTCAGCAGATTCTTCAAGATGACGAAGAGTCAAGAGCTTTACAATCCGACGTTGTCTCCGTTCTGGTCGCTATTGCTGCACTCAAGAAAGAAGAAGAAGAGTGTATGCCGAAATCTCGACGAATCCCACGAGCGTCAGAGCTCGTGAAGCTTCGAGAAGAACGAATTACTGTGACGTCTCAAGCTGCAAGAACGGAGCAGAAATTACAGCTGCAACTTGGTGAAAAGATGGAGAAGAAGGAGGTCCATGCAATGCCTGAAGTGCGCACGGACTTGACTGCAGATGATTTTAAGTCCATGTTGAAAGTAGCTGCTCCACAAGAGGAGAAACTATCAACAAAGGCAATGAGAAGACGACTTGGTTTGGTAGATCGATCGGAAGCACTGACGAGTGCACCCGAGACAGTTGTTCGAGAAGAGCAGGAGTCGATTCAAGCAGAAATGATGTCGCTGGCGAAACAGCTGAAAGACAGAACGCAAACTATAAATCATTCCTTGGCGGAGGACGTCAAGATGTTAGACGCTGTGGGTCAAAGTGCTCAGTCGAATACGGCGCTGCTTGAACGAGAAAACGATAAGCTGAAGAAGCAGCTGGCTTCGAGCATCGGACTCTGGACGTCGCTGTGGCTTGTAGCAATGCTGGTTGTTGTCTTTATTGTCACATATTTCTATATGAGATTGTTTTCGCGACGGTGGTAATATATATATAAGAGCAGCTTTGTGGATATAGACTTTAGGGTGGACATATAGGACCAGATGATGCTGGGGAGGAGCAGGCGAACACAAAATACAGTGTCTATTGAACGGTGAAATCCTCAGCTTTCGTCATGAACTAAGGGCGTGTAGGCAGCATCGTACCAATCACGTGTCGTATGCAATCCTCGCCAACCGCGTAGAGGTCGCTCACTTGCGTATTGCGCAATGCAACGCAAGGCTACTTCTTTTTCAAAGTATTTGATAAGCACGCCACTCACTGCCACCAGCAGGATTTCATCGTGAATGTACGCCAGGAAAGCAAGACCAGTAGCGAAAGCTGCAACTTGGTTTACAATGGAGCTGATATTCCATAGTGCGAACAATTTGCCGCAAAAGATGCTCTTTCTCGTAACGAAAACCAGTCCAAGTAGCGGCGAGCCAATAATTGCTCCAGGTAAGATACAAATGACTGACCATAGCGCTGTCTGTTGTTAGCAAAAGGACGGACACACCATTAGACACAACCGCAGAATCATTATTTGACCACAAGAAAGTAGGACGTACCCGGGAACAGCCAGCATCTTGGGCAGTGGGGTCACGAATTTGAACACAATAGTACTCCACCATGATCCAAAATGCAATACCCATGTCAGCGATTACAAGGAGCACCATCAGCACGGAGAGCAACCAGCGGACCGGAAGACCGGGACGGGGCAAGTTTCGCAATCGAAAAAGAGGATACACAGGCTGCCAAAGAGCCGTCAGCCATCGTTTCGCAGTGCCGTTTGTACACAAGAACTCCATCAGCGCTCTTGCTTGCCGTAACGTGCTACGGTTGTGTGGCTTCTTGTGTGGTATCAGACTGTCGCTGTCATCACTGGAGTCGTCTGTGTAATTTCTTCGTGAATGATGCTCAGGCTGCGCAGACAAAGCTTCCATTCTGATCTGTGAGTACCGGAAAGTAGCTGACCGAGGATCTGTCTCCGACACTACTACTTGATCATTATGTTGTAATGACAGCTCTGGATCATTGAAGGTGGACTTATCTGTTTTTGTGGGAATTGATTCTGGCATACTTAGTCTAAAAACTCGGATTGCCAATTTGAATGGGTTTTGCGGGTAGGATGCAAAAGTCATGTCGACGTTATCGAGCGAAATGGTCTCGAAGGAGCACTCATTTGCATCTGCGGCTATCGCAGTATCGACCGAAAATGTCCCGAATGTCACGGCAAAGTCATCGTTTACGTGGTTACGGTTGAACGCTTCCACACATTTGATTATGCCACGAGCCACTTCAGCTGCCTCACGTACACGGCGAACAGTCGACGTTGGCTGCGGTAATACGCGCAGATTCTGATTAACATCGGCGACAAAATCAATCCAAAAATTGTGTTCCAGAAGTTGCAGACGCGAGGGCACGGCTCGCACAATAATGTCGTTCGAATCGAGATGATATGGTCGAAAGAAGGAGCCACTACCACCAACCACAAGTATCAGATCCTCATGATTGGCAGCTTGCATCGCATTCAAATTCAACGATGAAGTCGAACCTGACTGTGAAATTAGTACATCGAAGTATCCAAGTGAAAAGTCAGAGCTGAAGCCAACTTTCAGTTGCGTGCCATGTACTCGAAAGTTTATGTCGCGAAAGAAGCGACCGCCATAATCTCGTATGTACTTCGTAAGCTTCACAACACGACGCAACTGGCAGCGTCGCATGAAAAGTGTACTTACTGGAGGTATGGTGACAATCAAAAAGCGATACAACCACGCTTCCCAGCTCTTAGGGTCCCATTCCACCAATTTGTTGCATGTCACAGCAAAAGTAGCGTAAGTGCCTTCTTCGACGATGTCACGCAGGCTTACTGGCAAAAAGTACGGATTCAGTCGCCATGGACTCTTTAGATGGTTGTCTCCGGTGAGATAGAGGCGAGCAACATGAGCTTTAAGATCTTGGTCAGTTAGCCGAGGGGTTAAGGTTCGTATCACTGTCTCGAGCGACAGCTCATCGCGCAACCTTTGGGCTTTGTACTGGGCATAACGGTGCAACTCGGACCTAGCATTCCAATAAGAAATGAATCCCCAGGCGCTAAAGATAAGAACAGTGAGAGCAAACACGAGAATCAGAAAACAGAGCGGACCACCGATAGGTTTTACCAAACGTTCGAAAGGGGTCAAGCAATCAAGCCCATTTCGTCCCTTAAAGCAAGCATATGAGCAATTGCCTGGCATATTAAACTCGGAGTGGACAGGTCTGTTCTTGCAGTTGACACATACAGTTGCACCAGGTTTGTTTGTGGTCTGCCCAATTCCACATACTGTGCAATTGCTACTACCGGACAAAGTAGCAATGCTACCTACAGGACAGAACGAGCATGTACTGCTGCCAGTGAAACCTGCAAAAGATCCAGGCGGGCACAACTCACACTTCTCCAGACCCATTTTTGGACTAAATGACCCCAACGGGCAAGATTGGCACTCTTTCTTTCCAAAATCTTGGTTGAAATGACCAATTGGACATGCATCGCATTGTTCAGATCCAGTATGGCTAGAGTAAGTACCTGGATTACACGGTGTACACTTCGAAAAACGATCTGGGCTATGACTACCTTCTGGGCACGGCAAGCAAAACACACTACCACGCCCTGGACGACAATTAGCACCGACCATAACACCTGTACCGCCATTTTCACCTCCTGTGCTTTTACCACCGTCAACTGAGATGCGACCTCCGTCTTTAATAAACGCCTCCCCATTACCGTCAGTCGAATTATCCGGAGTATCTAAATATGTGATGCGTATGATTCCTCCACCTCCTCCACCCCCTACGTTTCCGGCGTCGATAAGATCTCCAAAGAGTACATTGGGATCCCAAACTGACTGGTTTTCAGATATGGTGTTGGCAGAAAAAACTACAGGTGCTGAAGTCGATCCACCAGCCAAATCAATGGCGCCTCCACCAGTGATGTCTGCGACAAAGAGTGTCATGGATCCACCAGACCCACCGCCGCCACCCATTGAACCAATCCCGCCCCGCGCTGAGACGACCGATGTTTTGCCGATGTGGAGCTTCTTTGATCCAATGTAGATCACTCCACCCCCGCTGCCTCCAACAATTTTGTTTGGCGTGTCACCACTCGTAGCACCACTACCAGGCCAAATTGGCCACTCTTTTCCTAAGAAATACGACATCTGCGATCCGGTTTGCTGCATTTGCAGCTCTTCAGAAACGTCATAGACAGCACCACCGCCAGCACTTCCCGGTAAAACGTTACCACCTCTTCCGCCGTGGCCTGCTCCACCGCTAGCTTCGCCAGAAATATCGCTCTTGCCAGGACCGAACCCAGAACTACATCCAAGTCGCGAGCTGGAAATCGCTCCTTTGACAATCATGTTCTTTTTGCTACAAAGAATCATCGATCCCGCTGAGACGTTTCCTAGTGTAGCAAAATTCGACGCGAAAATGCTGATTAAGTATGGCTGGTCATCAAAATTTGACTCACGTAAAGTTTCGCAAGTGGATGCATCCGATTGGAGTTTGATAGCATTGCATTCCGCCACTGGACCACTATTTACGTTGTCGATTGATACGTTTACAGCCGAAACCAACAGCTTCAGGAACGGATTATCAAACGGCATATTTAAAAAGGCTGTGCCATTGGCTCTGAGATGGATATTGACCTGTCCCATTTCCACAACTTGCGGGCGAAGCTCGATATCGTTCTTACTGAACACGCTTATTAAGGGGGAAACCGTCTGCGACGCTACCATGCATTTGACCAAATGGCTTGCTTAACGGCTGCAGGAAACCGTGAATCTTGGTTGAAGCTTCCGTTTGGATTTTCACTTGTGCTTGAAATTTAAGTTCAGAAAATTTGTCAATGGAAAGCGCACCACGAGCGTCAACATCAAGTTCTTGCACCATGGCCAGAGCATTGGAAAACGAAATGTCGACTCCAACTAGTGACAGACTAAATAAGTCACGCTTTTGTAATGATGAAGGCCCTATGTAACCCTATTTAGCATGATGACACCAGTGCACACTCATGATTTTAGCGACATGAAGCGAAACGTGTTCGCAAAATTGCATTCTCCTACATCATGCAAAACATCCCACCTGAATTGTAATTTGTGACGCCGACAATCGAACTGTTTGCTCGTAATCAAGAATATTGAGTTCTGACCCAGAGTCAACCTGTCAAGTAAGCAACGAGAATACGCGTCGTCAGAGACATCAGACCAGTAAAAAAGCGTGACTGCAATATTGGGCTTTTCTTACTATAATTGAACTTTCAATGCCTCCAACGGTGTTCTGGAAACAAAAATATAGGTCGCAGTTAGACATTCAGTACTTTGTAAACATAAGTACATCAAGTACCTTTAGCTCAACCACCGATGCACATACTGTAGCTCCACCATTTATAAACACATGCACAAGAGACTCTGGCAGAAATCGGGCACCCCTGGCAGTTTGCTGGAAAATCGGTGTACATCCGTAGATCTGAATGCGCTTCACGGGTCCATAGTGTGCCAACCGACCACCCTTCACAAGCAACGTACTAACGACAGTATTGTTATTCAAAAGACCTCGGCCATCCTTACGCCAATTATCATCCATCTTGGAATGGTGTACTTTTAATATAGTCCCATCGCTTCCCAACTGGCACCACCCTATCGCTGCATTATTGTCGGTGCTCAAACCACCACCAAACGCTACAACCTGAGAAAGTGCCAATTCCTCTCCATCCTTTGAATCAAGCACAATGCGTCCACCTCCACCTCCGCCACCTCCACCGGTAAAGTCGTTACCATTGAAATGACTCGGCTCCCCACCATTCGCCTGCACTGTCGCATTTCCATAGATGCGCTCCGTAGCAACAACAATAATACTTCCTCCCGCACCCGCACTATCATAACAATCCTTACATGCATCTCCTCCATTGGCTAACAGCAATCCGTGGATCTCCACACTTCCCTCAACCATGACATAGATCCGTCCTCCACCACGACTCTCATCATTGCCTCCTCCACTTCCATATGCTCGAAAATTAGCCAAATCAGCTGACACATCACCCACTGCCTTAAAAAAATCATTACGCGGCACGTCGTCACATTGCGAGTGCATTCCTGTAAGCGAAGCACCACCAGTTCCTCCATAGCTGCCGCCCATAGAGCTCCATGAGTTATAACCTGGTCCAAACTTAAGCCCACGGGCCGTCACGTTCACAGCAGAAGCTTCGTCTATCAACACGTTAGATGCATAAATTTCCACAGCACTGGCTCGCAATAGACTGTTGTGAATGGACACTGTAGTAAGACTCGTGTTCAGCTTGAACGTCAGTTCTGCGTGGACACCCGACAATGGTGACAATGTTGAGCCATCTATCGTCACATTGACAATCTCTAGTATCATTATCTTCTCTTGATCAGGCACAGTCAGCTTACAGTCGATGTAATATTCATTGAAAGAACCGATACAATGGATACCAGAGCACTTGAATATATCGTTAATTCTCGTGTTACTATCGATCCGGAAGGTTTCAGGCGATCCAAAGACATTCATTCTGTTCGCAAAACACACGCGGTTCTCATGATATAGAAGGAACAATATGATAGCAAGTACAAACCATATTCTTCCAGTCCTTCGTCGCAACTGCAACCATCGCTTCCGCATTCTTTTTGTCAAGTTGCTCGGTGATCAGAGTGATGGTCATGTTCTTCGATTAAGTACGAACACCGGTCACCGCCGCCCCCCCTCTGCTCCACACAAAGTCAATTAACGGGATGAGTGAGAGGCTGTCACTTGAGGATGCGCCCATCCTGCGTTTCCGGCAGTTACATCAAGATTTACTTGTCTATGCTAGTCAGAGTATGATGGATGAAGAGGAAATACAGTTTATGGCGAATCTTGTAGCAGTAGCGCCAGATCTACTTGACCCACTGTCTCTAGCACCACGTAATGCCTTGGAACGTGCAGCACTTGAAGCAAATACGGTTAATGTGAGTGGAAAACACGTGGATGTGTCACCAATTATACAACAAGAGATTTGTAAACTTAGTGATACATTTCATGTGAGTGAAAAGACGTGTTTGGAGTTTTGGTTACTAGCAAGTGAGGAGCAACAACGTGAATGGGTGGAACTTACGGATCAGTTACTACCAGGTACAATTGCTCACTCTGTGCAGAATGCAGCACGCTATTTTTTGATAACGGAGACAGAGTACAAACTGCATTTACTCAAGGAGCTACTACGACTGCGTCTTGAGACGAGATTAGAGAAACAGCGTGCACAGTTTATTGTTACATTTACAAACAAGCTATTGACTGAGGAGCTAGTGACACATCTAGTCAATGCTTTTGATAATCAACTGGTACAACTAGCACAAGTGCCTCGGATGGAACAAAGTGTAAGCTATTGGCATACGCTCGTGGCCGATTGTTTGGTATTTATTGTATCCAGTACATTGATCCTGGCTCAAGAAGTCCAGAAACTTGCCGAGTTGTTGAAGATGTTGTGTGGACGGCTGAAAAGCGTAGTGGCAAAGGTTTCACCGCATATTGTCAACCTTTCGTCGTTTGCTCAATTGTTTGAAGGTGGATCGCTTTCAGGAACATCGCCAGAAGGAGCAGTGAGACAGGTGGCGTGTATGTTACAGACGATCACTGCGCTCCAAGTGGCGCTATTTACCGTTTTGCTACAGAAAACGAAAAAGATGGATCGTGAAACAGGTGACATGGAGATTGGCGTTGCATTATGCCGACGAGAGCACGCTCTCGTGGTGAAAGAGTTGCACCGCATTTTTTTCGAAGATGAGTGGGAGCAGAAGAGTTTTCAAAGCGTTGCAATGCTTGCATGGGCTGGGTTTCTTGCAGGCAGTGATGACGGCATCGGCAGTAACCGCAATGTCACTTTTTCTGAGACCGAAGCTGCAACTCGCGTGGTCAAAAAGGCAATTGAAGAGCGCGTTTTTCATACGCTAGTGGAGGTTCAACTTAAATATATGCCGGACCGAAAGCGAGACTTGCGGTTGTACAACATTTACGAACGAAACTTTGAGCTCTTGTTCCGTACGTATTCGTCCAAAATGATGATTGACGTTCCTACGGTCGCTGACAAGGCAGCACTAGCTGCCATGCAATCCGAGAGCGATGGCGAAGTAGCTGCTTGGACTGGCGACTGCCTTGAAAACATTATTGATTTTGCAATAGCGTTGTGCGCTCGCAATGCAATGTTTTGTTGCTCGTTCTGGCGCGGAACAAACTACGAATTTGGCTTTCACGACAGCAGTGGTGGTGGCACAGTAAGCAATGCAGAGGACGACATGCAACAGCCTGAGTCACGTTTTGGCAGTGTTGATGGTGGAAATTGCTACGACTTTTTGATCGCTTGCCGTGATGCTGCGTATAAAAATCCTGGGTGTTTGGCTGCTTATATACGATTAGTTGCATCCACCGCGAGCGGGCCCGAGTGTGCCCAGCAGGCATTCCACCACATCAAGCAGAACCCACAGCAACTTAGTTGGGATCAGTTCTTTGCTGTAATGGCAAAGTATCAGCGACTTCTTACAGATGCTGAGAAACCTGCCGGCTATTCATCGCTCATGCCCGTTGGCGGTACCCAGGAAATTGGAATCAGTAGCAGCACATTTAATAATGTGGGCAATGCAGGTAACCCTGGTCCCCGATTCATTCGTCCTAAGGAATTGGAAGCATTAGAAACCATCCAGTTACTAATCCAGGAAGTGGTTTCGGATCCTCAGCTAGCACTGATTTTTTTCCACAACCACGATTGGTCTCCAATCCCGACATTTGTAGCTTTTCTTCAGTGTCGCATCCCCAGTTCGCTCAAGGGTTCGATAATGAGGACCCTTGCCGTCTTTGCGCGAGTGTCGGACATTGCGCCATATGTATGGCGCCAAGTAGACGCGTTGCAGATCTTGCGTACAATGGGGGATACATCGGTTTATGGCAATCAGGATATTAGCTATGAACTTGAACATTACGAGTCTTTGAGTAGAACGTACCCGGCAACGCGAGGATTTGTTACGTTGCTGTACGAATTGTTTGGAAATCCTCACGCGTGGAAGTCGTTTGAAGGCGACGGTCGTGTTGCTGCGATCCAGTTTTATTTCGAATTTTTGCTCGAACACGTGTTCCTGAAGTTTGATTTACGGAAGTACGAGCGAGAAGAAGAAAAGTGGGCACTTGTGAACGGCACGCTCGCCATTTTCAAGAAAATCTTACGGAGCGCAGGCACGTCAAGCACCGAAGGTACTTTATCGTATCAGATACTTGCTCGATTCTTATCGAGCAGTCCTTTGTTGAACAAAGTGCTATCTATTGTATCTGGAGACGGAGGTGTAGAAAATTTGGAGAACACATCGACGGATATGCATCTTGAGCATGCATTCTTTTACTGCCTTGACATTGTCAAGCGCGAAACTGAGGTGAAGCATGGATCTCTGAACTTTGTGATTGACGTGTCGAAAAGACCTAGTGACACGTACCTGACCAAAACCACAGCAGTTGCTGCGCTGCGAGAGCAATGTGTGCAGCATGCACTCGAGATTTTTGTTTTGGTGCTGGAGAAGGACGTCCAGTTTGTGAATATCGATCTCAACCGTCAACTGTCGCACCGACTGCAAGTGGAAACGTTGCACACTATCTTGTGCCGTCATCGTTCTGACTTTGTGAATATTATTAAGTACATTAAGTATTCAAAGTCAGCTCACATTCCACATTTGTCCACGGTGATTCTTCGTCGTATTAGCGCGCGTATGAGCGGAGCCAACCTTGTCGACTTGCTTGTCGACAGTGGAGCAAGTGCCGATATCATAATCGGATACATGAACCGTTTGCTGAACGTGTATAATGATGACGAAAACGAGCAAGTCGAAAATGATACGGGAAGTAACGGCGAGCAAGATACTGAATCTGACTCGGACAGCCTGCCGTCATCAAGAAGGCGAAAACGTCAAGACAGCCGCACAATATCTTCTTCGTTTGAGTTGTTTGCTCAAGAGACGTCTCCACCTTCAATTCGTGCTGCGATTCTCGATCTGCTTCTCGAAAATTTGAACAAGCCAGCGCCTAACTTGGCGCATTTGCTACTAGGCAATGTAGGATTGCGTGGAGACTCTACAAGAGTACCAATATCTTACATGAACACTGGCCTCGCCGCTGTCATTACCCTCGTATCAAACGCGGACTTTGGCTTGGAGACACCAGAACTGGCGGAGCGGTGCTATCATGTTCTGCATAATTTATTAACTCAGGAGTTTTCGTCTTCGAACACTATAGCTGCGTTAGAAAATGCTCCAAATGACTATTTCGTCTCTCAGATTCAGTTATTCAGCCGTGTCTACTGCGTAAGGAGGAGAAAGACGGCTGCTGCTACTATTGCTGAGCTGAACATGCGCGGGTGGTTTTTCAAAACGCTGGCGGTGTACTTGCATATGGGGCTGCATAAAGAACCTCCGCACATGAAGAAAATCAACAAATTCATGAGACAGTTGCTGTCGGTAGACAGTAGTAATGATCAGCATGCTATCGAACAAATGCTGCTGATTCAGCTGCTTAATGAATGTTCGTTCTACATATCTCCTCCGCCTGTGCCGACAAACCAGCATGTAGTGGCCCTGGCTGAACAGGTGACCGCAGCCGTGGAGCAAGGTTGCTATTACAAGTGGCTCAAGATTGACGTTGAGCGCTTTTGCCAAGCGCTTCAGACGCTTGATTTGACGGTAACTGATGACGGGACGGGTGATTACTACTCAACGTCGAGCAAAAGGTTTCGCGTGAATGGAGACGGTGCTAGCAGTACCAGCAGTCAAAACAGCACAGAGACAGCGGCTGAGAGGTTGGTTCAATGGGCCGTCCAATGGAACATTTACTCTGAGCGAATTGCAGCTGAAAGCCACGCGTTGAATTCGCTGCGCGAGCTTACGGAGGTGATTGTGCTGGACTACCTTGCATTGCCGCGTGAACAAGAAGAGCTCGAGACACCAGCAATGTGGCAGGGTCTGGATGCTGTTGCGTCCGCAGAAGTGCGACTGGAGCTGATGAGCGGTATTGTGGTAGCGGTGCTTAGTAAGTTGACGGAGAAGGCAAGTATCTCTGCTCAGTTGTTTGAGATCGTATCTCGGATTGCTTTAATGGTCTTCTCGCAGCTCACTTACACAGACGATGTAAGTCAGGCCTTGGCTTTGCCAGCGAGCCGTCATCGTCAAAGCACGGGATTCCTGGAACTGTTGTTTCGTTCCATCCATAACAGCGCTGCAGCGACAGGAAACCCGTCAGCTGCGCGCAACTCTCGAACATTGTTGTACACCTGCGTTGTGCACGTGCTGCACGCGTTGTCAAGCAATGCTTCGCAGGATTTGGTCTCGTCAAAAACCGGTCTAGCGAACACTGCGTTAGGTCAGGACCAGCGTGTTCGGTATCTTCTTACCAACCAGGTTGTCGATTTGATCTGCAGGGATGCGAGTGATGGTGACGATACTCTCAGCATGGCACTAGCAGTGTCAACGCTAGAGTCTCTGATTGCTTTTGAAGATGTCTTGTCGCTTGTCCCAATATTCCGTGAACGTGGCTATCTCTTACACTTCATTGATATCTTCAAAAAGCTCAGCGAGATGGATGCAATGGCCTTTGAACGCGGCAGCGGTGGTTCATCAATGGTGAAAAGCAGTGTGCTTCCTCACGAAATGGATCCTGCGACCATTGGCACGATGTATGAGTGCTTTTTGTCGCTTTTCACCCGGGCTGCTGAGTCACAAGAAGGAGCGGTGGTTTTGTTGGAAGATGGCTTGGTCCGTGTACTATCTGATATCCGTAACTTACCTACACATCGACCACAGTATTTTGCTCAGAACCAGCAAAGCACTGCACCATCCTCTATTGCGTCCATTACATCTTTTCAGCGCGTTGAGGCTGTATATTACCGTAAGTGGCTTCCCGTCGCGCGTCTGCTGAGCGCATGCTGTGCTTCGTTGCCTAAGAACCGCGCTCTTGCTAGGCAAGTTCTGTATTTTGTGAACAAGAACCGGAAGCTGTTCACATCAGCGTTGAAGCTATGCTCTGGTAGCTTGCAGTCGCAGCCAATCTCTGTTAACCTCCTCCGTGAGGTGTCGTACGTGACGTTTGTCTTTCGCTACGTTACCCAGTTTCCTGACTTGTGCGAACAAACGTTGGCAAAAGCCAAGTGGGAGAAAATTTCACACTTGATTCTTCAGGTTTTCCTAAGCTACAGCGCTGAGCTAGTGCCTCCTAGTAATGATGATGATGGAATGAGTGATAGTAAAGACGTCTCGTGGTGGAACAGCAAGGCTGCCGGTTCTGCAGAGGAACAACGCAACGCGGTCATTCAGCGCTTTTCTTGCTTGGATTGGGACGATAGACTTTTGGAGCAGTGCAATACTGCAGCCATGAAGTCCAGTGGCAGCGCAAGTCTACTGCACATGTCTTTATTGGACGAGGAGAAGTTGTACGCGTCTCGAATGATCTTGTGCAATGCTGTAGCTATCTGTGCGAGTCGAATGATGCTTGCAGTGGGTGAGGGCAGTGCTGGTCGCGCTGCTCCGCTGCTGTCCATCGCAAACAAAGCACAGCTGCAGAATCGGAATCAATTTCCATCCATGTCCTCGGTGGACCCACACGCGTTTGTAGTGGCTACGGACCCGTTGTGGACTCATGCTCCGTCAATTAATGAGTTTACGGCGCGCTTTGACTCCGTTGTGCTTGCTTTGGAGGCGAGCAAACAGTTGGTGGATGCGCTGACAGTTCTGAAGAACGAAACTGTTTCGGCACGCTCAATTTCTATCGCTTCTGCGTCGTCGCAGCAGCGGTCTCTTGGCCGGCGCGAGTACGAGTGTGATAGTACACTACTACAAAATGTACTGGAGTATCACGCCGACAGCTTGGCGTTTATTGTGGAAAATATGCTCGTGGTGCTGCTTTTACATTTTGCTCACTACCTGAGACACCCGCAAGCAGCAGCCAGCATTGGCGTCGTGCAGCAGACACTCGGCAAAGTGCTTGCCATTGTCAGCGACATTGAGGTAGTTGCGCTTTTTAGTAATGTACCTGGTGGGTTCTTGTCTAACATGCTTTCTTGTGCATGTATTGTATTGCAGACCAACCCCTTCGTCCACGCGATCGCTAGAAGACTGCGAGAATTAGCATTGAGTAGTAGTTAGTCAACCAAGATTCAACAAGCAAACTTTTTTGACGTGTGCGCCAAGGTGTTGAGGTACCAGTGCAGACGGCATCCAACGTCGCGTGCGAAGAGCACAGTTGCAAGAAGTCTATACGATAGACTCGAGCTCTTCTTTCTACGGTTGACACGTGCTTACTGAAAGCATCTATCTTTAGCGAGAAAGATGAACGAGAGCAGCATTGTCGTAATCTACCTGGACAATCACCACGTCTTGCTGTCTTCATCATGTGTGTTGAGATTTGTAAAAAAGATCACGTCCGTTTGCAACAGAGACTTGAGTCGTTGAATGTGACCAACGTTGCAGCAGATATTCGTTTTCATGCACAGGAGCCATTACTAGTGCTACCATTCGCACAACTTGTTCTCTACCACCTTCGGCTTTGCAAGTCCGAGTCCACCAAGCCGTTCCTGTCCGTGACTTCGTCCACATAAACATGGCAACTACAAACACTGACCTGTTTGACATTATAATGCAGTTGAAGTATCGCATGGATGCTGGATTCTACCTAATGGTGTGCATGCTTTCTATCATAACATGTGGCTTTTGGAACACCAGACAGCCGGTCAATTGATTCTACGGCTGTTGTTATATGACTATTGAGGGGATTGTATTGTATCAGGTGCAAAAAAAGACATGACGTCATACAAACGGACTGAATCAGTCTCATATGTGACGCACCGACGTGATATACATACCTCTTGAGCCAAATGTCACCTCTATTCTACTATACGTCAATACTTATCAGATTCAAAAGTCACACGTCAATATAAATAACCCCTCAAAACAACTCGAGCGAATCAGACGTAATAAAAAAACAATCCTATAAAACTATGAAAAGTATTATATTCAATCAATGTATTGAATCAATACTCAGAAATTAGTCGCCTTTTATCTGACGCCACCATACGCAACGTATTATTCAATCATGATGACCAACGTTGCAGTCTTTGAACAAGCGGCAAAGAAATCATGGCAATCTTTTAGTACAATGCGACGCTTTATCGATGAAGCAAGACGATTAGAAAATGCGAGTTGGCGTCTATGGTATCTCCACTCGAATCAGCAGTCTTGTGACAAGATCAATTTAAAACTTCCACTAGATGATACAACAAGTCTCACAGGAGATGATCACGTTGTTTGTATCTATTGTGAACTACATCAGGCAAGTCTCCGCTGTCATGGCTGTTGTCATGATCCCTATTGTGTGAATTGTTTTAAACTCATCCACAAGAAGGGGAATCTAGCAACGCATACTGCAAGTAAAATACATTACGTAAGTAATTTAAACGAGAAGAGAAAAAGAAAACGAGAGATTGTGAAAATTGATATATTGTATATCATGTATGAAAGAGATTGATTGATCGGTAATCCTGTTTATCTTGATAATGATACTATTAATACCAGTCAAACACGGAACGAAGACATAGTAGCAGTGGTGATGAGACGTCCACAACTGAAGAAGAGACGGATTTATCAAGTACATTACATCATATTCAAGTTCCAAGCGAAGAAGAAATGATAATACTAGGAGGTATCAAATCACTACAAAAAACAAATGGATCGATCGTGAATAAACCTTGGGAATTACAAATGGATTTGCTCCTTCAACGACTTATGATCAATAGTTTACACAATGATTCGGACATCAGGTGGGGTCTGGATATTTCAAGAAAGCTCTTTGTTTAAATGAAGGACAGACGTGGAACTTTCCATGCTGTTTTCTATTATGGTACCTATTTTGTGTGACTTTGTTGACGTGGTGATTGAGATTTTTGTGTGTCTATGTGTGTGTTTGTTTTTTGGATGTAGTGTGCATAATATTGATGCTCGTGAGTCACTGGGCTCGCATGTCTTGGACAGTGAAGATACGGCGCCACTGCTTTCTATCGGTCATACAGGCGAGACTGACAAAGAAGCAAAGGAACAGTCAAACGAGGCAGTTGTCGCGGCTGCCGTTGCCTCTGCCGACCGACACCGAGCGCATTCTTTGACTAGTGAGGAGAATGGAAAGATACGCTCAGCGGCAATGTCACCAATAGTGTCGATACGCCTGTCACCGTCTCTTAATGTGGATGGCATTGTGGAAGATGTTGCACTGCCGACGAATTTGTTTTCTAAGGGTTTACCCCGAATAAACAGTCGTCGCAATGACACGCAGACATGTGCAAACTGTAATGGAAATCATATAACGGTGGAGTGTCCGCTATTGGAAAGCACCCAATTTTCCTCGACGACTACGGTAGCGTCTGGAGGGTCTGGAGTGGATATAGTGCTGCGAAAGTGTTTTACCACAATCCACAATAGCAATATGTCAAACAGTACACACGCATTCCTGGGCGACGAAGTCAGTGTTCGTGGCGGCAATAATTTTGCTAGCATGAGACAATTGCCATCCAGCAGCGCCTTGCAGCAAATGGACCGACCGTCACCATTTGGAATGAACGTGATTGCGGAAAATAATTTGATGGCAAATGATGACATTGCACCAATGCTAGAAAAACTTGCAGTACCGAATGCAGGAGGCCGCCTTCATTCGTGGAGCGCAGACTCATGGTTACTATCATGCTTGGCGACTGAACTACCTTCCGACGTATTTGAGGAGTTACGAGGGCTAGGACGAGTAGACAAACATTGGTCTTACTTAACGGGACCTGATTCGGTTGTGATAGCTCTTACGGGCTGGGCATACCTGAAGGTACCGGGAAAAAAGTGGCGCAAAAGGTTTATGTCATTGTACCGCAACAACCTTTGGGAGTACTTGGATGCCAACGAGACAAGCCGGCCAGTAGGTCATGCTAACTTATTTGAGGGATCCGTGCACCTACAGCAGCGGAGCACGTTCGAGTTTGTGCTAAATTACAATAGCCGCTCGTCGGTGTTATCGGGACGCAACGAGTTGTGGCTGAAGTTCGATTCGGAAAAGGATGCAGTGCAGTGGAAGGCGATGATAATGCAGGCTATCAAGCTACAAATTGACGACTTGTTTGACCTGACCCCTGATTCACCCACAGGGACAACTGGAAAGAGCTTTGAGCTCGGCAAAGGACGATTTTCTGTCGTTCGTCGTGCACGTAGAAAAGTGTTTTCGAATGACTCTTCTTGTTCACGCAATTGCGCTCTCAAAATTATCGAGAAGAGTGTTTTTTGGGACTTGGTGGCTTGCGATACTGAGCGCGAAGACACGGTGGTGCGAGAAATATTGACGCAGAGTTTGCTGACGGTCCGTTCGGGTTCTTCATACTGCCCAGTGGTTCGACTTCAGTCGCTGTTTGAAACACGTGACCATTTGGTCATGGAGCTGGAGCTCATGAATGATGGAGATCTTCATGACGAAATTGCGACCAAAAATGCGGTAGATGAGACACGTGCCTCATTCTTGATTGCTAGCCTTGTGCAGGCAATTGATTATTGTCAACGGAATGGCGTTGCCCATCGAGACGTGAAGCTTTCGAATCTTGCGCTCGACTATGAACGCAGCACAACTGGCAAAGAGTACGCGGCTACTGTATCTGTTATTGGTGAATGACATTCAGTTTACATTATGTGATGCGACAGATACTCGGTGATCAAAGTTGCGGACTTCGGCATGGCAGCATTTATTCAACCAGATGGAATGCTAAAGGGAAGGTAGGCCATTCAGCTTATGCCAGTTTTTTTGTCTTTCAGGTGTCATGCCTTCGTCAAATATCGTGAAACGCTCTGTTGATGGCATTGACTAAATTGTTGCAGATGTGGAACCCCTGGTTTTGTCGCACCAGAAATTCTATCAGCAGGGAAAGGTGAAGCGTACCCTAGCGGAGTTGATATGTTCTCTGCAGGTGTTGTGGCCTACACAATGCTGTGTGGCTATGAGCCTTTCTTTGGTGTAAACGATGAGGAGCTTATTCAAATGAATAAGCGGGTTGATTACGAGTTTGAAGAGCCGGAATGGGCTTGCATATCCGACGAGGCTAAGGATATGGTAACTAATTGTAATGTATTGCAAGGACGGACGGCCAGCATACTTATTATGTGTTTGTTGGAGTGTAGATTTCTCTTATGATGGAAAAGGATCCATACAAGAGGGTCACGCCAAAAGAGGTGCTACAGCATCCATTCTTGCGAAGCGCAAACGCCACATTGGAGGACCTCTATCGAGTACAAGAACCTATATTCCCGACCCGATTACTATAAAATGGATTTGCATTGCCCATGATCTGAATGATGTATGGACAAGAAGAGAAGTTTTGATTTTCGTCATATGATATCTGCTGCATGCTTTTTCCATTGATACTGACGGAAAACGAAAGGCAATATACCTTTTTGTACCAGTGTTATGTAGCCCTGTTGAGATACGCATCTAAAGGGAAGGATAGATAACGCGCGGTTTCCTGGACAAAGCGGGCGTCAGCTAGGCAGCGGAACTTGATATTATCCAGTACATGTGGTGCTGTGGTGCGCTGAAAGAGCTGCATTCGTACGAGAGTCGCGAGCTACAAACCAACCGCATACTTTAGCACGCTGATAATGTGAAGCATAAGCAAAAGAAAAACTCACATGCGTAAACGCTTCCTCGCGTGTTTCTGTAGAGCGAGATTCATCATCATAGGCAAGGCTTCCTGCCTCAGCTTCTACTCGAAGGTTTAAATAAATGGCTAAAAGCCGCTGTA
Source organism: Peronospora belbahrii (assembly GCA_920618645.1). NCBI lineage: Eukaryota > Oomycota > Peronosporomycetes > Peronosporales > Peronosporaceae > Peronospora > Peronospora belbahrii. The sequence continues at coordinate 304,706 of CAKKTJ010000322.1, read as the reverse complement.
ACGTAAATATTCGGGGACCGATGAGGAGTTGACTGATCTGCTGTTTCTTGTTGCTAGACGATGATTTCCCATCAACGTTTTTCTTGGCACGTTTTTTTCGATGCTGTCCACCAGAAGACGAAACGAAGCGTAGATCAGTGTCTTGAGGATTGAACGAGGCCAAATAGCCTGCGAGTACGAGCAGTAAGCAATTTCGGCTCAAATTGGTGCACGAAATCAGTTCAGATGGATCATCAATCCCGCCTCCATACAGCTTGTGGTAACCAAAAAGATGTTTTCGCCGCGTATGAAGAAACGCTTGGACGAGTGTTTTGGTAGCACGTTCAATCTTATTCTTCAGCTTTGAGGCTTCAGAGCCTTGTACATGTAGCAAGAACAACTCGCGAAACTCTGGCAAGAGATGCACAACTGCAGCTCGAAATTGAAGCCAATCTCCATCGGGTGCAGGTGGTAATAGTCCGTGCAAATGAATAAGCCACGTGCGAAACATATCGTTTGCTTGCTTCATGTTCAACTGTTCCACAAGAATGTCAGCTAATTGTCCTACAAAGGTAGCATCTACATGGTCAGCATTATCGAAAAGCATCATTAACAACCATTTCCAATGTTAAATGCCTTCCGTCACCTGGTTTGTATGGTGCAAAATGCACATAAGCTGGAAAAAACGGCATCACCAATCGATCAAACTCGAATGAGATTCCACGTGTGATCAATAAGACACAAACTTCCCAAGGTGGAGAATCATCAAACATCTACGACACATGAAACCAACAACAAACACACCAAACAACACCCGAAAGCATTTAATCTTCTTGACCACTCACTTCAACCACTTGATATCAATCTTTCCATCAGAATTCTTACATTCAAATAGCCAAGTTGTTCATTTATGGTGCAGATACATGTAATTAATGCTCCAAGTCCTCGATCCAGTAATTTATCCACATGATCCAAAGCAAAATAAAGCACTTGTCGAGTGGATTGTTTGGTGGGTTTTTCGGCTTTATTCGACATCATAAACCCATTTAAAGCTTTAAAAAAACCCAAAAAATTAAGTGAACTATAATTTTCGTCGGTTTCTGACGGTTTTTTATTGCCAGCTGTTTTTTTACAGTTTTCCGTCTCCATACAAATTATCAGATTTTCCGTGTCGGTATAAATTACTTCGTTATATAATTGTGCCAATGCTTCGCGGTAAAATTCTTTGGCCGAATAAAGCGCCGTGCAGTCGACGAATGTATGAGGCGCTGGGTGTGTCTTTAATGCCTTTGATACACTCATACTTTTACCTGTAGATGCTGCACCATAAACAATTATAAGTGGTGCTGGAGACTCGAATACATCAGCATATAACCCTGTTACACGTGTTAACTCTGCTATCTGAGCTTCTCGTCCGATCATAAGTAGCAATTTATCTTGCAGTGATATTAGTTTACCCTGACATAGATTACGAGCCGTAATTTACAGCTTGAGGTTGGTAATATATTTACACTGAAGAGTAAAAAACAATAATGATAATTTAAATATAATCTAGCGCAATTATATGATCGATTTGACAGATTAATTAGCATACTCAAGACTGTATATGCTATACCGGTATTATCGTCAATGTCAGTATACGACCTCGGTATTTCCTCAACCGTCACGTCGGACTACTAACTTCACTTCATTTGCCAATCCACTTGAACATTATCGTCATGGCCCCTCATGCTGCTGAGCTATTTGACATGATGAGCGGTGCCATTGACGAAGTTGGTCCATCACTCGTAAACAAAGTGAATGGCACGATCAAGTTTGATATTACAGGTGCTGAAACGTGGTTTGTCGATCTCAAGAATGGCAAAGGCAGCGTGAAGATTGCAACGACAGAGGATAAGGCCGATCTGACGATTGTTTTGTCCGAGGAGAATTTTTTCAAGATGATGGACAATCAATTGAATCCACAACAGGTTCTTGGCATGGAAATTCAAGACTAGAAGTGTTTGGAGATGAAATAAAGTGCAGCATGAGATGAATGCTCACGTTTGTGTCTCTATTTCTGATCAATATGCAGGCGTTTATGAAGGGACAAGTTCAGATTAAGGGCAAGACGAGACTTGCTATGAAACTGAATCTCGTGCTAGCAGCTACTCGCAATTATATGAAAACAAAAGGTAGTGAGGACAAGACTATAGCAAATGCTACTACTACTGCTCCTGTGGCCGTCCCAGCAGCTACTAGTGAAGGCCTTGATTCGAAAGAAATCTTTCGCCTGCTTGGAGAGGCCGTGGCCAAGGACGGTGCTGTCATGGCCAAGAAGGTCAAGGGCATTATCCAATTTGACATTACCGGGGCTGGCACGTGGAATCTAGACCTGAAAAGTACCACGCCGCTGCTTACGGAAGGGTCGAAAAAAGCTGATGTTACCATTACAATCAGTGATGCGGACTTTGTCGCCGTTGCTATGGGAAAGCTTAATGCACAACAGGTACAATGCATATGTAGGAAGAAACGGATTGCGCTGTTGTTGTCTGACCTTTTACGCATGTACCTCAGGCATTCATGAAGGGCAAGCTCAAGCTCAAGGGCAACATGGCACTCGCCATGAAGCTGCCGGTCGTGTTCGAAGCGCTCAAGCCGCAATCCAAGCTGTAGAATCACAACGTAATCGACAAAACGAAGCGACAGATAAATGTATGCTGGTCGGTTTTAAAAGACAACGTTCGATCATATTGATGAGTTGTTCTCTACCAAGCTTCTCGGTTGATGCTCAGTGTTGAAAGAATTCTCGTATACATTAGTGCCCAAAACGTGACATGATAACCAATGTGTCAGCTTCTTTCTTGCTATCGCACGCAACACCTCGCCCCACTGGACGTCTTGTTTTTACTATACCATAATCGTTGCGTACGAGAAACAATCAAATGCCCTCATCTCTTCCACCTCAAACGTCTTGGCCCAGCAAGATAGTTGATAAACAATCAACTATCCGATACAACTAACTAGCTGCATGACGAGAGACAGCGGTATCGTCACGTTGCTCTGCTCTACTGTTGTTTGGCCTTCAAGGTCTTCTTCTTGCTGACAACCGTTTCCCAGCCCTCATCAGCGTCCTGCTTTAGAGCAACAGCTGCAGCCTTCTTCTTCTTCTCCTTTTCTTTCTCCTTCTCCGTGTCCACCACCGGTTTTCCAGAAGAGCTCACAGCTGCGCGCTGCTTGGCCTTGGCATTTTTCTTCTTTTGCTTCAGCTTGAGCTTACGTCTTTCTGCACGAATGGCTTCTTCTTCCTCTGAGTCCGGACCATCCTGTCATACATTCATTACAATCGATTGTCAGCAGTCACAAACTCAGTCTCAACTCATGATCCAGCAACTTACATCCACAAACTCCTCCAAATTAATATCCGATACACTCTCCTTCTCAGCAGGTGTAGCAGCATTAGTACCAGCAGTAGAAGTAGCAGTAGTAGCAGCTGCACCAGTCTCAGCTGTTTTCTTCTTACTCTTGCTCTTGTTTTTCTTTTTCTTAGAGGCTGTCGTAGCTGGCGATGTTTTGCCACTTAGCACTTTGGCTGCTGTTAGACCAACTGCTGCAACGACAAGTGCACCACCTAAAGCAATACTAGTAGCTGCATTCTGCTCTACTAGTGCAACAAGGGAATCAGCCATTACGTAGCAGTAGTCAATCGAAAGAAGAGATATCAAGTCAAGTCTTTAGAGACTTTAGGGTCAGAATCACAAATGTCGTCATGGAATGAATCAATAGAGATTGAGCTCAACCCCAAAACGCAAAAGCCACGTGGCTAGGAGCACCGTAATTTTTAGAATTACAAACTCATGTAACTCTAAACTTCCAAACACGTCATCATTTGGCCATGTCAGATTGTGATACAAAAAAGACAGCTTTGTGTCGACAGGGGGTATTCCTTTCTACAATCTCATCTGTGTAGCTTAAATACGCGATTGGTTTAAAGTACGAATTCGTACCTGTTAAAAACTATCTTTTCGTCATACTGCTACAGACTGTTATGCAAGAATGAATGTCATTATTGCACTTGATCATCATTATTATCCTTACTATTATTATCATGAGCTTGCGTGTAGATGGCAAGTTATTATGGCGTAAACTCTTTGTATTTGATTATCAACCAGATGATGACGTATACATCAGTACTCAAGACATTACAGACCGACTATGTGGCGTCATTCAGACCGCCATCGCCCGTGAACGTCATGAGCCTTTACGTCAAATGTTACTGCAGCGTCTCGGATATTGGCTACGATCGGACGTTGTGTCTCCATTCTGGCGCTTCTTTGACGCTCTACCGGTAGAAATTGATCGATATGGAAGCTCTCGATCTGGAAGAAGACGTGTGGCTCTACTGTGCGCCCAGCAACTGACACTTGCACTACAATTTGCCGAAGACGCCTTTGCTCATTGTGTGCAGATCGCCAGTCTCTTTGACGATCATGTGCCACTCGAAGAGCAACATAACAAGACAATGTTGCAGGAGATAAGGACGAGCTTCCGGTGTGTGATATTTGAAGACTTGCAAGCGGTCGCGAGGTTCGAGGAGTTGCTGCTCATCTTTTTCTCGATGAGCTTTGAGAAATTCCGACGTGAGGAAAAGTCACACACTTTTGACTCGAGACCGATACGACAGACACTGCTACAGTTACAATGGATGGATGTGATGGAGCTAGCATTGCTACGGGTGCTACACTCACAGGTGAAGAAGGTGGTGAGGTCAATGTGTGGAGAAGTATACGATGAGCCGTTCCTTGCACAAGTGGAGCAATGGACGTGCACTGAATTTCTGCCGTGGCTGGAGGAAATGGCGCAGACAAATGATGCTGCGTCGTTGGAAAAATGGAAACAGATTCTATCGCGACACGTGCTTCAGGAATTTGGAAGCCGACGCATTACGCAACTCTTTGAGATTATCAAGGAATTTCCTGACAGGTGAGGGTTGCCAATTTGTGTACTTTTGCTGAATATATTGTGTAGTGACTTTTGTCAAAAAAAGCGTGCCAGCTTTGGAGGATCTTCGACAGTGTCTTGAGCGTACCCAACAGCACGGCGAGCTCGTGCAAGAATTCCGAGATGTGTTGCAGTCGCGACTACTCCAGCCAGGAGCCAACACATCTGCAATTCTGGATATTTATGTGTCTACCATCAAGGTAAGAGCTGATATCTAATGTTAAGGGATCGGCGCTGCAACAAATAGACCAGACTTCGGACTAACATGACTGCTGAAGGCGTTCCGACTTCTAGACCCGAAGGGCGTCTTGCTTGAAGCATTGAGCGGCCCTGTGAAGGAGGTAAGCTAACACGCAAATGTTTGATAGAGATTGTTGCTAGAATCCTTACAAGCATCGATCGACTGCTGCAACTCTGGCAGTACTTGAGGAAGCGTAAAGACACAGTGCGCTGCATCGTCCAGAGTCTTACCGATGAACAAAATGGCGATTTATTCGAAGAACTTCGCCGCGATAACATGCGTATCATACAGCATGACGACGATAGCGATGATGATGAGGTGAGTTATAGTAATTAGTGAGGAAGGTATTGCCATGTTGACGGTAATGTTTGCATGAAGGATATATCACCGGATTTGTGGGAGCCAGATCCAATTGAAGCGGACCCGACAAAATCCTCGCAAAGTCGAAGCAGCGACGACATTTTAAGAATTTTGGTACGATGCGGATGTTGAATGTAAATAGCATCACTTATTAATTAACGCCTCCGTGGTAGGTTAATATCTATGGAAGCCGCGAGCTTTTTGTAAATGAATACCGGATGATGCTGGCAGATAAGCTACTGCAAAATCGTGAATTTGATACCGATCGCGACGTGCAGACATTAGAATTGTTAAAGCTGCGTTTTGGAGAGGAGAATTTGCAGCAGTGTGAGATCATGGTGCGCGACATTGAAGACTCAAAACGGGTTAATTTGAATATTCAATCTTCGATGGAGAACTCGGCTGTAAAGGCTGCAGCAAGAGATGGAAGAGTGATGGACCAACCTGACTGGGCTGAATATTCGCTCTCATATGTCGATGCAACGATTGTTTCCCAACAATTTTGGCCACCGTTGCAAGGTGAAGACTTTGTGCTGCATCCAACCGTGTCGAAGAGAATTGACGCGTATACAGAATCATACCACGTCCTGCGCAATCCACGTTCTCTGAATTGGAATGCTTCACTTGGGTCCGTTCAGGTGCGTTGAAGAATCGCTTTCAGATACATGATTAATCAACAAGGGTACTCGCTGTGTTAACATAATCTTTACAATGCCATATAGCTGTCAATTGATATGCAAGGCGAAGAGCGCGAGTTTACTGTCTCGCCTCTTCAAGCCACGCTGATACTTTATTTTGAAGAAAGAGGTAAAGCACGCACAGCAACGTTCTCGAGATGAAGGTCTTACCAATCCTTTCGAATGCTCTATACAGACCGTTGGACTGTTGAAGAGCTTGCTGCAAAATTAGAAGTTTCTGACGATGTGCTACTGAAGCATGTGTCTTTGTGGTTAAACCACGGACTGGTTTCGTTTGCATCGGGACGAAAAGAACTAGTGGCAAGCACATCATTCCAGGACGCTCGGTGCAATGGTGACTCGGCAGTTGATGAACTTGAAACTGCCGTGTCATCCGATGCTCAAGCAGAAGAGGATTTCAAGGTGCTGGAGAATTACATCGTGGGCATGCTCTCAAACTTTGGGTCACTTAGTATCCAGCGAATCCACAATATGCTATCCACATTTGCGCGAAGTGGTGCACAACCATGTACGTGACGCAATCAACGAAAGCACACCTTGTTGTTGTTCTCACCGATTAATACTATCCTACTACATGCATATCTTCTGCAGACACCAAGACAATCTCTGGACTTTCGGTAGTTCTTGGCAAGCTAGTCACCATCGGCAAGCTCGAACTTATTGGTGATCACTACCAACTTACTAAATAATCTGTTGCATCACGCAATGTAGCAGGAAACAGGAGTTTGGACCTCTTTTAAAACCCTTCAGGGCATCTCTTGTATGTGTGGCCGACCGTAGCGCATGTCAAACAGATTGGTTTTGGCGCATCTTCACCCTTTTCACCACACTTGCTTGAGAGTTGACCCATTGAGTACGCTCTCGCCACTCGCTTTTCATACGTCAGTCCACTATGGCAGCCAAACTAGCGTATAAACAATTAAACAGAAAGAAGACGATAAGAGTCACTGGATTAGATATGAATACAGGGCTGTGTCATAGAGTTTTACATACCTTGGCATTCTGCTCAAAGTCCTTGGGTATATTATAATGTTTCTATATTACGATAACAACAGCATAAAATATCTAGCCATAAAGTACAGTACTTTATATTAAATGCTCACCATTTACCTGAATATACTCAATAATAGTTTTCATTTCTTTTGATATTTCATGCTTTTTGTGTTTATGCTTGTATTTGACCGTCTAAAACACAGAAAAACTCACAAATCTCAAACATAAAATCCGGCGAAATTTGCAAAGTTTGACATTTTTCTGAATATTTCGTTTTCTTCACCTCGTAAATAAAGGTCGGAATATACGCTTTCGACTCGTTGTCGCTCTGTTTCGTTATCTCCTTTTCACTGTCATTACCTACGCACTGCTTCTTCGCACTATGTGACGCATCAACTTTCTTCTCAAGCGCCTTTGGCTGCTTAGTCACTCGCATAAAATTGGTAATTTTAGACATTTGTGTTTTGATTTTGGACAAAATGCACTTGATGTTGAAGCTTTATGCAACATTAGAAAACGAGCAACGTAAGAAATACACCATACTTCAACTTCATTCCTGATCAGCCAATCTACTTGATTGGTCCATTAGCATATCAAAACTGGCTCATATTTGTCAAGAGCCAGTCAGTATTCCATATGCTCTGATATAAACTAGTGCAATTTGCCATAGAGATTGGATTAAATGGTCAGTAGTAATACCAAACCATCCCACTTTATTGACGTTGGTGGTACTAATAACGACCCAACTACATGGTCACGTAAGTCAGTGTATCCTTCAGTTATTTTCACTCTTATTTTTACTACAAAGTCATCAAGCGCAAGACAAATCGACAAGAAGAACCTAAAGTTAAAAAGCTTTGCCTTGCCTACCTATGTATTGTATCTTACAAGCCAACAATTGTCAAATGTAGAGTCTTGTGCTTCCTACTGGGACGTAAAGAAGATCATGTGCAATTGTAACACGTTGGTGTGAATGGGCATTAGCAGTCGAAAGTTGACAGTTTTAGACAATCTGGACATTGTCGATTACTGCACCTTGGACTACGTTTTACTCATCACGATCAAAAATGGATTGGTCAATTGTACTGTAATGGGAGAGAAGAGTTTACACTACGAACCTTCAATAGTTCTTAAGAGTATTGGACTTTATTACACTGCAGATCTGCATCCATTCAAGTAGACAAGCAAACATACGTTAGCAGACCACTTTTTGTATACGTACGTACATACATATGTTACCTTAGTTCAACAATCATGTGTTCACGTCGTGTTGATGAACCTCTACTTTACGTGTGACATTATCTTGAAGAAGAAGGTTATACTTGTGAACGAAATCCGATTGATACAATATGAATAAACAAATATCCCAGACAAACGCAACCGCCTCGAGCTTAAAAAACAACACGATTAACACTTAGCAAAGTTATCAAGTCTATTCAAGCTGATTGACTCAGGTGAATCAATACAATGGTCAAAGAGGAGACATCTTATTAGCCGACGACGTCTTTGTGATGGATACACCACTACCATACGAGGTCCGTTCACTTTCAACTAACAGCGCACGAGCAATATCAACCGCGTTCAGAGCTCTCACAAATGCCGCGCAACGTGGACAAAGTGTTAATGTCTGCTCGAGAATGCCTGTTTCATTGCTTAGAACCATCTTGAGGTGACAGGATGTACAGCACTTGGGTCCACTGCACAGCTTCCTGTCGCAAAACTCACATCTACTCGCTGCAATTTCTTTGCCTTGCAACTTGCCTTTACAACTTGCAACTTCTGCTAAACGTTGAGACTGGGAGTGAATTTGAAGCTGAGCTATCAACCGCTTCTTGTTCCTCACACACCACCATAACTTCTTTGTTTCGAGACTGCGTGGCACAAATTTCCAGAAACCCATCACTGCTCGACCTAGCATTATCTGCTTGACGGAATCCGATATACAAATCTTCGCGTCAACTATGAGTTTCGTGTAGACAGCAATTGATCCATCACGTTGCTCCCAAAATATACGGGACTGTAGGGCGCGTGAACGTCGTTTGAGACTGTTTTGCGTGCCTTTGCATTGCAACTCAACAGATTGCGCCATTTCGTAGGCATAACGTTTTCCATTTGCTGTAGTCATGTCCCCCGTTGCAAAAGCCACAACCATTTCTCGCGGCGCCTTGAACATTGTGAATGGCCAAATGTTTAAAGTGATAAACCGTGTCACGGCAAGAAATTGAAAAGGAGCTTCTTGCGTGGGCATCTCAATTGGAATGAACTGGCAATTCTTTCCAGGGTTTCGATCCATCAGAAAATCCCGCAATCGTTGAGTGGCAGCATTTGGAGTTAGCAGAGCGAAAAGTACGTCGTCTAGCGTGCAATTCATTCGACCCACTGCTGTCACTGCAATGGGATATTCCCAGTCTTGACGGCTCATTGTCGGAAGCCACGCCGAGTTGGCATTACGATCAGCGTATACTGTAAACTCTGAATGTGATTGAAGTCTTTTCCAGCGCTTCTTATCAAGACATGCTTGGTTGGCGTCATACATCCTTTCCAACCCAAGTTCCTGGCAATCGTGCAGAGTGATGTCCAGCAATTGTTTGGTAACGTCGTGGCAATGATCACAATCTTCTGGGGACAGCTCCATTGGTCTCAATACAGTGCCTTTACTGACGCAGTTTCTTTACGTTGTTTTGCACGACGCAAGAAAGAGGAATGTCCAGGACACGTTGTACGTAGATGATGTAAAACTCGGACACGATTGTAGGGAGAGAGTATCGACACGATTTGCTATTTAGGGAATCGCTTGATCGTGACGCGAATTGGGGCACGCAACAATGCAGTACCGAGTTTGCACATGATAAAAAAGCACCAGATATCCAGGACTCGCACTTTCTGTTCCAAGTTAAAGGGCACTAATAGCTTGAAACAAGACCTTTGAACCAAGCTTTTGTGCTGGAAATGCCTCGTAAAACACAAACGACATGTTGGTCTGACGAATCATGATTCGGTACATGTGGTCGGCAAAGTACATCACTTTACATTCAACGAAACAGTTGCTTGACTGGTCTTGTTACTCGACATTCTTGAAACCAAATCGACTCCATGACTAGAAAAAAACTCAAAGTCGATGTACACTGAAGTGGAGATACCATCATGCTCCTGTGAACAAGGTGTTACACTTGACCAAACTCTCGGGTAAGTTGGAATAAAACGTATTGATGAAGTTCACATTAGTAAAATATTATTGAGACGCACAATACGTATTGGACAGCTCAGAACGTGCGATTCTTACCGCACTTGCGTTTTGTGCGAAGATAGTGCAGCGTGGGCAGAGAGCTAACTCTTTTTCACAAAGGTCAGGTCCATCACCAACCACCGCCGTAACCTGACAAGATGTACGACAAAACGATTTCCAGCATAGCCACACGTCGCAAAGCACGCATCGATGCTCGTTCAATTTTCTTGGTTTCTCGTTTACAAGTTGTAGCGCATAAGCACCACATCCCCCCACAACTGGCTGGGCCTCCCATTACTTGAGGCTGACTCAGGAGATCAGCAATCAAAACGCTTTTGTTCTTTAAACACCATCGCAACTTTTTCATCTCAATACAACGAGGTATGAACTTCCAAAAGAAACGCAGGACCGCACGACAAAGCATTCCTTGCTTTATCGACTCTGGCAAATGAATTCTGATGTCGGTGATAAACTTACTGTACATACCCACAGTTCCGTCCGATTGTTCCCAGAAAACACGGGTCATAACAATTTGAGAACGTGCCAAATTGGCCGAACGGCAGAAGGGAACTGACAAACAGATCTCGTAGCCAAACCGCCTTCCATTTGCTGTAACTACGTCACCTGTAGCACACGTCGCCATCAACTCTCGAGGACCGACAAACATCGTGAATGGCCAATGTTGCGTGGTTATGAGTTGCACCACCCCAAGATACTGGAACGGAGTTGTTTCGGTGGGTTTCACGATTGATACCAATTTAACGTTTTGGTCCGGGCGCCGACACAATAACAAGCTTTGCAGTCGAAGAGCAGCTACGCTAGTGGCCAAGAACGCTAGCAGCATGTCATCGACCGAGCAATTCATCCGACCTACAGCAACCACTGCAGCCGGTTGCTCCCAGTCTCCACGATGCATCACAGGAAGCCAAGCAGAATTAGGAGTTCGATCAGCATACAATGTTAAATCCGGGTATGACTGAAGTTTCTTCCATCTCTTACTATTCATGTCTGCGTGATTAAACACCTTGTGCTTCACGCCCAAACCTAGTTCGTTGCAGTCGTAGAGAGTTCGATCAAGTAATTGCATGACAAGGTCACGAGCTTCCTCTTGCTCTTGACGGGACAGTTCCATTGACATTTTCATTAACGTGATCAAACTATGATTTCACAGCTGACAGCGGTCGAACTTTGGTAGCGTTCGGACTTTGGTAGCTAAAGTCGATCGAATGGTCAAGAACCTGCACCTTTCAGCGCAATTTACGGAATGAGGGATCGTTAATGTGAGTGGAAAAGTGTGTTGACATAGCTATGAACATCGCGTGATTGTCAAACATTGTTTTATTACATGTGAAGAAAGCTGTGACTCGAGGAACTACAGCAAGCGCTTTGAGGCAAAAGGACCGCACTTTCTGCTATCTGCATGAATACTATTGTCAGGCAATTAATTGTGCCAAGTCATCCACGCCATCCATACGTTCGAGTGGCTTTGCTGTGCACATGTAGTGCTACGTTTCACATCCTTGCAGCCAAAGCACAAACACTGAGTTTTAGAATGGAAGGAATCTCGGACTCATCATTTTGCCAAGATCGAAAGTTATCAATGTCTCGGTTCAGGTTATATCACGAACCCCAGTACCTTTCAGCGCAAGATCAAAGCTGACGTACCAGAAACGCAAGTCAACCACTAGAGCTCTTATGAACCGCTTCAGTTGCTATCTCCGTGCACAATTATCTACACGAACGTTATCACTACTTTCGATAAAGAAGACGTACTTACTACTCTTTTCTTACTTGTCCGCTACGTGGTGTCCCATTGTCTTGGGCTACACAAATGCCGCGCTTACATGTATAACGTGAGAAGTGCTTTAAATATGCCTTTGATCCCGGGCACAATCGCAAATAGCATATCCTAAGCACAGCTGACAGTGTCTTCTACGTACAGAAGTTCTGGATGAAAGAGCTAGAGGTGAGTTATCATTCGCGCACCGATGTTTTGACCTGTACAAACGCATTGTCTATTCTCCTGGTGATCCAGAGGGCGGCAGCTGCGTCACTGCTGATCAAGTTTCTTCTAGCCCAAGCGTTCACTCACTGCTGGCTGAAGATGCTGTATGCTTACTCCGCTGCTTCACTTTTTTGTGCGTAGCTTAGCCAAGTTCTACCATTAACCACCTCTACTGCTTTTGCTATTTCAATAGGTGATTGCGTGTTTCTTGTGGTCCAAGGCTACCTGTCTATCGCTCTACATATTCATTCTTCTTCTAGCGTCATTTGAATACTTCTGTGTACGATGACGAATCATTTTCTCTATGATCCCGTATTACTTTGTTAAAAAATGCTTTGTCTTTCTTGATTTCATTCAATTATCGAGCACTAGCTGGAACAAAACAGTTGCTATCACTTTGTTCTTCTTAACTAGAGTAGCAATGCAAATGCATTTACATTGTTACAATGAGGTCCGAAAGAATATTCGTGAAAAGAGGTGAGTTTCTTGTGTGGAATATGGGTCAGTCATTGCGACCTTTTTCTCTAAAGAATGCTCTCTTTTTTTTCAAAGTTTACAATAGTGACAGGAATTGCTGAAAACAATACTATTGCCATTTTGTTCACTATCACACAATTATTCTCATATCAACCAATCATATGTGGGTATTTCAACGTAGCAATTATTCTAATTGAATAAATGACGCAAACTCGACACCAAGAGGACAGTGTCAAGGAATGGAGTTGTCCGCTATGTACGCTTCATAACGTGGCTAAGGACGACCGATGTGCCGCTTGCGACAATATTCGGCCTTGTCTCCAGCAGCTCCAAAACTCTCAGTCAATAGAACCTTCTGTAGCCGTTGCTATAGCTCCTGACGTTCAGCACGTCACCCGGTCATTTACAGGCGTATTTTTTAGCTCATTTCCAAGCAAGCAATGCGATTCAGATACTCTTCCTGCTTGGAGACAAGAGCGAAGACTCATAGTAAATAGAAGACATGGGAACGGGCGACTGAATGTCGTTAGGGATCGAGCGAGTGAGGTGGAAAGTGAGAGAGTTATGACAGGCACTACAGAGACGAATGCAGACTTTGTAGCGACAGAAAGAGACATGAGCGAGTCATTGAAAATGGCAAATGTAACACCAAAAGTGTCTGATACTGTGGAGTCAATGGTGACGACCAAGAATGAGATGGAGAGACAGGAAGAGGAAGAGACAGTCGTGGAAGAACCATGCTTTAATTTGTTTGGACCGGCAGGTGCAGTGTTTAGCAGTCTAGCAACAAATAGTAAGGTGAATGATATACATGAAACAAAGAGTCAGGATGAGAGCACACAAGAAGTAAATGCGGATAAGAGCGTTGCGGTGGTTTCGTCCTCGTTGCAGTATTCTGACGTCATACCAGCAAGTAAAGTGCATGTTGAAGAGCTGGCAATTGGTCAAAAGCTGGCAAGTGCAGGACTGGATCTAAGTGACTCGGAGGAGGAAGAGAAGGAGCTACCTGTACAATTAAGAAAACGAAACAAGCGAGAGAATTTGTGTGAAGAGAAATGGGTATGCCAGATATGCACAGATCTTAATGCGCTGACAGCGCTGGAATGCTCAAGATGTAGCAGCAAACGCTTCATCGATGCCTTACGTGAAAGTGATACGGGGACTGGGTCCCATTTGAGGTGGGCCTGTCCCATCTGCACGAATTTGAATCCTTCGACTTTGACCGAATGCCTCATGTGTCTGAGCACGCGGAAAATGGGGACTGAACAACCAGATAGCTTTACTCACAGGACGTGGGCATGCTCATTGTGCACTACGCTCAACGACCCTGATATCACGCGATGTGAGGTTTGCGATCATTTGCGCGAAACGGGGACCAAACATCCGGCAGAAAAAGGCCGTGAGTGTCCGGTATGTACGAATATTAACTCTCCAAAAAGTACGCGGTGTGAGATTTGTGAAACGTATTTACCAGCAGGTACGCTGAAATATTCTCGCTACAAGTACATGCTCTTTCTGATTGACCCTGATGCCCTCATTTATGCACTTTAACTGTTTGTAGATGAGACTCCTGAGAATCAATTCGTCGATCTGTCCTTCAGCCCACCAGCTTACAGTGCTAACTATGCTGGTGATCGAGAGTATGCATCGTTCCTATTGACCTTGGTTATAAGGCTACCTGCGCTGAACATCTTTTGTGTCTGCGATGTTTGTTTAGCAACCGCAAGAATTCGTACGCGGACTTGCCGCAATACAAGAATTGCAATGCTTTTGATGAAGCTGCTGTCCCCGATGTTATTGAAGAGATTTCTGACCATGAAGTACGACGTGTTTCAATACCACGCACTTTTACATGCAGTGTGCTGATCGATGTCCATGCTCATGTCCTTTGTGTCATATTTGTCATCGTGCTGACAGTGTTCAATATCGATGACCAATCCACGTCCACTACAAGTACGTCCAGACTTGACAAAATTCGAGCACTTTGTGTGCGTGGAAGACTTACGTGGTGACAATGATTGTCGTATCAACTACAACAAAATGTTTGCTGGCCAAAGGTAAGCTCAGTATTTTTTACCTAATTTTGTCAGCTCGTTTAGCTATACTTATGCGTGTCAGGTCTGGTAAGTCATACGCCGACCGCATCGCTACAAGACAAAGACAGTCACGGAAACGTAAGCAAGATGCTGCCCGCAAAGAGGCAGGAAAGTCGCTCTCGTCTCAAGGTGGCACAGCGGCGCGAGGAAGCAATAAACGAAAGGCAGCTGCTGCAAAACGACGAGGTACCTAACATCGGTGTTATCCTTTTGCTGGCCCAGTGACCCGAGATGTTGTAACAACTGGCCTCCTACTTTTGCAGGTTGCGAAAAAGTTTTAAGGACCAAGAGAACACGGAAGACAGGAGTCTCAGCACGTCCAGCTAGTTCTAAGACACCTTCTCCAGCTATCAACCACTATGACGATTCTGCGACCAATTTGGGCGAGGACCTGTCTACAATGGCGTGGGAAGGTGTCGGATCTGCCGGCTATATTTGACGTATTTTTTTCATTTAATCTGCTATTTATCAGACAGTCGTGTTCGACTTTGGTGTTCACTTCGGTCACTTGACCGAAGCGCTGCCTAACTATGGTTTTCATACGCTTCTTTGCTCGACATTGGTGCAATGTTGACATGAGTCTCAAACGATCTTCTTGTCATGCTTCGGGGTAAAAAAGCGGCTTGTGTGTGTTCTTGATGCTAGCAGTTCTTATGTAGATATCGCCAGACAAGAAATGACTCTGCTAGGGCAAGTTAAGGCTCTTTTCGCTTGTAACTGCCTATTTGAACGAGCGACCATGATGCGCAAGATTATTGCTGAGAAGAGAGTGTGAAGAAGAGCAAACTGAAACAAGTCGTCGTGTGCGCTCAAATCCGATGTACGCTTGTGAAGAAGAAGCGTATCGTACGATTGATGAAGGTTGCAATGGAGATCTCATACACATTAGCGCCTCCCGTATGCTTACGAATAAGTCGATCGAGTCAACCTATCGAAGAAATAGCAAGGCCAGCGCTTGATCAGCAGTTAATACGCAAACAGAAGAACATCAGGCTACGCCAAGAGGTTGCTGCTAGTAACATGCTGGGAAGAGATACTCGTGAAGGACTACGGCCGGCTCATTAGAGAGCTTTGCACGCGACCTATAGCTTGAGGAGATCCGAGAGCTCCCAGTAGAATGCGTGTCATAGAGATCATTTTTTGGGTATTGCAGCGAAATCTGCCGAGACGTTTGGAAAGATCATCTTGGTCAAGCAGCACTGCTTGGTGCTAAACTAACCGCCGACTGTCGAAGACGGCTTGCAGTTGTCAAGAATCAAAAGCAAGCAGTACGTGGGTTTTGTTGTACTGGAGCATGCAACTCTAGCTAACCTATTCATGATTGTGGTTGACTGGCTGCCAAACTCAAGAAAGCTGGTGCGAGGTTGCACTGAAGCTGCTCAAGCTGACTTCGATCGTCTAAGTTTGCAACGGACGGTGATGACAATGCGCCGAGAATAGTTCATGTCATCACTTCGCTTGTTTAACGAAACAAGTCCGTTTCGTGGTAAGTGGACTGACTTCAGTCATTATACGACTATCGACAGGCGAAGCGGCTATCACAGCAGCCATTTGTAGCTTGAGCATTCAGTATTGAGGTCCACAAGAAGCTCTAAGCGGTCACGCGAGTCACGGCGTCAAACTGTTCCTGCTGCTTTTTTTACAACTACGGCAGATTTGCACTGGTGTGAGCTGAAGCAAGGATAACACTGATTGCGAAGGCACGACAAATGGTTGTGAAATTTCTGCGAAGAGCCCAACCTGCTGAAGATGTGAAACCACCGTTGTAAGCAGTGCGCATAGTCAATTTGATCATGCTGGCGTTGTTATTTCTATTCTCCTTTGCTACACCTCATTCATACCACTATCGGTCGGTCCACTGCAAACGTAGAGCTCGTTGTGAGATATGGCCCAAATCTCGGGTGTGTCCTTGTAGCGGCTTCTGTAATGAGCAGATGCCAATTGTACTTGCTGCACAAACGTCGGTCGTTTTTCCGATGTTTGGACGTTTGGCATCTCTAGTGACGCCACACGACGTCCACTTCGTATGTCGTAGCTGTTTACTGCCAATGGATATTTTGCGTCGCCACCAGAGACAACAACAGACTCGGAACTGTCAATGGCACAACGCAAACTTGGCAGATAGTGCTTCGTTGCGCCTTGTATGAACTCCACCACCGGTTTGAATGTACGTAGATCCACAACTCGTAATTCTCCATTTGATCGTTGAACTACCGCTCTACGACAATCGTTCAGCATATGAATGTCAAGAACGGAACCTGGAGACTGATCACTAGTAGACTCTACTTCCCATTCGAAAATTCGACGAGGAGAACGAACGTCCCAACCCCATACCCCGCCATTCTTCGTCCCATTCAATACGACGTGGCCCTGTACATTGCCCACATGAAGACGCAACAAGCTCATCGTAAGCTTACTGCAGAGCAAGCGTGTGAGATACAAGTACTAACCGTGCTAAAAAAGCTTTGAGCATGAACATCACTAGTAAGAACTCCAGATGGTGCACACTGAAAATGGCTGCCATTTGCTACTGCATCCACGTAAGCAGCACTCGACGATCTAATGGACATACGATCCATGAATCTCATGTGATCAACAAATGTGCATGAGTAAAGAGAACTACGTACCCGCTGCATCCGATACTGAACTTGCTAGTTTCAGCTGGATTCCTACCAAGAAGAGACACACAAACAAGTGCTCAGATACAGCTGTGGCCTACATTTGCCTACTGATCAAACCATTTTGCAGTCCACGGATCGACCAGTTTCATTCTCTGGTAGGCATCACAGCACAAACAAGTGGAGAGAATAAACACTGCTGTCTTAAAACAAACGATCGATACGCAACGAATTACCTTCATTTGTACCATTGACACCAATGCAACTCCTCTCGTTTCCTGGTCACCTACGCGTAGATAATAAACGTTCCCTGACGTTGTTTGCGAGATATTTCTCGGGTCAGATCCGAGATGACACGCGAGCAGTTCGAGCTCCTGCACTGGGCGCCACTGCAAAGACGTCACGACTCCACAAAAACTAAAATCATAGATAGGAACTGAAAGCTGCGAGCTGGTAGTCGATTCAGCTTCATGTGACCGTCTCTGCAGCCTGAATATGTTCAACCTTCCGCTGCTGGCTAAGGTGCAAACAAGTATACCATTCCTTAGATTTCAGTGCATTTCTCCCATAATTCTGCTCCATACAGACCACTAATAGCTCCAACAGTTCTAGCTCCTGAATGCAACCCCAACGCAGTGAGTCGATCACCATTAGTCATGTTTAGGGCTTCCACAACCTGCGAAGACTGCAACAACAACCACAAAACATCGCCGCGTTCAGTTTCTTACCTTGACAATTGAAAAACTTGAAATCTCCGGTCGTACCAGAACACCAGCAAGATATTGAGACATCAATGCTCGACGATCTCGACCGCGTGCACTCCATGCAAAATCACTTTGTCGTCGGCTCAGATATGTCACCCAATTGTGGCCATTCGTTCCATACCCCCCACTGCCGATTGTTGTTCACTTGACGTACAAGCTGCTGCACTTCCACTTGTCGTTTTTGCTCTTGCACCTTGGATTGTTCACGTTCATGTTGCTCCGACGTCGGACAAGTACGAAAATAGCGACGTTTAGCCTCATCGTAGTAGAAACCTGGCAATTGAACAACACCTGAAGAAGGTCGAGTCTCAACTGCTGTTGAGCAAGTTTTTTCAACCTTTTGAATGCGAGCATTGGCACGCTGAGCTTCCAAAGCTTCAAGAAACCTGCGACGAGCTAGTTCCTCATCCTGCGACGATGCTCGCCGTTTCTTACGACGTCCGTGGCCTGGCATTTCTGAAAGCTAATGGCACAGTGACGTTCGTTTTGGACGTTGTGTTTGAGACAAGAGTCCAAAATGATGGATGAGATGGTTATGGGAGACACGTCTAGAAAAACACACTTATGGCCATGGACGTATGTGTATTCCAATGAAGTGATAATCCTTTGAAACACTTGTAGGTGTAGGTTGGATTGCTCATTGTTCAGAAAGCAGCTTCGCACGAAGAAAAAAAACAAGAGAGTAGATAATACCTACATCTTCAATGCCATTAGCGCATTGCGCTGTCGATACATTGCATTATTGTATTGCTGAGACGGGAAGTGCATGTACATTATATCCAGCACAGCATCTTGTCATTTGACGACCATGTCCAGCTTTTTCCATTTTGTACTGGTTTGAATGCTAACAGTAGCTTCGTGTTGAAAGTGGGTCTTGTAAACAAGTGAAGGAGATGTTACGGTTCCTCCTTGTCCTGCTTGGGTTTCATTGCAGGGAACATGATGACTTCCTACAGGCACACCAACAAGACGCAAAACGATCGGTCAGAGCAGATGCTACAGTACTAACTACTCTATCAGCAAAAACGTACCCGGATGTGAGGTTTGCTTGACAGCAACATAACGAGGCGATCAATACCGATGCCAAAACCACCTGTTGGTGGTAGGCCGTATTCGAGAGCTGTGCAGAACTCGTTGTCCTTGCTCTGCGCCTCAATGTCACCACGCTGCTGGTCCGCCTGTTGCGCTGCAAACCGCTGGCGCTGATCAAACGGGTCGTTCAGCTCCGTGTACGCATTGCACAGCTCCTTTCCAGCCACATAAAGCTCAAACCGCTCAGTCACACCTTCCTGCTCGCGATGTGCTTTAGCGAGCGGACTCATACATACTGGGTGGTTGTATAGGAACGTCGGGTTCACGCACTTAGGCTCGATAAAATGTGAGATGAGTTTATCTACTAGGCGACTGCATGTGTACGGCCTGGAGAAATCCACATTGTGTCGTTCACACAGCTTCAAGAGTGCCGGTATCGAATCTAACGAATTCATAAAGTAGTGAGCATAACAGCTTTCAGGAATATACCTTGAACAATTGCGGTACCTGGTAAATTCACGTCTGGAAGCTTCTCACCCAAACACATCTCGAGTGTCTCAAGGACCGGAAGACGCTTGAAAGGAGGCGCGAAATCAATCTCCACCATGGATGGCTCGTCATCAGAAGTTTGTGTCGCTCCGTCACTCGCCTCTTCCATCGGGTACTGGATCTTATACGACCCAGCCACGTCTTTAACAATGCTTGAGATCATCTCTTCTGCCGTATCCATCAGCACGTTGTAGTCTGCATATGCTTGATAGAACTCGCACATGGTGAATTCTGGATTATGGGTGGCATCGATACCTTCATTTCGAAAGACTTTACCAATCTCAAAGACACGGTCAAAGCCACCGATTACAAGCTGCTTGAGAAAAAGCTCCGGTGCAATGCGCAAATACAGCTCCTTACCGAGCGCCCGTGAATTGGTCAAAAATGGCTGGGCAGCCGCACCACCCGCCGCTGAAAATAGTATCGGCGTCTCAACCTCAATAAAATTGCGGTCTTCAAGATACCTGCGAATTCCTCGAATCACCTTTGCACGTGTCTCGAATACTGGACGTACGCTTGGATTAACCAGCAGGTCTAGATACTTTTTACGGAATCGGATTTCCTATCACAATCCAGCCAAAAGTCATTTTCAGCTTCCAGTATTCAAACCCGCTAGACTTTGCAGTTTGCTTACCGGTTCCTTGATGCCATACTTGCTATTTGGAAAAGGTTGTATACAAGGCGCTAGAACTTGTAATTGTCTCGGAATAATACTTAATTCTCCTTTGCCGGACTTGCCTGGGAAGCCTTTCACTCCAATAATATCACCGCGACGAAGACTCTCGTGCAACGCTCGAAACTCTTTCTTGACTGTCTCTTTATCTCCATCAATTGCATCATCTCGTTGGCCTTCAAAGTACTTTACTTCGGACAAAATTTGCACCGTATGGCCGTCACTCTGTAGATCTAGAAACACGAGATTCTTGCTGGCATGACGGATAGCCATCACACGTCCTACCATCACAACACAAGTGATTAATCGGACCTATTACTTGTATCAACAAGAACCACAAACACAATCGGCCATAGACAGCAACAAACCTGCCAATGCTACGGATTCTTCCGTGCATCGAGCTTTTGACTCGAGAGCTTGGAACTTTTCATGATATTCCAGCAATGACATGGTCACTGGAAAGAAATGAGGGTACTGCTGATAGCTTGAGATATTTTGAAAACGTTCCACAGCTTCATTCATTGATGGATAACGTGTCGTCGTTGACAGTAGCCGTCGAATTGAAGCGCCATTGCGCAACCACACATTGCGCAGCATTTAGACTGCGTTGGATTTGATTGATACAAAATAGGATTATGCAATTTAGAGACGTTTTTAGTGTCTCGATTTAGAATAGAATAAGGAGTACTGCAATCATTCCGAAACAGCGTCATTATTGCAACAACTAGTACTTACTATGTAGTCAAGATTCTCGGCGATCCTGTAAGACCTCAATGGCAAGCCAGCCAAAATCTATCTTACTCTGCCGTTTGATAATAGCTAGTCTCGTCAATGACAACAGCATGTAGCTATCATACATTGTGAGCTTGTGATACGGGTTTCCAGGGTCTGGCAGACGATCTTCGTAACGACACGTCCAGATGTATCGGAATACACGTTGGTGAATATGAAAATCTCTTGCACTTTAATGCTTTTCTGCTCAGTGGCGTGCCCAAACTCAAGTTGGCCGTTCATCGCTAAAGTATAAGGTCAACGAATCAGTTGGCAAAATGCAAAGTGAATATTTGTTGTCGGTCCTGAGTTCACATAAGTCTAAGCCTATAGAAGCTTCTTTTCCATCCTTGAAAATGATCTTGAGCGCAAACAACCATCGCGTAATCGTAGTGACGACATTGTCATAGCGTCATCAATTATACTGGTACTTACCAGCATCTTGGTGGTACACCGCAGCTAGTCGAGGCGTCTCTTTCCCAATACTTCCACTCGACTTGACAGCTGCTACTTCCTGAACTCCAATCTTGATTTAAACAGCTTCAAACTGCGCCGCGACAATCGGTTTTGTTATGATATATGCTAGCACGTCTTGAGTCGGATAGTACTTCAGCATCATTTGGCCGTCTTCCATCTTTTCGCGTACGATGTGATACCGAATACTAATATGCTTGGTCCTTTTGTGAGACTCGGGAGTTCTTTGCCAACGCTTTAAAGCCTTGATTTTTTTACGCCGGTCAAGACTGACTCATAGCTTATCATTTCACTGAGCTCACAAGAACACCTTTAGACATACTGCTTCTCACGTCGCCTACAATAGCGCCATGTATTCTGCTTCCGTTGTAAGATAGAGCCACAGTGCACTGTTTCTTACTTTGCCAGCTCATACATCCACCGTTCCTTATGAACGCGTAGCCGCTCGTGCTTCCTCTAGACTCAATGTCACCAGCCTAGTCAGCATGTGAGCATCCCTCTAGAATTCCACTTTGTCATCACGCAAGAGCTTGAATTCTTGCATCGATGTTCCTTGTAGGCATCGCAGTAAGCGCTTGAAAGCTTGTCAGTATTTAGGCAAGGGATTAGCCGAGAATTGACTCAAAGCCCGCAGCTTTTGCAACCCTTCCTGTTGTGCCTGTGACAGGCCAAAGAAGTAGTCGCAAACCCAGGTGCAGGATTGAATACAAGTGCTACCAGGTGTAGCAGAGCTACTGTAGCAAATCTACTTATGCACTAATTGCAGAGGTAGACTAGCTTCGAGAGCTGCATGACTTAGGACTAACAACCCTCTCAAGGCTAGCTTTATAAGTACATCTTCGTCACTTGAACAAGTATTTCAAGTTATGCGGGAGAACAAATTACACGCAAACTTGAAGGAGTGTGTTTCTGCGCTCTGGAAATCTTCGGTGCTGGGATGCTATGTAAGAAAATTGGGTGTTCTGGCCGATCCACAAAAGATATCGTCTATCTGTTCGTGGCCCACTTCGAAGAACCCACTGAGTTGCGTCAATGGCTCGGACTGGCAAATTACTTGCATGAGTATACGAAAGATTGTGCTACGTATCCTTGGCCCGAAGGGCGTGGAGTACCTCATCGCCCAAGGCGAGGAAGAGGGTAACAAGCGTATTCACATGCTAAGAATATAACAACGGTCTGTCGAGCATGTAAAGGCAAAAATGCCTTTTTCTGCGCCTTTGCCTGTGGTGACTATGACGCAAGAAGTGGTACGTAGACCAAAACCTATTCAGATGAAAGCTGATGAGTCCGACAGCAAAGAAGATGATTACCTTATGCTGTAGAGAAGTGAAGATTGTGGGAATGGTCTTTTTGCCGATTCAATGATTGTGGTAAGTCCGATCACACGTGATTAGTCAATAAAGTGATCGCATGGTGTGGACTACACAGTACGGATCGCGATCGTGTCCAGCCGATCACGGATTAGATCGCGTAGTGTGGATCACACATTTTAGACCACGATTGGGTTCCAAGTCGTTAGCAGATCGGATCGCGTGGTGTGGACCGCGCGGATATTCGACTACTGATGTCGGAACAGATTTATTGATAAAGTACGGGCGAAGGATCAGATCTCGGGATGCAAAAGTCATTTTTGATCCTGTCTACGCTGCATTGGTCTGTGTCTAGTCGTTGGTATCGAGAGAGACTGATTCTGGTCATGTTGTGTCGAGGTTGAAAGCACACAGCACATGAACAGCAACAGTACAAGTTTACCAACCCTCCTAGTGTTGGGCCGCACAAGCTGTACCACGACTGCTGGTTTAAAGTAGATAAGGTCGTTATGAACGCCGGTCTGAAGCGGTTGAAAAAAGACTTTATCGAGAAGACAAAATTTCTGAGCTATGACACTTCTTTACACTGCGGCGACAAATCTGCGACCTTCGTGCGTTTGTGAAGTTTCAATCCTTGGCACAACAGTCAAAAGATGCCCAAGAAGTCATTGCTTGGTGCTCAGGGGGGTTGATGGATGAACCGTAAGGTCGATTTTGATGATCTGGTTACGTCTTCGATACAAGAATGCTTCGACTGGGTGGTAAACCTTCTTACTGAAGCTGTTGTGATACCAAACGCTTCGATTTCTTCATTCTCGTCGTATGATGCAACTGGCTTGCCTGGATACTTATCATGCAGCCAGAAACTAGTAGACGGCTGGAGGCTCGTTATCGCTAAGCTTTTTGCCTCCTAAATTAAAAGTGAACTGCTAATTGCAATCCAAATAGCACCGAGTGTTTTGAACTGCCACACGTGTGCTTATAGATAATTAATTTGCCTTAAGAATTTAGTGCAACAGAGTTACACAAAGGTGTGGGTTTTTATGTACAAATCTGCCACACCATTTTGGTGTGGCCTTACTTTGGGTACATTTGTAAGTTGATGTGACCGTACCAAAGGTACAATATGGTCACATCGTCACGTGGTCATAGTACTTAGGCTAAGTATTATGAATACATATGTGTATATATTCAAAAGGCTACAAAGCCAGATAACTAGCGACTAGCACTAAGCATAGGGTAGGTGCTTCTCAGTCCTAGAAGACAAACATTGAATGAATCAGTTTAAAACCTGCGCTATATAGTATTTGGTGCTAGAGCGTAATTCCTTACAAGAGGGAATTAGTATGTGATACTGGTCTCATTGAGACGTGGTTGTAACAACCAAAAATCACAAGCTTCCACTGCCGCAGCGAGATCCGGACGCGTCGCCACCCTCAAGTACATGATTCCACCAACGGCACAACGGTATGGAACACTCTTTATGTGTCTCTATGTCTGCATCCACCTTCGCAGATGTTCTTGTTTATCTTGAGTCCAGTGATCTTTCGACGTCTTTGCCATCCTGCTATCATGCGTATCAAACTTGTTAGGACGACTTGAGAAACTTGGTTTGCCGCATCAGTACTTGGCCAGCCTCGTGATCGCTCTAAAATTTTATACCAAGAAAAAAAATACTGGAGCTCGGCAAAATCCATCATCTCGAACCGATGATGCAAAGCATGCTTGGTAGACTTGAACAACTCATCGTTGCTGCTTGCAATGACTAAGTCGTCAACATACAATACAAAGAAGATCATTTTGTCGACATTATGCTTGACGTAAATACAGTGATTCGATTGGTGTACTTGACGAAGCCCATCTTAATCATGAAGTCGTCGATAGTTTGGTTTCACATACGAGATGACTGCTTTAAGCCATACAAGACCGCTTTAGCTTGCACAAATATTCTGAATGATTTTCATCGACATATCCATCTGGTTAAGCCATGTAAATATCATCGTCGAACACGCCATTCAGGAAACCGTCTTCACATCCATGTGGTGCAGTGTGAGACTGTCAACACAATTTGAATGTGGTCTTAGCCACCGGCGCAAAAGTCTTGTCGTAGTCGACGCTAAGCTTCTTTAAAACCTCTTCGCCACCAGTCGTGCCTCAAAGCGCTCAATGTCACTATCTTGAGTTTCCTTGACACGGAACACCCATCAGCAACCTATCGCAATGCGTCCACGCGGCAAAAGTACGATATCCCAAGAGTCAGTTTTTCGCAGCGATTCACTTTCTTGATCGCACGCTTCCTTCCACGTGATTTCATCATCGGGCTCCATAGCCGAATTAAAGGTAGTCGGCATTTTCACTCACTGAATCCCCCCCATGACGTAAGCCGTTTCAAAACTTGGGCGTTCTTGAGCTGCTGCTGACATTTTGTAGCGACCTTAGTGTCTGTTGTAGGAATTAGATTGCTTGGCGCTTGAAGTTTCCGTAGCTTTCTCCAATGACTGCGTCCGCTGATGTATTTTACTGCTGATATCCATGTTAGCACCACGCGTAGTTTTGTCGTCTTCTTCTTGTTCTCGCTACACTTCTTCATCCGTTGTATCTGCATCTTGATGACTACTCCTTTTTGACCTTAATTGCGTCTTTTGTTGTCGAATACATTTTCCATGAGATTGGAAAGCTGTTGCGTGCTGGTGCGTCGCGACTGACCAGCACGCAACAGCTCTCCAACCTCTCGAATTGATAAGCGTTTTGCATGGCATGATTATCCGATAAAACGGTATCGGACTGAACGAGAGTCAAAATTCTTGCGTTTCTCCGTTGTCACAGCTACGTATGCGTGGCAGTTGACCGCCTTAAAGCTCGCTAGTATTGTCTCCTTGCATGTCCAAATTTGGTTTGGTGACCTGTCGCTGCTGATTGCACGCGTCGGGGCGCCGATTACGGAGCAAAGTAGCAGTCATGACTGCCTCGCCCCAATATGCCGTCGGCAATCCAGCGTACTCCATGATGCAGTGTGCACATTCTACTAACGTTTGTTTCATCCTCTCGGCAACCCCGTTTGGTTGAGGGGTTAAGAGCTGCAAAGCTTAGTCATAGCATGAGAAGTGTATCTTTGTCACTGCGAAGCGTCTTGACCCAATTGCCCGTTTGAATCTCATAGATTGCAACAAAGTCAGCAAATTTGTCAGCTCCCTTTCGACTTCTTTCGCATCAGGAAAACCATGCAAAAGTGATATTTGTCGATATACGTGACAAAGTAACGCTTTCCATTGAACGTTTGCGTCTGCATTGGGCCACAAAAATTGCTGTGAATGACTTCCAGTACTTGATTCGCGCGGTTAAATGATGATTTTGTGTAGCTCTTTTGCGTATCTTGCCAAGTGAGCACCCTTCACACACCTTCCACTGATTTACTGGTGCAATGTCAATGCCGATACCATGGTTCTTCTTGATAATATCATCAAGACCAACATAACCAATGTGGCCAAGCCGAAGGTGCCAGAGGTATGAAGTGGTGTCGAAGGTCCTGAATTGCTTGTACAATAGATAAAGGTTGAATAACAGTCCACCTTATATCAGCACCTAATCAACAGTAGCTGATGAAACTGATAATAAAGCTATAGGAAATAACCAAAAACTTATGTTATTCATACGTGGAAAAGCCATATCAGGTGCCCTAATCATTAAGGAACAAACAATTCTTAAAATCCTCAATTTAAGCAGGCATGCCTAAAAAACCTAGTAAAAGCATGAGCAGTTACAGCAACATTAACAATTGGTGATTTTACATAATATCGGGTCATGCATAGCATGAATCGCCGTTTGACTTTGAGATTGCCGATATTTTACTTGAAGCCATTATAGCATCCTTCGCTTTCTAAAGTCACATTTCTGATTTTCTTGGTAAAACGAGCAGCTGAAACAGGTGATTTCGTGAAAGCTTAGAGATATACCAAACACCAGTGAGCACAACCTTTTAGTCCCAAGCGGATTCTGCATTGACATCACAATATCGCCCGTTTCCTGCCGCTTACAACTTCGTCATCAGCGAGATTTACGCTTACCGGAGAGATTGTATTGTAATTTGTCAAGCAATCTCCTGAGTACGTCATGTGTTGAGTTGCTCGAGTCCATCAACCACTTTACTTGACTTGGTAGTAATTGCATCACCATTAATCGAAAAAAAATCGACAAAGTTGTATTCAACTTGAGAAATGTTTGATCGTTTATACGTTGACCTCTGTTGCTCCGCATTCTCGCGGGACCTTACCGGGCACTTATCATTTCAATGCCATCTTTTGCCGCAGTATTGACAGGGATTAACCTTCTGTGTTATTCGAACTCCCTTGCGTTTGCCGTTGTCGTTTGCCATGAACGCTTGACCTTGACTGTGCGCGGCTCCGTCGACGCCACCACCTTGCTCCTTGCGCTTCATGTCTTCGCGAAGTATTCTAGACGTTAAAAGCTCCCACGATAGTGAATCATCTCTTAATTCAATCGTCGTGATTAGGAGCGCATTAGAATCTCTGAGGCTTCAAAAGCATGACAACTAAGTCGTCTTTGCTTACCGGAGATCTTACCGTGTTGAGCTTTTCCGCCAAGGTCTTCAACTTGTTGATATATTGCAGCACATCACCTTCGTCCATCATTGCTGTAAAGAAGCGTCGACGAAGGAAGAGCTTGTTTGCTAAGCTCTTCTTCTCAAAGTGTCCCTCCAGCCGCGACCATGCATCTTGTGCTCCATTCGTCGACCAAACCAGAGCCAGCTGCAAATCATCCATCGCGAGACAGATGATCGCCAGCGCCTTGCAAGACTTGCGCTTGTACGTAGACTGGTCCAATGTAGTTACAAAATGCTCCATCTTGATCTCACCGCTTATCACCTCCCATAGGTACCTCTCCTCTAGCACCATCTGCATTTTGAACTTCCGCGTATAGGATTTGGTTCCATCACCTTGTTGCTGCAAAAGGTGGAGGTAAAAGTAGCGTTCATGGAGAGAGCTTGATCGGCGTCGGGGGCATAGAAGGCGAAGATTGGGCTCATAATCGATAGCATAAGGTCAATGAATCAGCTGGCAAAATGCAAAGTGAACATTTGTTGTGGTCCTTAGTTCACAAAAGTAATTTGCTGCTCGAAACTATAGAAGCTTCTAGTACCTTTCAAGAAGCTTTTTCCCATCTTGACCATGATCTAGAACGCAATTAGCATCGCGTAATCACAGTAACTACATTTTCATAGCGTCATCAATGATACTGGTACTTACCAGCATCTTGGTGGTGCACCAAGGCATGGAGTTCGACAAGGATAAGATGAAGATTTTAGGTTTTATTGACCATAGATCCTTCACGCAGACGCCTACCAAAGTAGTTGTGGACTCCTAACCTTTTGTGTATAGAGAACGGTCTTTGCAGCACTGTACGAAGCCAAGCTTGATAAGTGTAGCATTCAGGAGCTGTGATCACAACCGTTCAGCCTGCTTTATCCCACGCAGGCTTTTTCGAAGTCTCAGCGCTACCTTTCTCTTGTCGAGGTAAAGGACCTCGAGGAAGTGACTAAGTTTTTGTATAATGGTGCTACAAATGCGCAGGAAACAGAGGATAAACAGGATCATGCTCAGTGCATCCGCGAGGTGCTCGCTGGTCAACATTTGGGGCAAGCTAACCCTACACGCACGCCTATCAGTAAAAACAGGACGGCAAAGACGAGGGCGACTAGCTATCAATTAAAAGTGACAATGCATCCAAGTGTCCTATCAAGAAAACGTTTTGGAAGCCTGATGTGCCTATCTCGATGCACAAGACCTAACATTACATTTCATGTGCACTGGGTCAGCCGGAAAGCGCGTGCATCGCGAGACCGAGACTGGCGATGGGCGAAATTGTTCAAATTGCTCGCTTTCTGAGGGAAACTATCGATGTGAATCTGGAACCATAAGACCGGTGAGGACTTTGATAGGTGGCGCTTTCTTAACACTTTCGATGCTTGGGCTTTGGCTCAATATGCAAGGTGCGTACAGCACTAGATCACCCCACAATTGTAATGGCAAACAGCACGCAAGCATCATGCATCGCGTATTATTGAGAACTGTTCTGTGCATTTGCTTTACCTTTCCATTGAATGCTTGGGTGCCAGCTTCGCTTATTTGTCTCATCACCTCAATCGACTTGCAACACATGTCGGCTTCTGATATTTAACATCACCGTTCGCTTGGACTATGTGCACTTTGCAATCAAACTTGCGCTCAACGTAATTTAGAAAGTGCTCAAACATTACTTCTTGAGTTCTTCCTCGAAACGTATACCATGTATTTGATCTTTGTCGGCCATTTTTCAGTACCCAGATATTTGGTGACCACGTTGTTACGCTCCATTTCCTTGCAAACCTCTTGGGGACTTATTTTCTCAAACAGCATCTGCAGTTGTCGGGAAGCTTGGCATCGAGACTTTGTCAAAACCCTTTTTCGTTTTATCATGGAATGAAATTCCGCGATGCAGCGTTCACGCACACACTTAGAGCGCTGTAAAAATGATTCAGCTTATATTTCTTAAGTACATACAGTAAGGAGGCCAAGGAGCTGCAGTATTTTTTGATTGGCGCTTGCTACCCAGACTTTTCTCGGATTGGGGCGCGCCATTGCGACCAAAAGGCAACCTAACATGGTTTGAATACGTGTCATCATACTGTTAAAGATGAGCTAACCAAGCTAAACTATAATCGTCTACTTGACTTTGTTACCGACAAGCTGCTGAACAGGTAGAAAGCCTTTAGAAGGAAAAGCCAAGTACAATGAACACGGAAGAATGAGACAGGATTTTAGAGCAATGATGGACTCGCATCAACGAAAGAAGCGCACCGCAGGACGTAGCCAATGATCACATAAAAGAAAGTAAAATAGGAAACCAATGAATCCTAGAAACGATATACAGACCAATAAGTCACAACCAAACACCCAGAAAAGGCCAGTTGGTCCCAATCTTAAAAGCAAAAAAGACCACGTGATCCCCACTTGGTGACGATACGGATACAATAGGCAGGGTATACGACAAAGCGACCAATAAGGGCGTAAGCAGATTCGTGCGATGATCTTGAGGTAATTCGTCGTGATGATAGCGATACCTACCATGCGTCAGCCTCTGGTCGAATGCAGAACTATTTGCAGCCTACTTCGGAAGGACTGTGGCCAACTCTGTTGTCTATCCAAAAAAAACGCCGATGTAAATCACACTTATCGCTCAGAATGAAAAATGAAAAGTAAGCAATACTTGATGCTTCTACCAAAGCGCTTTCTTCCATGAGTTTCCGTCTCCAAGGTCCTCAAATCCTCATACCACAGCAAGACCCTCCCGTTTTTCCCTAAGCGATCTCGGAACGCATTGCGTCGCGCCACGGCGTAGCATCTTTACACTGTACTGCTTTTGTAATTGTCCTTGGATTTGCAACCAAGCTAACCATTGTAACTGACTCATTTTTACTGCCTACGATTTACGTGGTCATGCGCGTTTTATTTAAGCGTTCTACACTAGCAGCAGCATCGCTTACTGTAAGCTGGTTATTAGCCTTCTTCTTTTTTCCGCGTTTCCTGTGCTTTATTTTTATTTGCTTGGCCGATGCACTCCTTCCGCATGGTGGTTGGCTCTTTTTCTTCAAAACATTATTTGCTCCTGTGTGTTACGTACACTTTGGATCAAACCGTAATGCTGCCATCTGCTCTTCGCCGTCCTTTCAGTTCATGGGCATCTATCTACAGTGTGTTACTATGGCTCGCCTATACTTTCAGCAGTTGTTGAAGTCGGTGACTTACCCTTTTTTCTCGAGCTGCATCCAAAACAAGTCTTACTTTCTTGCCTTTTGGCGCACCTTTTGAGAGGCTTTGGCATCTTCAAAATATAGTTAGGTACGTACTCCGTTCGTGAGTAAGCCGTCCTGCGGCATTAAGCACGAAGCTTTCACCATATAGACGGAAAATACCGATTCTTTAGCGACATGAATTATTTCTCTGACACCACACGGTCTAAATAAACTGCAAATGACAAACAGTCTGCAGCAGATCGCGTCATGATTGAAACATTGTGCCGTGATCTGCGTCCGTGTATGAAATCCAAAGGTAACGAAGTCGAATCATTTGTGCGCCGCATAAGCGGCATATTCCCCAATTATATACAACCGATAAATTCAACTAGGGAATTACGAGAGATTAGAACTAACTTAGTTCCGAAATCTCCTGTCAAAACCCGAGAAACAGATGGTCTTGATCAAGAATAAAATGACTTTAAATAGAAATGATAAAATGGACTAAAGGCACGCCATTGCAATGTACGCGGAATGTAACGGAGCTGTACGTTACGTTATAGTGTGTAAGATACATCAGTAAGAAGTACATAAGGTACACACCATATAGAAGGAGGTCCTGTTACATATATTACATAACTTTATTATGAGTTTATAGTTAATCTTGCATGTTTGGCCAATTACCGATGGCTGCAAGCAATAATAAAGTTCAGCTTGCATTTCAACCAAATAAGAGTAAGGCCTTTCTAAAATGTATATCTCTTGGGTCTTTGACCACCTGATTCCTGTATAGAAGCGTTAGCTGGTAGAACTAAGAGACTCTCTTGCCATTTGCAGCCCTGCTGCCGGCAAAAAAAATTTACACAAAAAAATAGTTAAAAAAAAAAGATTTTCATTCACCCTGCTGCACAGAGCGCCCGAATGAGCAGTTATCCGTAAGAACCACAACGAAGTAGAAGGGAAAGGTTGAAAGTCTGTGATCAACTATTCGATGCAGGTTTCCTAGCGGTATATGACCTGCGGTATCACTTGCGGAAAGCATCAAGCGCGCACAGGCGCTAGATAGAGATGTCAGGCGTCGTATTGCGTCTGCAGCAAGACCTTTGGCGTCTTTGATAGCTACCTCCGGTTTTAGAGCCGATGCGGATCGATATGCCGTCCACGAGCTCTACTTGCTATACGCAACGGAACAGCAACGAGCATCGCGTAGTCGAGCCAAATAATTGGAATTGAAATTCTGTAGTCTCTTTGGGCACCATGACTCGCAACTAACGGCTCACCTCGGTCGTATAGACACACTATGTTTTCACACAAAGTTTCTACTAGCCTCGCCAGTACAAGTAGGCACGTAAGTCCGTAAGTCAGTGCGTGAAGTCAATAGGCGCCACTCTCATCACTTTTGATTGCGTCGGATTGTTCACAGTCCACTTCAAAGGATCTTTTATTCGAACGACCGCCGGACAATAAGCATTGGACGAGTGTTAAGGACTTTATCGACCAATTCAACAAGATGTATCATCTGCTGCCTTGCTTAGAACCGTTACGATGTGCGATACAACGCGCCAGTCTGTCGACGTCCTCGTATATGGTGTCGCTGGGAAAGCAAAAAGCTATACTCGGGCGCATGCTCAGCCAGCGACAACGCAAGAGCACAAGCAGAGGGCCTTTGCAGTATTCTTTGGCGCCATCCGCTGCCGCAGTTGGCGACAACTTGCCGACAATTGTGCATGCGAAAACCAAGGTCCGTCTTAACCTAAGTGCACTCGGCAATCTCGCGTAAGCATCCCTCTTTCTTAGCTCAACGCCATACGATTTTCGGGTGCAGGCCGCAAGAGACAGATGGTGTCGAAATAGATGTGCAACTCTCTCTTTCTATTTCTATCTCTACTACTCCGTAGTTCAGCTGGATCGATTTGTTGGATTGTGCAACGAATTGTAGGATACCGTGCATGTCCGAACTCTCAAGGCCAAAATCACTTTTGAATTTGCTGAAGAAATTAAACCCACCCAGGACTAACGAGAAACTCAGAGCTTCTTGACCAGGTCAAACTATCCTGAAGTGAAGCTGAAGAAGCCAAAAATGTAGCAACGCACCGTTTACTAGTAAGCCTTGTCTTCGGCGAGTATTTAACGTTCTTCATCTACAAGGGCCACTTTACACTTATCGAATGGTAAAGTACGGCAATGAAAAAAGTGGCAGCCAAGGTAACACTTCTGGGTTATTGGTCACGGTGGTCAGGAAAAGGAAGTAAAGTAACAACTTCTTATCGAGCATTCATATTTTACACTGACGTTCGAATGTCGGACGTAATGTACACGCCTCGCAATAGTAGTCGAGGTTTGTCAATGAACCAATGTAAACGTATCGTGGCAAGCCGTATGTGTCCCCTTTTATTGCTGAGGGTGATACGCTCTGTGACCGGACTCTCAGCGCAGTGCTCGCGACCAAAAAATGCAACAGCATCCAGTTGGGCTGGCAGGATTTCAGTGGATGTAAAGAGTGTTTTATCGACGACACGATATTCTGACAACACGACGTGAAGGAAGATGTTGACGGTGGCAATTTTTTTGGCTTCAAAAGATTCTTGCATCGCATCTTTTTCAGTAAAGGCAGTTACAGTAAGGTGCTCACGCAGTAGTACATTTTACCAGCGATTGTGCCAAACGTCACGCTGTACATGTTTCCGTAGCAGATTGTATAAGCAATGTAGTGCTTATGTGAAGAAGGAAAGCCTGACCTGCCATTTTCATTACCTCAAGTCTTTAATATATGCATGTATGCCAGCTGCATGTCACACTAAAAGCAAAGGATGTGATTGGCAGAAAGGAACAACTTTCTACTAATTGCTGGTTCCAAGAGAATTAATTGGCTGCCAAAATAAACTGGGGTAGTGTAGCGCACACTACTCCATCCAGAGCGAAAGCTTTCACAGTAATGCTACCTAATCGCTTTTACCGCAACTTTAAGTTGAGTTGCGATGTCGAATATAAGTTTTGACAATTAAAAGGCTACTACCACCACGCTGATCAATCATCGCACGCGTTGAATAGTGACAATGCCAGCGCTCTGAGCAATAAATTATCCCTCTGTTTATGTATCTCAACAACTTGCGCATGGAGCACCACATGCTGAGGCAATTGCTTCATACCTGTTCTTGGTCTTCCATAGGCCACTTGGGCGTGCTCGTACACTAACTCAAGAAGTGTCTGCTGCTGGACCAAGGAAACAGCAATGTCTAGAGCGCACGAACACAACACGTGGAACGACAAAAGTTTGTATCAAAATCCCAACCATGCAGAATAAACCTCGCGACCTTGTCTATTCACTTGCAGGCGTAGTCTGCTCCTCCTTCGCTTCGCTCGCAATGACGTCCAATAACTCGTTCTTTGCTTTTTCCAGCCCTTCAAAGTCAAGCTGCTGCGATACGAACTTGTTCTGATTCCGTGGGGTCTTTTGCAGCCGTTCTCGGAGTTCCGTCCACTGCATAAAAGCATACAAACACTCAAGAAACCACACATCCACTTCCATCAACACTAAACATGTCTTACACTAGTTACTCCAATAGCAGCAGCAATTCCTCCCACCAGCAAACAGCAACTGGTTACTGAGACGACAGTCACACCGAGCAGAGCCTTTGAGGCCGCTATACCTGGCGGTAGAGACTTGTCCAGCGTTAATTTACGCTCAAAAGTGGCCGCAGTTTTCGGTAAGATCGCTTTTTTACGGCTTGAAATCTTGTCCAAACTCTTTTCTTCCTCTGCCAGTGCCTTCTGTTGCTTTGTCATGCCATAGTAGAATCCTACAGCACAATATTACAACATCAAAATGGTCTTATAAGACGAAACAAATACAAGTTTTACACTCAACAGCAGCTACAAGTAATTGTATAAGTACGTACCTCCTCCCAAAAATACTGCAGCGACTATTGATACCGCTGTAGACACAATTCGCATCGCTCTTTGTGGCTCTGACGCTGTCACCTCTTTGTCTCTAGCATTGCTCATTGTCTACAGATAATTTGACAATAAGGATTCCTTATTGTTAAAATTGAGGTAAAAATGTACTTTCAGCCAATACATATGCTTCAATCTGAGTCCAGCGTTATCCGTACAATTGCAACACCATGATATCATGTATAAGGCGACAGGTGCTCGTTGATACACGTCGCTTTCTGAGCTCTAGACGTAATGTAGAGAACTTCACGTCACTTGCGTGTGCTCTTCAAGTTTTCTACAAGAAGTATAATCATTTTCTAGTACCTTATAGCTTCCACATTCCTCAAAAAGAGGCTTCAAACTCCACTGACTCATGGCCGGAACAGACTCACGGAATGAATTTAGGCCGCGAAATTCGCAGGTTCATCGACCAATCAAGTGCTAAAAGCTCACGGAAGCTTGAGAATGTGCGTCGACAGTTGGATGCCATTGGGTTCCCTCAAATTTGCGACTGGAAGCGCTACCAATGGAAAGAATTGTTACTTGCAGCTTTGATACAGTACAAGAAGATCAAGGGCGACTTATTGGTGCCTGGTAAGTTTGTGGTACCAGAAGGAGATGATCAAT
Organism: Peronospora belbahrii; assembly: GCA_920618645.1. Classification (NCBI taxonomy): domain Eukaryota; phylum Oomycota; class Peronosporomycetes; order Peronosporales; family Peronosporaceae; genus Peronospora; species Peronospora belbahrii. Next base: position 269,108 of record CAKKTJ010000322.1, on the reverse strand, counting down.
GGCCACGATCTACGTGGGGGCTGAAATTAGGCTCTCACGTAAACTTCCTACGCTACAAACGGGATAGTTTAATCAAGTACAAGATTAAGGATCTCGACGACATTGGGTTCGTCTGGGTAGTAGCAGACTATAACTGGGATATGCTAGTGATGCCAGCGTTACGACATTATCAAGAAATATATGGGCACTGCAATGTGCCACAGAATTTTGTAGTTGGCGAAGGTGACGAAAATGGATCATCGGATCGGTGGCCGCAAGAGCTGATAGGATACCGGCTGGGAGCGACAGTGAACCGCATACGAGCCGGTTCGGCGTATGCAGCGCACGTGAATTGTGACCGAAAAAAGCTTAGAGCTTTGGGCTTTTACCATCATAGTCGCGATCATACATGGGCAAAAACAATCTTGCCAGCTTTTGAGACGTATCATCGTATCTATGGAAACTGCAACATCGATACGCTGTTTATTGTGCCAGAAGATGAGCCATGGCCACCGTCGACGTGGGGCATGCGTCTTGGTTTTATTGCGCGGAATATTCGAAACCGTGGTGACTACTTTTTACAAGTTGCAAAGGACGTTGAAAAGCTGAAGAAAATCGGGTTTGTGTGGAACGTAGTAGCAACGAAGTGGGAGAACGCGGTGATGCCTGCTTTGAATACCTACGTGCACAAGTATGGAAATAGTGAGATTCCAGCAAACTTTGTGGTCCCATGTGAAAATCCTTGGCCAACGCCGTCACATGGATTGAAACTGGGGGAACTAGCAACAAGCGTATCGCAACGAAAGCAATTCATTGACTTTATCGAGATTGATCGCATACAATTGGAAGCACTTGGTTTTTTCTGGTCACCGTTGGGACTTGATGAGATCAATGAAAGTGACGAGTTCTATTTGTAATCAAAGTGTCATCTGATGTGTCGAAGAAAAGCCTGGGAGGCTACAATGGTATTGTCTACCAATCTCGACCATTTCTTGTATCGCAACTTCTCGCCCTGATCCTCAGAATGTATCTGCTGTCACATGAGCCCAATTGCCATCAATTGATCTTGATCTTTGTTCATATTGTTTCACATCGATGACGATTTCTTGTCTGAAGCTAGCGTCTCGTCCTTTTTCACCGTTCCACGGTATCGAGCTGTGCGGTCTCGTCCCTTTTGCGCCATTGAACTGTATCGAGGCAGGTAAATACCCAATGCGCCTTGACCATGATCAAAAATAAGGTGTTAGATAGAAGTAAATTACACATGACGTCCAAGAAATTACACATGACGTCCAATAAATTACACATAATGTCCAGTACCTGCTACGCCTACTAAAGTCACGCCGAAGCCAACGATCACAATTTGACTCTTTTTCATGAAATGAAAGACTAATTTGCCACTTCCAAGACACAAAAAAGGATGTCGCATCAAAATTTGGGCTGACACAAATTTGCATTGACATACACGTAAAGTTTTGTGCATTTGGTCTTTCGTATCTGGACTATTTCTTTTTTTGCTGAATATGGTCGTAAGTTTAGCTGAGGAGGTCTTGAGTGGCGTATTGCAAGCTGCTGAACAACTCCAAGGCGCCGTAGTAGCTGCTGAAACTAGCTGTACTGAAAGCTTACGATGGTCTGGAGCTTTACCGCTGTTACTGCGAGATTTGGGCGTTCAGAACGTTCTTCAAGCCGAAGATTTACTCTCTTGCGAGACACCCGAGATGTTGCGTCGCCTATTGAGCGTCCAGGATGTAAACAAGAAAGTTTGTCATGTGGCATTAATGCTCTCGGGATTTTTATGGGACTATGAGACTTTGCTGCAGCGGCTGCTAGCGCTGGGCGTCGTCAGTCGCCTCACAATCTGCAGTAGCCTCTCGGAGCGTGCGCACGAGTGTTACGACTTCAGTAAAGCAGGACAAGACGCTACAACTGTTGCTACAGGAGCTAGAGCGGATAAGGTTATGAATTTTGAGGATTTTGCTCAAGAATTGAACCAGAATGCAATGTTTCCAATGGAGAATAGAGCAAAAGCGACAAAGGAAGAAAGGTGGGGCTGGGACGACACAGAGACAGAGACATTAGCTGCTGTAAGAGACGTGCAGATAATTCACTTGCCTCTTAATGTAGTGCCATTGCTGTCGACTAAGCCATTTAGTCCAGAGCCCTCAGTGTTTGTAGTAGCACAGCCGACATGTGCGGCAGCTTTCCCGTTACTATTACATCAAGTGAAAAAGATTAAGATGACGTCTCTTTTATCACCAACGGAACAAGGAGGAAGCACGCTCAATCCTGTGGAAGGTGGCAACATGTACGCACATGTCAAGGACGTGCTGCCAGAGCATATTCCGACTCCATTTCGGAGATCGATGAGGTTATTAGCGTATACCCTTGCGGAAATGATGGTTGGAGCTAGAATGGATGTCAAGGAACGCATCTTTGCTGTTGGCGCGACATCACTTAAGATAGGGCATACGCTGTTGCATATTTTGAATGAGTCAAAAGAGGAAGCGACTTCTGCAGCGCGTCAAGACCAACAGGCTGCTTCAATGGTAATTGTTGATCGGTACGAAGCAGTATGCTTGTGTGAGGAAGTGAGCGGTTTACTTACTGATCATATGTACGTCTTTGCGTGTGTTAGAACGAGCGACTTAGCGACGCCATGCTCTTTCGGTGGCTCTCTTCTTGATCGTATCCTGGCACTCTTGCCCCAAACGCCTACCAAGTCTACTGCAGGAGAAAAAACGGCTGCACCAAGTGCGAAGGTACGCTGTGCAACCATAGATTCCTACGCACGAAAGCATTGAGCTAACAATGTGGTGTGATAGTCAAAGACGCGAGAGAAATTGAGCGTGACCGACATTTTTCCGCTTCACGGATGCGAGCCAACCCCGCTGTCGATATCAGCACCACTTGCTGCAGCATTTGACGAGTTTAAGTACCTGCCGTCGAAGTTTGTTTCTCAAATTAAGTGGAAGGGTGGAGCCAGTTTGTGTCATCCAACTATACCTCACGGTTCGAATGGGTTTCGATTCCTAGCCTTTAGACCGGCAAAGCTTGCGCTACGCGATCTTGACAAGCGGCTACAGGCAGTAGAGCAAGATTTGTTGCAACAGGGAATAATTCATAAAACTGCTGTCACACGTAAACATGGGGAAAAGATTCGTGGACGTGATGTTGTTTTGCGCCGAATTAGCAAAATATTGGAGGCTGGTGAGCCTACAGACCTTGAACATAGCTCACTAATTGAGCTCGGCGTGATCGTTTTAGAAACATTGGAGCGGATGGACCAGTCGCAAAAGCGGTGGGATGAATGCCGTAAGCGAGTAATGCGACAACTGGAGCTTCGAAAACAAGGAGGTTGCGAGTGGATTCTTCCTGAAGTTGTTGATGTAATGCAACGTCAGATGTCTCCAGTGCAGTCGGGCACATCACCAACTGACAAGGAAACCATGTCGCTGCAGGATTTGCTCACGCTACTGGTAAATGCGTTCGCCCTCTCGTTTGATGCACCACTGGAAGACTTTACCATCCAAATGGTACAAAAGGCTCTTGTTCAAACCATTATGCAGGTACATTTTTTCCACTTATCATGATGGAGCTAAATTAATCACCACTAACTTTTTGCTGTTCAATGTACATTTTAGAGTGTAAAAGCAAATCCGCTATCCGTGCAAAGTGCCCTTCCAAAGTTATTTGATCGGCTATCTTTTTACGTTGGCACAAATGGCTCACGTGAACATGTTGGTTTAGATGACATTAACACTGAAGTTGATGCCGCTGAAGGTGATGACTGGGATTGGGTTGACAGTAGCAAATCGCCAACGGCATTGATAGACACATCCACCAGCCACAATGATGACGACATTCAGCTGATTGAGGCAATGTCAGTTGTTGAAACTTATGTGGAGCACTTGATGAGTCCTTTGAAGGTAACACTAGCTATCTTTGTTAATGTAATGCGCGCTAGTTGCTTTTGATGACGATTCAATTGCTCTGTACAATTTTTTTTGTTACGTCAGGACTGTGGGCAGCAGTATACAAAAGTCAATGACGAGGACGCAACACTAAAGGATGCTGATTTCTCGCTCATACCGAACTCCTTGATCACACAGCTCTGTAGATCTATTGTGGACCCATCAGGGGTGCCTATTACAGAGATTCAGCACGTGCGTAGCATGCTGATTCAATGCTCGTCCATGATGCACTTGCAATATTGCTAATGGCTGCATTTATTGGTTGTCAATGGTGCTCTGTAGGTCGTTGATGCGTCCGAACAGCTGACACGTGCCGGAATCGATCTTCTGAGAAGCGGGTTTAGCAAGTTTGGGTTTGGCTTGGGTGACGGCAGTGCCGGTGACTATCGCAGCACCAGTACGAACAGGTTATTGGGTGATTCAAACATCATTGTGGTGTTTGTGGTTGGAGGCATCACTTTCGAGGAGGTAACTATTTGGCCTTTTGTTTTACATGTGAATCTAATGCACTCGCACAGCATTGACTTGACACGAATACTGCTTGTTGATTATATGTAGATTCAGGAAGTGCACGATGCGCTGAGCGAGAATACCAAGTATCAAATTATTCTCGGTGGAACCACGATCACAAACAGCGAGATCATATTGAAGCAGCTGTTTGACTTGTAACAGGGGAAGCGGTACAGAAGGTGAGGAATTTGCGGCCCAAATCTGTTCGATTGTTGAGTGTGTGTGTGGTTGCGCAGGATGTGGTCGCAACGGTGTTTTTTCATGTGAAAATTGGAACCATGAGGTTGCTCCCCGGTTTTTAGACAAAGGACAACAGTGCAAAGAGGCTGGTGTTCGCCCAATGGCTTGGCTTTCCTTCTAATAGAATTGAACAAGGTTGTGGCGAGAGCACCTTATAGCTTGTCACGTATTGTGCTCTCTGGTGTCGTGCGTTCTGATGCGCAACGGCAAACCGTCATTGACCTAAATTATGTTGCTATCAAGGCCTGCGACTGCATTTGATAGGTGCAATGGAGTATCGGTGAGCTTGGAATACGTTGCTTGATCAGTCTCATGTTTTACACAAATCATTAGCACCTGCAGCGCTTATTTTTCATCGCCAGCTTTGCGTTTCCTACTGTGTTCGCTCAAGCAGTCCAGGAAGGCGGATGAAAAAACCGGCGCAGACATAAAATGATGCAAATTAGAGATTACGCTCCGACACTCCTGCATCTAGTTCATGGCCCACGAAGCTTCACTTGAATTGACGTTCGTAGCCTCTGAACGTGTTGCAAGTGCCTAAACTTAGTTCGTCTTGCGGCCATTCACGTCCGCGATAAACTTCGCGTAGAGCAGACTGTCTCGACCCGCATCCATGTTAGCCATCGCCAAGACAGCGCCAAGTAACAAAGCACCTAGCATCACCGACGTCCACAAGATGATCTGGTACTCGGCAATATCGGGTATTGACACTGATCCAGGAATTGACGAGTTGGTCGCGCTTGTAAAATCGTCGTCATCTTCCAAAAGACTGCCACCCGCCGCATCCAGTTCCGTCAAGTCTTTCTCTTCGTCAATTTCCTCGTCAGTCTTTTCGTCCGTCTCCTTGTTTTTGTCTTCATCGCCACCTTCATCATCTTCTCCATCATCCTCACCGCTCTCGTCTTCCTTGTCTGTCGGACTCGACGCCAACTTTCTGTTCCGTGCACGACGAGACAGTGCCGTAGCTTGTTGCACTGCAGTCGGTAGCCTACCCATCATAACTTGAGCGGCAGCTACCTGCTTTGAGTTCATCAACTGAGTCAGAAACTCCGTCACAACTGTTGTTACGGTCTGTTGCGCAAGCCTTTGCTTGTCTCCGTGTAGACTCGAGATCCCCACAATATACAGCATCTTGTCGTCTCCATGCTGCTTCAACTCAGCTGTGAGTTGCATCACCTGCGCCAATTGCTTTGCAAAGACAACATCCTGTTCATCTCTGGAGTTTAAGAAGCTGTTATCTGCTAGCACTTGTTGCAGTAATTCCGCACTTTCAGAAAGTGTGGAGACCTTAACACTTGCACAAAGTGCTGCATTACCAGCACAGTAAGCTGCTGAATGGTATTTGAGCTGAAATTTCTGTGCTACAGCCACCGGAACCTTTACATTACACGTTTCAGCTGGATACAGCTCGTGGAACACATTCACATCGCTTAAATGGGCGTTTATAGCCTCCAAACTAGCTGTTGACTCATCTTCTACTATCAACAAAGCGTATAATTTACTGTGAGCAAAAATATCAGCCTGAAGCGGGCTCTGGACGGCTGAACGTGAAGAAACTCGTCCGGTGCGGAGACCGAGCGAGTTGAGCGCTAAATCGGTCAATCCGGCAGGAGAAAAAGTCGAAGAAGCGTGAGTTTCATGCCATAATGGAGAAAGCGACTTTCCTAGTACTAGAACGCGACCAGCAGACACGATGGACGCTGTAAGAGCTGCTATAGAGAGCTGGAAGAGTGGATACATGACCGGCGAGTGAGCTGTGGATCTGCGAGGTGGCAAAATGAAGAGCGATATGATTCGTTATAAAAACGAATTTAATTGGGTGATGTGATACGAGTTTCATCCAATCATATTTCATAACATCGCACTCTCACGTCCTTAGATGCCTTGACAATGCTGGACCTCATTCCTGGTCCCACTCGGATGCTTCCTAATGTTTTACAAGCTTTAGGATCTTCATGTGGCTCTTCAGATATTGATGCGTCATTTTGGGACGATTACTTGGCTCTAGAATGTCATTTACAGAGCATTCTCCATGCCAAGAGCTGTAGTATCGTTATCCAGTCAGGAGAAGCTATGTTAGCTCTATGGGGTGCTCTTAAGAGCACTATCAAGCCCGGGGATGTCGTCGTATGTGCATCCAATGGAATCTACGGTGATGGATTTGCAGACATGGCCAAAGCGCTTGGAGCTAACGTTACTGTGGTGAAAAGTGACTGGCGTAAAACCGTCGACGTGGATGCTTTGTGCGCTGAGATTCGTCGCTGCAATCCAAAGCTAGTGACAGCAGTACACTGTGAAACACCAAGTGGTGTACTCAACAATTTGAATGGTGTTGGAGATGCTGTAGCTACCTATACGACGGATGGACTCTTTTTAGTTGATTTTGTGTCGAGTGCAGGAGGTGCTTTGCTGAATGTCGATGCGTGGAAGATCGATTTGGGTTTGTTTGGTCCTCAAAAAGCTCTTTCAGGACCTCCAGCGCTGGCGTGTACGACAGTAAGTGAGAAGGCGTGGAAACGCATTAATGACGTTCAATACGTAGGATATGATGCCTTGCAGCCGTTCTACCGAGTAGCTCTTCAGGAGCCGCGTCTGCTGCCGTATACACACAACTGGCAGGCGATTCGTGCGACTCTTGTTGCTTGTGAGAATATCAAACAAGAAGGTGGCATTGACGCTGTCTTGTGCCGACATGCTGAGGTGAGCGCATTTGCGCGTCGTGAAGTGCAAGAGACTCTAAAACTCAAGCTCTATGGCGATGAGAGTGCGGCTAGTCCGACTGTCACTGCTTTTGAACTGCCTGAGGGCATTGAATGGAATGCACTACAGGGAGAACTTTGTGCACAAAAGCTGCATGTTGGTGGTTCTTACGGACCGCTAAAGGACAGAGTACTGCGCTTAGGCCACATGGGCACACAAGCGAACAAAGAGGTTGTAGCCAAGGCGATTGAGATTATTCGTGCTGCGCTAGAGAAGCTGAGACAGATGCAAGACCGTGATTGAATTGCACTGTGTTTTAGCAAGACGCAATAAGTTGTCCTGCTGATCGAGAGTGAAAGATGTAGTGTATCAAGAACATGTATATAAAATTCGATAAACCAAGTGTCCAATGCCTAAAACATCGGTCACTTGCCCTCGTTCTTCCAGTGTTCAACAAGTGCCTTGAACAGACCGTCCTGTTTCTTCTGGAGCGCCTTTGGAGTATCAAATTCACCCACAGCACCACGTTCCATAACAAGGATGCGATCCGCGTCAAGAATTGTGTTAATGCGATGTGCAATTGTAAGGCAAGTGCAGTCGCGGAACTCTTCACGGATGCTGCGTTGAATTTTTCGATCAGTTTCCATATCAATCGAGGCTGTAGCCTCGTCCATGAGAATAATGCGCGAGCGTTTAAGCAAAGCGCGAGCAATACAAAGCAGTTGGCGCTCACCAACGCTGAAGTTGGAACCCTTCTCGTCCACAACACCATCCAGCGCAGTCACCACGTGCGCAAGATGAGCCCGGCGTAGGGATGTCCATATCTGCTCGTCAGTATACTGATCAAATGGGTCCACGTTGCTGCGCACTGTCCCAGAGAAGAGTACTGGATCCTGGGGAATGATTGAGATCTTGTTGCGTAACTCGTGCAATCCGATCGTGCCAATATCCAGTCCATCGATGACAATCGAGCCGCTGTCCAATTCCACCAGGCGCATAAGCGCCACGATGAGGCTGGACTTGCCGGCACCCGTGCGACCTACAATGCCGATCTTTTCCTGGGGACGGATGAAGAAAGACAAGTTGCGCAAGACACGAGGTAGGCCGGTGCGATAGCGTACATTCACGTTGCGAAATTCAATAGCGCCTGCAGAGGGCCATTCCTGAGCAGGAGGAAGCTTGCCCACACTGGTGAGCTCGGCCTCTGTGTCCATAATGGTGTACTTCTGAATGCGTTCCACAGATATCATCTGCGTCTGCAACTGACTTAGCATACGCACAGACCAATTTAGCGACTGCGTCACACTGAATGCGTATGTAAGAGAGACGCCTGCCAGGCCGGCAAAAGCTGCCCCACGCTCCGGGTTCGAGCTGTGGGCTAAAACAGCAGTCAACGCTGCAAAGGCCGCGATAAGTGTGCCAGCAAACTCAAGTCGCAACGCCAGCCAGCAGTTTACAGCAAAGTTTAAAAAGTAGGCACGCTGGTTTCGGTCAATCAACTCTTCATTCTGCGTTGAAAATTGAGTCTCAGCACGATACGCACGAATAGTTGGCAAGCCGTCGAGGGTCTCGGACAGCAGGGCGAACACAGGAGAACGACTGATCGAGTCCAAGCGCTGTAGCTCGCGCGAAGTCTTGATAAAGTAGCGCTGCGAAGTGTAATAACCAACTAAAATGGGAAGAAGAATGATCATGAAAATTGGAGTGACGTAAGAAATAGTGGCCAATGTCACCAATACGCTGATGAAGGTATTGAGAAGCATACTCCACGTAGCAGGAATGCTCTCATCCACAGTGTATACGTCCTTGGACAAACGATTAATAATGCGACCTGTTGGTGTTGTGTCAAAAAAAGAAATTGGAGCACGTAGAATGCGAGCCAGTAGGTGCTGGAATAGCGACCGACTTGCACGCAAACCGCCCTTGTATGTGGCAATTGCACGTACGTACAGTGCCACAGCGTATACTCCGTTTAGGCCCATGTACACATACACGTAAAACATCTGCGATGGATGAGACACAAGCTGGTTGTCGTTGTTCTTAGGCTGAGGCTCTTCCGACCACAATGAAAGCCACCACGTTGATAACAAATTCAAAAGCTGGGTACCGATAAATACGACAAGTACCAGTAGACCAGCCGGATATCCGCCAAACGCCATGATCCATGTCTTGTACACGTGCCAAGCAACATCACCTACAGACCGGTCTTCGTCGGTGATCAATTGAGTCTCACCAGCTGTTTCGCTTATCGAACGTTCGCTTCGCACAGACGAACGACTGAGTCTATGGCCTCGGTGTCCGGGTGTCAAGCAATCCTCTTCCTCCTCCTCTAACTCATCAACGGTGTTCCCTACCGCCTCAATGGCGTGTGGCTTTTGCGGATCTCGATCTTTGTATTTGGCCAAAAAGTCCATCGGAAGTCCACTTTCCTTAGCCATGAGGTGTTTGTAAGTACCTTCTTCCACGATCAAGCCGTTTTCTAAAACCATAATCTTGTCACATTCACTCAGAAATGTCAGACCATGCGTGACTAAAATCACCAGTTTATTCTTCAAGCAATTTTTAATGCATTCCTTGAAAATATCATGCCCGACATGGCTGTCTACAGCCGACAAAATATCATCCAACAGGTAAATATCGGCATCTTGGTATACAGCGCGGGCAAGGGCTACGCGAGTGCGCTGCCCGCCACTGAGGTTGATTCCTTTCTCACCAATCTCTGTAAGATCTCTGCCAGGCAGCACGGCCAGATCCTTCTGCATTGAACTAACCCGTAGTGCATTGGCATACTTTCCCTCGTCGAATGGGAGACCGAAGCAAATGTTCTCACGAACTGTTGCGTTCTGAATAAATGGCTGCTGCGAGACGTAGGCTACAGATCCAAGAAGGTTCACCTTGCCGCGACTGCATCGTGCGTCGCCTAATATTCCACTAAGAAGCGTGGACTTGCCGGCGCCCACGTGGCCAACTACGGCAATCAGATCACCCAAATGAGCCTCCAATGATACATTTTGCAAAACAGGCACACTGTCACCATCTCCCAGTGCATCCTTATCCAATAACGAATCCTCCTGCAGCAAACTGTCCTCTTCGAGCGTTTTTGGTGTCATGTCCCACATGAAATCAGCATTGCTCACGCGAATACCTGGGCTATCTAAATCTCCAGGCTTAACTTTCTCGCGTTCCTCTTCCAGAAAGTACGAGCTCAAGCGATCGACGCTTACACTGGCCTCAACAATTGAATTGAGTACCTGTGGTAACAAGAATAATGGAAAGCGGAGGATATTAAACAGTGCCAGTGACGTGAGAGCCGTTCCCACGTCCAGTGTGTTGCCAAGCATGACATAAGCGTAGAAAGATGCCACCGTTACTAGCGAAGGAATTGCCGAAAAGAGCGTCATGGATGCACTACGTGCGTATATGTAAGTGCGAAGCTTATCAAGCTCCTCACTACGATATTCCAGCACCCGTTTGGTGAACGAATTTTCCCACGCCTGCAACTTGATTACCTTTATCCCAGCCAGTACTTCATTGCAGATCTTGATACGTTCGTCCTTCACCTCCATCAACTTTAGCTGCAGACGTCGCATGAGTTTAGTAATCCCCGCTGTAACCGGCAGCATCAAGATAATTACTGCGACACCTGCAAAGGTAGCAAGGCCAATCTGCTTCCAGAGCAAATAGCACGCCGTCACGATTTGAAAAACAGAAAACCAGACACTGTTGATAAACGTTGATAAGTCTTGAAGCCTTTGAGCGTCGATAGACATAAGGTTAGTAATCTCTCCAGTCGTCTTCTTCTGTCTCGCTGCAGCAGATAGGACCAGACTTTTGTTATACACTGCAGTACACACAGCCGATCGAATTCTCATCCCAGCTTCAAAACAGTTGAAGAAATAGTTTCGCAACAAGAACGATTGCATTACACCCGATCCAAACACAATAGCTGCATACATCAGTCCTTCACTCAATTGAGCCTCTGGATTCTGCAAGTATGCAATGATCTCCTTAATCAACATAGGACCCACAAACTGTAGCGAATCATGAACAAGTTTTAACAATCCTGCTTTGGCAATTTGTCCTCCAAAACAAGATACTAATGCCCAGACGAGACTCGGTTTGCCACCCTGACGTGTTTTAGCACACTGTTTCTTCCAAGCTTTTTGAAACGCTGTAGAAACCTCATGTGCTTGATTAACACGATCTAAAAGGTATAAATCGTCGTGTTCTAATGGACGTTGATTGCCTAATTCCATCAATGGTGTTACCCATGAAAAAAGAGCGGAAGAAATGCACGTGGCGTCTTGAGTCGGGTACCTGTCACCTAGACCAGAGAAAGGAGTATGATGATTAAAAGACCCATGAGTCCGTGTCAGTAGGGGTTGCTTTTCCCCTTCGGACAGTGCTTCCTTCTTAATCACGTGTAGATTTCCAGTCATATTATTACACGTGTGGACTACCTCAGTCTGTCCTTCACTCACGTCTGGGGTCGAAAGCAAAAGCGAGAATGCGGACAAGTCGCTGCAATGTGAGACAAAGTGGCTACATTTGTTTGCGTCATTTATTGACCATCACTCCTGTATTTACAGGTGATTGCGTCATTTATTGACCATCACTCCTGTATTTACAGGTGATTGCGTCATTTATTGACCATCACTCCTGTAAATACTCCTGTTGTAAATACAGGAGTGATGGTCAATAAATGACGCAATCAAAAAAGAAAAGGTTACGCGTAACCTCGTTTTAACCTCAAGAGATGGAGCAATATTTGCTGCAGCTGCCAAAGCGTCTTGCGCAGGAAGTACGTGCCGGTATTGCAACGGGTGACTTTACAAATGTAAACATGGTTTCAGGTGGTACGTGGTACTATATTTTGCCGGCTGTAGCGACGCTAGAAGACAAGAAATAAGAGTGTAACGATGAAAAGTAGAAAATGGGTCTGACGCGTTTGACATGGCGTTCTTTTCGCCTTCTTTGCGCTATTATTGAAGCGGACAACAAGCATTTCACACTTCATGTAAATGGCAAAGAGTACCCAGCCAAGATCAGTACGTTAATTGCTGCTTAATGAATTGTGAGTGTAACTACAGGCGGGAACTAACGTGCCTTGGTGCTCTTGTCTACAAACTGCAGCGCAATTGCCATGTATTCTCGAGACACACAAGACTTATGATGATAACTTTTTCTACAAAAGTGGGGAGATTGGACAGGTGAGGTGGATGTTTGTATCGAGTTTAATTCACCTTGAAAAGGTGGTGCCAATTGACAAAAGCTGCGTAGATTTTCGTGGTAACGGATAAGGAGGAAGAGAAAAAGCTACTGGAGACACAAGAAGAAGTACCAAGTGGGATTACACCGCCAAATACAAACGTCATCAAGCGTAAATACGAGAAGACCAAGAAGACCACGCCTTTTCCGGTACGTGTTTTGGCTCCGTATTACGTTTGTATGTATTTGACAGTTTACGTTTGGAACTCATTGTGTTTGTGCTCTTGTTGCTTGTGCGGTGAGCAGAAGCCTGATGTCGCTCGGGTGGAAGAAGATTTGGTAAAGATTATTGCTGGTGGGGTGATTGAAGATGTGCACGAGGAGCTGGTGGACTTCTACGATTGGATGGCAGATGACGAGCATCCAAATGGTATTACAGTGACAGACGAGATGGAGCTTATTCGTGAGCACCCAGAGTATCTCACTCTATCGGAAGAACATCCGGCAAAGCAGCAGAAGCTAACGCCGCCTAGTGCAGGCAGTAGCATAATGCCAGGAACGGCCAACGCGTCAATCGTAAACACACCACTTACCACCGATGTTGGTTCCGAGGCCGAGTCACAAACTGACGGACAGGCTTCTGTGCAGCGCTCTCCGGCTTTCGCGCCGACGTCGAGTCCTAGACTCTCACCTATGCAGCTGCATTCATCTACTAGTCGCGACCAAGACGAGGAAAAGGAGGTGGACATGCTGGAGGATGACATTCTGGGTGACATGGAAACGAAACCAGCCCCACCACCTCGGCAGAAGGCATACTTGACGGACCCGGGCTACCTCAAACTATTGCCGATCCGAGAGCGGTTACAGAAGTCGGTACGCGATGCCGACTGCGATATAAGCGGGCTCCAGGCCAAGGTCGACGCCAATTCCAACATCATTGTCAAGGTGAGGGCGTCTTTTCATTTTGTACAATTTACTTATCGCACTGACACACTTATGCCAACTATGTGTATCTTCAGAATCGCTTCAAGCAAATGCTTGAGGCAGCGCTTAAGCAGCGAGCCAAAATTGCGACGGAGTTGGACAACGTCACAGCCGAAATTTCTGCTTTTGAGTCGAGCTGAAAAGCATCTGGTCCAACTAACCTACTCCCACAGCTTTTTTGTTACGATTGTCACTCAGCTTCTAACGGCTTTGCGTTGTCGGCCAAGCTGTTCAGGTTACAGGAATGTGCTAGTCTTCAGCCTCACAAGTGCGATGACGTTCTGACACACTTGCTGAGTAGCTGTTTTCTGATGTGCGGGAGTGGCATTAACAATGTAGTTTTCTCCTGCTCAGTGTACAAATGCAAGTCTTCTCCTGCCAACCTTACCTTGCATGACATACATCACAAGACGCTTAAAGGACTCAAGGATCAAGTCGTCAACCTCTTGCTTTTGATAATTTGTCTTCTTGGTCCTCTGTTGCTGCTTTACTAGAGTAATCTCAATGGATTGACATGAGGCAGGGAGAATGTGGCAAAAAGCCTCTTGTTACAGAGTTCAGTAACAAGATAGGAGGACAAAAGAATACGGCAGCACTAGCACCAGCTTTCTATTGCTGATGTTTCCACTTGAGCAGAGCTTGAACTTGTTCCTCGTTCAAGTTGAGGCCAGCAATCTTCTTAAGTCCCTCCTTATCATGTTCCACGTGGTCTTTATAGCCTTTTTTGTCCACAGCATCCGTCTGACCCTTCATCTTCTGTAGCAGCTTGCGCAGAGCTTTTTCGTCCTCCTTACTGCAATATTTCACAAAAATAATAGAAAATTGTTAAAATTTCACATTAGGCTCTTCTTCTCTGGTTTTTTGTATGGTCGTACTTGAAGAAGACGGCTTCCGCAGCCTTTTCCTTCTCGTGCATGTTGGTAAGGCCCATGATTTGTCCCATTGGCGACACAAAAGCGATGCGCTTCGAGACAGCAGCGGCAGCACTACGAATAGCTAGCATGGTGTTCTCTCTCAACTTCTAGCTGCTGGTGTTGTTCTAGACTGGCCGATTGATTCCAACCGCTTGACTTTTTACGTAAAAAGTCAAACAGACGCGAGGCAGCTTGAGGTTGACAGAATACTACGCCCTTACAAACAGAAACTCAAAATTGGTCCACGCAGAATCAAGCGGACAAAAAAACATGTCAAACTGATCTTGAAGCGCCGCGATTTATTTATAAAGACCTTTTCTATATTTACAACAGTATAATCAATAAATTACATTATTACAAAACTATCCATCATGTGCTCAGCATTTCAACCAATCAACTGATCGCATGAGAATTTGCCATTGCAAATGAGTGTCAGTGACTGGAGCATTAGCGAGCACGATGACGATGTTACGATGTGGTCTACTGCACGACTTGCAGAAGAAGGCGTGGCTTATCGTGTCGTGTAAGTGTAAATTAACTATCTTTCCTATCTATTCATGTACTTATATTCTCATCTTTGTCTATCTAGAAACGTACTAGGCAGTGGCTTTGTGAATGACCGAGTGGACATTCAGCAATTGGCGCTATTGGTACGCAATGCAGACTATTCACCACGAGTACGTAGTGCGCTTTAATTTCATGTTACTATCTGATTAGTAGAGTACTATATAACATAGCTGAAGGATTAAAATGACAAAAAATCTGGTGTTTACAGGGCTTTAATGCATTGGTAATGCGGTTCCAAACGCCACGTGCGACGGTTCTTGTCTACAAAAGTGGAAAGGTGCACTCTATTGCGTCGTAAAGATGATGATAAAATGGTGTAGTATCATTGTGTTTATGTGGTTTGCAGTATGTTGTGATAGGAGCTACGAGTGTGGAAGGTGCAAAGCTAGCAGCCGATAAACTGATCTCTATTTTGAAGGTGATGTTTTGATATTTTGTCAAGGTGCAGTATTTCTTCGGCTGGCGATGATATTTAATGTGTGCTGGCGGTGTTGCAATGTACTGCTTTATGGTGCAGAAAGTGTCATTTCCTAGCGATAGTAGTCCATTTACTATTCGCAACGTAGTGGGTTCGACCGACGTTTGCTTCAAAATACGCCTGGAAGGCTTGGCACGAGATCACATCCGTTTCAGCACAGTAGGTTGTCATTGTTGTTTACGCGTGGTGTTAATGGATGAGGCAAAGTAATTTTTGGGTGCATGTATTTGGTTGCACGCAGTATGAACCAGAAATGTTTCCAGGACTAATCTATCGGATGCTACAACCAAAATGTACACTATTGATTTTCGTATCCGGCAAAATTGTTATTACTGGATGCGAGGTGGGAATACGTAGTCACTTGTACAGGAAACTGAATGCATCACTAATCAAAGCTAGTTGCGTTATGGGACTTTAGACAACTGCCGACGGAGAAAAGGCGATTGGAAAAATATTTCCTGTTCTGTTGCAATACCGATTACGCGAAGACGACTCCGATGATGCTGATGCTGATGACGAAACAACCAACGACGAGTAGCACAAGCTGTTCCCTATTTAACGAGCTGCGAGTAAGTAGACCTAGTTACAATATTCGCTACTGCGCTCAATGTGATATCTCTTCTCGTATAGACCCGCACAGAAAATCAAGCAATGCTCTCCAAGCCACTTGCATATGCTTGGAAGTACAACATCAGCACTTTATCGTCTTGATCAGGTAAGGAGGCTCTGCATTCAGTGAAAGAGATTAGGCTAAATAGTTGTACATCTGGGCGTTGCTCGAGTCTCGCTCGAGGTATTCTCTGTCAATGAGACTCTCAATACGGCGTTTGATATCAGCAGCCTTTGCAGGGAACTTCACTTGCGTGAAAATCTCAGTCATTAGCAGTGCGTGCGATAGCTTCTTGCGCGCCTTCATGATACGCACAATCGCAGCATCCACTTGGTACTGGCGATCCCGAAATACGCGCTCATGTGTGTCTTCATTCTCCTTCTTGGTCTCCTTCATTTGAATAGAGTTAATTTTGATGCGAATGAATTGATTTGTAAACTGGGCATTGTATACAAACAAATCATCGTCATTCACGTCCTTGCCCTTGGGTATCTTCTGCAGCACTCGCGTTTTACCACACGCCAGCGATTGCAACGTTCGTCGAAGTTCGCCGTCTTCAATGCGCGTCTGTTCCTTAATTTCCTTATAACCCAATGAATCCGTTCCGTTGAAACAAAGTAAGACCACCGTCTGGTACAGCGACACCACAAGCTCCTTTTTGCCTAAAGGAAATGCAGCCTTCACCACACACTGTGCGAGAGAGTGTTGCCACTGCAGCTGGCGCCCTTGATACTTGGACGAGTAGAATTTGTCGAAGATCTCCTTCAAAGGAACCAATGAAGCTGGCAAATTGACTTCAACAGCCGCGTAAGGTGGCCAAAATCCAGTTGTCAGAACTTGGACCTGCATGTCAGGGACGCCACGCTTTCCGTGCAAAGTCTCCAAAGCATTTCTACACGAGTCAAAAATACGATTAGGCGTCGTTTTCTACCGACAATCTTGCAAGCAAAACATACCTGCTCGCAGCATGTTGCTGGAATTGAGTCATCACATTTTGTGAAAGGTCGATATCCTTGAACATACCCTCAAGCTGTCACCAACACAAAGTGACGTCAGTATACAACACAACAAAATGACTATTCAATACATACTCGTACTCACTTTGTTTGTAAATGAGCTGCCACACTCGGTTTTTAACTTAGACAGCATAAGCTTTTCTAAATCAAATGAAGCGCTCTTGCCAACCAGCAAGCGCTTCGCAAGGTCCTTCTTGTAAAACGCCTCGAAGACGTCTTTGCCTTGAATGTACCGAAATATAACCATAACACGGTCCAACAAACTCTCCACTTCTGCCTCAGAACCACCCTTGTTACCCGTTCGAAGCTTGGAGTCAACGAACTTCGCCACAAGCTCAGCAGGTCGATTTGCGCGCACGTTGATTGCATTCTCCATCGCCGACTTCATGGCGAATGAAAAATCCGAGTTCAATTGGAAGGAGTCCGTTAGTACCGTGTCCAGGTCAGATTTTAGTTTGAGTACCTTCTCCACAAAAGTCTTCTCTTGTTTATCATCCATTACTAGTTTAGATACGTTCTTCTGTATGTAACTAGAGAATGCTATCTTGATGTCGTTGATTGCATCAACCCTAGCAAAAAGTCTGTACATCCGCTTCAAGTCATCAATTCGGCTTTCTTCCATCAAATTTTCAAATCCGCGCTCAAGCAATGTGGCCACGTGCGGCTTCAGCATTTTTGTCTCAACCACCAAAATTAGTTGCTTCTTAGTCGATGCATCAAGGTAATTAACCACGCGCTCAGTTTCTTCGTGTAAGCGATTTTCAACATGCACCAAAAATTGTGGTACACTCGCCGACTCAATCGTTGTGGCTCCTTCTTGTAAGTAAAATTTTTCTGACGCCATCAAAAATGGCGTCTCAAAGTCTGTGTGGTACAAATGTAAGGACAGCAGCATTCGCAGCAAGTTGTACAAATAACTGCGATTGATAGCCTCACCCTTGCGTTCGGATTCCACCAAATTTAGCAACGCATCGATCAACTTTGTCTCCAAGCTCTGACGTTGCACTAAATTACCACGCATCACATTAAGTCCCATGTCCCAAATGGACGCAATGTGTGGCGTCTGCATTACATGCGTACGATCCAAGTAGAGAAAGATCGTGCGAATTACCAGCATATCTTCGCAGTGATCTTCCCACAGTTGGTGTACAGCTTCCAGAAACAAATTCAAATCTCCTTCAGTATACTTCATTACATTTTCTACTTTCTCCTCAAGATGCTTTGCACACGTTTCTTCCAATCTCGTGTACAATCTAATCCAACATCAATCAAAGCATCAAGTAACAACAAAAACACAAGATAATCAGTACAAAAATGACAGAAACACACACAACAACAACAACAACAGACACATGCACCGACCTGGCTGCCATTTTCCACGTGCACATATCCTCAACTGATCGATAGAGCTCTTCTCTACTCAGTTCAGACATCTGTTTATCATGTACAGCATGCACAGCAGCCTCAAGTTTCTTCCACGTGTCCTCTTCAAATGATTCCGGTAGTTTAGGTGTCACTTTGAACGGTTTAATGATCAATTTCTTCTTTTTTGTATTCAATTGAAGTCCCCCATTATTGCCACATTCTGGATTGCGACTACAACTTGTGCGGCCATTGGCAGAGGATGCAAAACCGGTAGAAGCCATGGGATCTGTCAATTGAACGTCTAATACAGTAAAGAAGATGTCGGTATTTAAGCACAAAAAAGCGTTAGATTGGGTAAAACAAGGCACTATAAGATACAATACAGCTCTATACAATACGATAGAGCTATAGAGACGAAGAAGCTTCACGAACGAGTGATACACACACAAAGAAGACGCACCAAGTGTTGGTCTTATTGACCTCGTCGATCGATTTTCCTTTCAAAAAAATGTTTTGGAGGATCCTAGGTATGTACCGGTATTGTACCAGTCCTCGTAAAACAAAAATATTTGACGTTCTTAAATTAGAATTTGGAATCATTGACATTAAAAAGAAATCTGAGTCCTTAATGTCACTTGTCCTTTTCAAAATGTCGAGCTTAATTGCAGGAAACGGTATACAACTGAGGACATTGTATTGATTAACAATATAACCGGTATTATTGTCAACAGTAGCTACGTTGATCAGTATTGTTGCAATCATTATCAGGCTACACAGCCACCTCAATCAATATATGAACTTTACGTTCGGTCGACGGGCTTAAGGTTTCTTTCTACATGTAGTCAAAGCCACCATTTGTTTAGTTACTGTACAAAAACACTATAGCCATCTTGACATGTACGTGTTGTATACTGTACTGCACCGGTTGCTGTACTTGCAATGCAATGATGCAGCTACTGGTGATCTCATTGCACTCTCAGTGTTTGAGCTTCAAACACACGGCAGTACTCTCATCCATATTAGTCATGATTCCTGCACCCACTTGAATAACCCATTCATGTCGTCAATAAACCTGGGCATCCCTAGCGCTCGCTCTTTTTTCAGCATGCTCAATCAAATAACAGCACCAGTAGGATTCCAGCACCTTGCAATGGATGATGCGCCTATTCCTGCCAGCTGGTTACGACCTGAGTCGGACGTGGTCAGTCTTTTGACTGTTAGAGAATGAAGCTCATGGTGCACTGTGTGGTCGTGTGGCACGATGTAGATCCGAATCCAGTGAAACAGATGGCATAGTTTCGTTGCGATATCACTTGAACCGCAAGAAACAATCTTAACCTTACTACCTCACCTTCCGTGGCTGCATCAATCATCATTATCCTTATCTTTCCGTTGCTTGTTTTTCCAGCACCACCTTTCGAATGGATGATCAATCTCTCACGAGCTGCGTACTTTGAAGCTAGAATTAGAAAAGTGACGTTGGACGTGGCGACTTGGCCATCTGGCCATGTGCGTCTAGGGCACGTCAGATGGTTCTCACGCACCTGATCATAATTGTCGGCAAGTCTCACGTCCTCTTCCGTTAGACGTTTTTTCACACTATATCCAAACACATTGCTTGATTTACCCACAACACTGAGCTCAAGTCTACCTTGGCACTCTTGGCTTTTGTAGAACGGTAGTAAGGCATTGCATTCGATCCCTGGTCATTCATATAGACAGTAGGTAGTTCTTTCCAATCAGTCCGATCATTATGCCGGAAAGTTTCAATCCGATCAGCCGGCAGTTCAACCTCTCCGCGTCGGGAGATAGAGAGTGCGTTAGTCTTGATTTTTTCGTGCACTTTGTACATCGTCATGAAGCTCATGTGTTTTGTGTCTTCATTTAAAGCGTGCCCATGGTTTTGTTGAACGACGACAACTATGACGAGGTGTCAACTCCTGTCAGACATCGCACGGGAACTATTGGCAGCGATAACTTTAATGACAAAGGTGCCAATCTTCGCATCAACGTGGACGAGGACCAAAAGAAGTCAATCAAAGCGCAAATGTTTTCTTGTAAGTGTTCCTTGTGAACTCTTTTTGATTGCATACGTCGTTTTCTAAAACTTGTTGACTTTGTTGGTTTGTAGCTGAGTTTCGATTCAATGCTGAGCTATCACTACGTATCGCCTGCGGTGTGATCATTGCTTCGTTTATCCAAACGCGTGACCCAGAATACGACCCTTCCATTCAACATGCTAAGAAGTGGTTTTTCTTTCCAGAATGGTACTACCTGGGTGGTCTCAGTTATTGTGCTGTGGCAGTCATCTTTTCTGCGGGGAAGAATATTGGTGCAACGTTGACTCAGGTCTGCCAGGCTTTCTATGGTGTTGGAATGGCTCTTGTGTACAACCTCGTGCTCTTCTTGTTCGTTGATGTGCACACTTTTAACGACACATACGATGGCTACGTCTTGATCTCAAAGGAGATGTCTTTTAACGGGTCTCAGTATTATGTCAACTCGCATAACTTTTATGCCGTGCTGCCGTATGTGGTATTCTTTACCGTCGCTATCCTGTTGATGCCGCTGGAGACGAATACGAAGAAGTTTGCGCTGGGCAACAACCTCTACTTCAGTACGAATTGTAATCTGAAGTTGAACGTACTACACATACTAACGTTTTGTTTTTTTGTGACCTGTAGCGTTGACGATTGTCAATCCCACAGACCCGTTGGACTCGTCGAAGCTCAAGGCTACCGGTGACGACTACTTTGAGACGAGCAACATCCTGAACAACCTTGCAACGTACTTCCTCGTGGGTTTTGTTGGCACTCTTATTTCGCTGCTCATCATGTTCATTCCGTACCCCATTTTGTACGCACTTGTCTGTACTTGTTCATCAGTGTCCATGCTTGACAACTAATGGCATGCTTCTTCTATTTGACAGTGCGACTGCTAAGCTGCGCGAGGAAACAACGAAGGCTGCTAGTGATGTTCTGGATTTGCTAAATGTCATTGTGGACTCTTACTGCTTTAAGAATAAGAACGTGGATCACATGAACTTCCTCAAACTCAAACTCCAGCGCAAGTTTGGTGCAGCAGCCGAGCGCCGCCGTCGGATGCTTACATTGTTAGATGACGTGTGGTGGGAGCAGCTATTTGGCTTCCATTTCATTTTCAAGTCCAACCGCTCCGTGTCAAAGGGATACGTGCGGCTTATCGGATCTCTAATTGCTGATCTGCGGTCATTAAACAATGCCATGCAACTTGAGCAATACGACAATTTGCACTTTATGTACATGAAGGTCCTTCAGCGTGAAATCCATGTCATTCAAATGCGATCTGGGGATCTACTTCACGAAATTTCTGCAGAGATTCATTCGTCATGTCAACGTAAGTACTATCTTATACTTTGTTGTTTGTGACTCGTTTGACCCACGAATATGTGTGTTGCAATGCCAGAACTCGATCTCCAGACTATTGAACAGCTACAAAGGCAAGTGGAAAGCACTCTCCGCCATTACCGAGAAGCCCAGATTCATTTGTTACAATCACAGAAGATCAAGATGAAAGACGTTGAAGGTAACGTACCACTCAACCTGTTCCTCTTCTCGCTAAATTCTTTCTGCAGTACTCTGATCGAGTACCAAGACATCCACAACAACAAGGACTTTGACGGCGCTCGTCGTGCGCGGTCATTTGTGAAGGAATCGATCAAAAACTTTTTTATGCTGCACCGGTACACTCGAGCACTGATTCTGGAAGCTGCACGAGTATCAGTTGCGATTATTCTGGGTACCTTGCTGGCCGTGTACATATACGGCTTCAGCTCTACTACGCCTTCAGCTGTAGCTTATGTGATGGGCACTCACATTGGGGGTTCATTCAGCGTCACGGTGAATCGTGTCGGAGGTGTTGTGGCCGGCAGCGTCGTTCCCTCGGTATTCCAGTTTTTTATTTCCAAAGTTTGCAATCCGCGATTTCTGAACGTGTTCCTTTCCGACCTAGTGCTCTTCATATGGGTCACGATATCTATGTATGTGCATTTTGTCCAAGGCTACAGCTCATACGCTGGTTTGGTGTCTGCATTCATTGCCGCGACAGTGTTGCTTAGCCAATCCGATGTGTGCTATGCCAACGGTTCTGACAGTTCATCGACGATCGCAATCAGCTCGTATTCGAGCCTCGCGCAGACATCTGTGGGTCTGGTATTGTTTATCGTGCTGGAAATAGCGATGTGTCCCGAAAGCGCAACAAGTTTGCTGCGCAAGAACATCCAACAGACACTCAAATTACAGCAGAACGCTTTCAGTACTTTGTTTGGCCACCACCTGTCGAATTCCGGAGAAATGAGCGATGAGACCATGGAAGAAGTCCGTGATATTCTCCAAGTGCAAATTCCTGCACAACTTGTGGAGCAACAGGCGTTGCTAAAGGAGGCTGAAGCCGAGCCGCAAATGTGGCGGCCTGCGTTTTCGAAACAAAAGTATGAGGCCGTGTTTGATAGCACGTGCCGGCTGTTGAACAACAATAACTTGCTGTTTAAACTCGTGCGTTGGTACAAATTTCGAGCGAAGCAGAACTTGGCGCAGGAAAACGTGGTCGACATTCGCGACACGAACACTGAAAATGAGCGTGTGTTTGATGCGAAGGGCGATCGGACGACGCACGCAAAATGGCAAGAGGCTAGTAACCAGTTCATGTCTGCCGTCGATGACACATTCAACACGTTGCAAATGCTTTTTGGCGAGTCCTTCTTGTACTCTGATCCAGACCAAACGGCAATTTTCATGCAGATGAAGGAAGCTTTTCGAGTGGCTGACAAGGACTGTAGTGGTGAGATCGATGCAGAGGAGGTAGCGGTTATGCTGGAGACGATCTTTGCTCAGTCAGGTGCAGTAAAACATGAGGAGATTACCAAGTACGTTGCGGACTTTATGGAAATTGTTGACAAAGATTGCAGCGGCAAGGTGTCCTTCGAAGAGTTCATGGAAGCTTTAGAAGATGGTCTTAAACTTGAGGTGGAAGTTTATCATCGCCAAAGACCGAAGACTACAGCCCTCAAGAAGGTCTTATCTAGAATCAACGAAGACAGTCGCGCTGGATCTCGCGGAAGTTGCAGCGTGACGGCTTCCGGCGATACCGGCATGTCAAAAATCACGGGTAGTATGGGTAACGAAAATACCCCGAAGATGTCTGGCCGAGTCGTGAGCGTTGTGTCTTCATCACAAAAGACGCCACAGTGGTCTCCAGGTTTCATGAAGCAGCCGTCAGCACTAATGTCTTCTTCACCCATTCGCCGTGAGCACGATGTCCTAAATGTCGAGGACTTTACCGCAAGTGATATCGCCGCTCAGATGAAGTCTGCGTACGTGGAGTGGCTGATGGAAGGACAGCGATTCAAACGAGTAACGATGGAAGAGCTATTGCTGCTAAATTGTTTGGTTAGCGGTGCCGAGGGTATTGCAAAGAACTTGACGCTCTTGGAAGAAATTGTCATCTCTTCGTAGAGTCGTGTAGATGAGTGAATGTCTGCGCATTGTGTGTGCGCGCGTAAGTATTTCTGCTGTCAGTCAGGTCGATGCAAGTTCGGTTCGAGACTAGCAATTACTTAATAACCGCAAATATATAGCAGTCTTTGGTAAGATTATCATCAAGAGCAATACCATCAATGATGGACCATCATCTACCATCTTTTCCATACATGAAGTGGAAAGCCACCGTACTCGCTGCAGGTTTTCTATATATTCAATCGTAGGTGACAGATCCGCTCAAGGCAGCCAGATAAGCTGTCACAAGGCGAGCAGCAGCAAAGATCGTTTGTTTGAAGTTGCTCATTCTGAAGTTGACGCAGTTAGCCTACGATAACCAATTGTCTTACATTTAACGTTCATTGGAGTGCTCACTACGACTCCTGCTCCCATATTGAGCTATTGAGCTATTGATGGCTGTTGAGCTTCCATTTGAACAAAGTAAAGCAAAGGCTGCATCTAATAGCTCAACATGAGACCAGGCGTGTCAGTGAGCACTCTTATACGAGCTTACAATTGAATTTGTCAGCTAGTGCGACCGAGGACAAAAGCAAAGTATTGTCAAGAGAAAAGTGATGAGTAAAGGCAGAGGTGGTGGATCAAAGAGCGGCGCGGGATCGAAGGAATCAAGTGGACCAAGTGGATCAGGAACGAGAGGAAGCGGTGGCATTCAGGCAACAAAAGCGTCCAGAGACAACCGCTCAAACCAATTGAATCCCAACAATGCAACGTACTACTCGTCGCGTGCACAGGGCTAGAGCACTTAGCTCAGCTCAATAAAGTGATACACAAGTAAGGATGCTAATACGACCTCTTTGATGAAGAAGACCATGAGTTGAAAAGAAGGAGGCATTGAGATTGAAGTAATGATGTTATGTAGTAAGAGAAAGTTGCTTGAATGCAATAAGAATGAGCTCTTTCATCGTTAGAAAAAAGTGTTCGTTCCTCCATCAGTTTGTTTACATTTAATGTGCTACATCTTAGTAAGTAAACTTCACGAATATCCACTCACGCTGTGTCTCTGGATTTGCAGACTTGGTAGCGTGAACATTTCTCCTTTTGACTTGGACCAGGGATCATCATCGATTAGCATCTAATGGACTTCTTTAACAAAGCCAAACAGGCTGCCGAGAAATACATCATTGAAGATTCGAGCAGCAGCAACAACTACAAGAAAAAATCAGACACAGGGTCATTGCTCACCAAGGCAAAGGACGCGGCCGAGAAGTATCATGCAAAGGAAAAAGCCGCCGAATACGCTCAGAAGCGAGTGGCCAAGCGGAATGGGGATAATAGGGACAAGTCAGCGGTTTCCAAGGCCATGGAAGCCACCGAAGACTTTTTTCGCGAAGCAGGGTCAGCCCAAGTGTGACCACCCTGGTGGAAAGAAGGTGAAGCAAGTGGACAACGTTTTAGGCAAAGCTATGGAGGCAGCCACAAAGTATTCAAAGAAGCACTAGTTTAAGAGTCGTAGCAATTAATGCAACCGCCTTGAATTATTCAAAAGTCTAGTAGTCTTAACGACCGCAGCCAGGCGATAACGTGTCAGCCTGAGTCAGTGCTGACAGGCCTTCGTTACGACTTCTCACGTAGCTAAATTTTTGTTCTTATCTTAGGCATGTCTTAGAGGTTACTACATGCCTTCAGAGGATCCGATCAGTAAGGTGATATGATAAAAATTCACTTTTGATTTTGCAGACTACAAGCAAGACATTTTCAATGACCACAACGACTACAACGATGGACTCAATGATGAACAAGGGAAAGGAGACGGCGAACAAGTACTCGGGAAGCAATTCGAGCACGGACAAGTCGATCTCGGACCAAGCAAAGGATACAGCCAACAAGTACACTGGAAATGACAAATCGATGTTGGACCAGGCGAAGGAAACCGTGGGCAAGTACACTGGAAGCAATTCGAGCACGGACAAGCCGATCTCGGACCAAGCAAAGGATACAGCCAACAAATACACTGGAAATGACAAATCGATGTTGGACCAGGCGAAGGAAACCGTGGGCAAGTACACTGGAAGCAATTCGAGCACGGACAAGCCGATCTCGGACCAAGCAAAGGATACAGCCAACAAGTACACTGGAAATGACAAATCGATGTTGGACCAGGCGAAGGAAACCGTGGGCAAGTACACTGGAAGCAATTCGAGCACGGACAAGCCGATCTCGGACCAAGCAAAGGATACAGCCAACAAGTACACTGGAAATGACAAATCGATGTTGGACCAGGCGAAGGAAATTGTGGGCAAGTACACTGGAAGCAATTCGAGCACGGACAAGCCGATCTCGGACCAAGCAAAGGATACAGCCAACAAATACACTGGAAATGACAAATCGATGTTGGACCAGGCGAAGGAAATTGTGGGCAAGTACACTGGAAGCAATTCGAGCACGGACAAGCCGATCTCGGACCAAGCAAAGGATACAGCCAACAAATACACTGGAAATGACAAATCGATGTTGGACCAGGCGAAGGAAACCGTGGGCAAGTACACTGGAAGCAATTCGAGCACGGACAAGCCGATCTCGGACCAAGCAAAGGATACAGCCAACAAGTACACTGGAAATGACAAATCGATGTTGGACCAGGCGAAGGAAACCGTGGGCAAGTACACTGGAAGCAATTCGAGCACGGACAAGCCAATCTCGGACCAAGCGAAGGACACTGTGCACAAGTACACCGATCAATGAGATTTGTACTAGAGGGTGTCAACTTGATCTTGGACCCGGCAATCAGCGGCTGCTTCGATCTTGTCCGGGGGACAAGTAGACACAGAAACGCTTACTCGACTAAACAAATATAAATTCAACTTGAATCATTTCCTGTGTCAAGATAGCAGTTGCAAACTTCTACGTGTGTTTCTCTTCTAAAAGCTTGTCAGACGTACGTTCATTCCGAACATTAGAATCTGGAGAGATAGCAATTGGAATTTGCTAAGCAGAAATACATGAGGAGCTTTTGGAACCTCGCCATAAGAAATTGATACCGTTTGAAAAGGTCAAATGCTGAAATGGTGCTTGTAACGTCTACCTCAAGCGATTTTTCACGAGCCTTTCAGTTTCAAAGTTTGTAGAGCATCTGGTGCGCAGGAAGACGACTTTGTCTTTCTTCATGTATGAGTTCAAATGCAAGCAAGCAGCAGATTCACCTGCTGGTCATGTACAGACAGATCCAGTTAATTATGCATTTTGAGGTCAAAGCGTCGCAGTTAACGTGAACATTGAAAAACCACAAGCACATCGAGGCTATTTTATGACGGAGCAATGTTCACCGCTGCAGTGAGCATGCAGTAGCCCGGTATTTGGTATATACGCTTCGTGTTATGAAACATAGGTCATGTTTGGTTTTGCTGACTACCATAACGCTTCAAATACTACCAGAACATTTGAAATGATGCACTCGGTGCTAACAAAGCGAAAGAGGCGACATGAGTATTTGCGTTCAGGTGACACGCCTCAAGGACGAGTCCAAGTTGCAGAGTGGATGTCATGAAGTATGTGTGGAGGACAACTTTACTCACTGAGAATATGATTCTAGGAAAGCATGCTAGACACAAGGTTTTCTCATAAGACGGTCCATGACAAGACGAACGAAGTGGTAGTACATCGGCCGGACAAGATTGTCATAAGCAAATCTTACAATTAAATTGCTTTCATTTGGCTTGGGACGCTATCTAACGGGCAAGAGGTCGATGGATACTACAGTTAAGCTGGACATGCCTGCGACCATGCGGACAAAGGCTAACAAAACCTTGTTGAAGTTTGCGTGAAATCAACGGCATGCACGGAGGCGGCCTGCTCCTCAGTATTTTACAACCAAACTTGACGCTTTGCTACTACTACTTGTAAGAATGGACACGATTCGAGGAATGATCGACAAGGTAAGCAACAAGTCCAAGACCAATGATGAGCACTCAAGATCCGGCCCGGACACAAGCTCAGCCTACCGCTCTTCTGATGCTGGTGGAGAGCCCGATGTCGGGACGAAAAGCTATTCACGTGACACGGGCGTTTCACGAGATGATTGGGATGACCGTCGCAAAGATGACTCGTCTTCATCTTACTCGTCTCATGCTGACGGAGGCGGTAGATACTCGACCGGGTCAAGTGCTGCAGTGTCGGGTCTCGGCGCCGAGAGAAGCTTATCGGGCAACTCGGGACGTGACTATAAATCACACTCTTCGACCATGAGCGGGGAAGAAAATCCATCGACCACGACGGCAACTGACAGCGACAGTTATTTCGGCTCGGCTCGTCACAACAGTTCCAAGGAGCACTTGCGATCGTCAGACAATGACGATAACGGACAATACTCGAAGTACTCAAGCCGGACTGCGGAGGCCAACGCCGGAGATGACGAGATCGATGAAATGAATGATGTCCACGGTAGGCGCGGGACGTATGGACACTCGATCCGTTAGGTATGACTACGGAAGTTACGCATCACCAGAAAATAACATTGACGAAAGCCAAGGAGTGTAGTCGAGTGAGGGCAGTGAGGCAAGCTGCGTTGGTGCAATAAGCACGTAGTTTTTTTCTTTTAACAAACCCGAATGGTAATGTAAGTGCACAGCACAACTAACGAACGATACTTGTCTAATCTGTATAATCTTTGCGTCTTGCAGTTTAAAGACACATGTGATTCAAAAATTGCTGTCTTGTTCCTGTGTTTGTTGACAATGTCTCAAACTAAAAGTGGCGTCAAAGAAGTATTGGAAGATGATTCAAGCAGTACAATGCCAGTGTAATGGCTCTAACACCCCTTTGTCAGCCATCGCTCTAGAAATCTTGACCGGTCTCAAAATGATAGAAAGAACTTTTTGTCGTCGAAAAAATGTGCAAGGCGGAAAACGAATGAGATACAACTACTATACATGTGCATTTCAAACCAAGTCGATAGTGGCACTTCAGTGCTTGGTCTCACTTGTCGCTCGATCTACAAGACAAGTGGTTGTCGGAATCCGTTGCCAGTTTTGGTGCTGGGCTTTGGGAAAATGGACCACCTTCTCAACCACTTTGAGACGAAGGGGACGAAGGACTACTCGGGTAAAGCGCATAAGCCGTCAACGGATCGTGGTCGCTCAGCACGGTATGAAGACGAGCAAGAGCAGGATTGACGCTCACGGGTAGCGACAACCAATGCACGTGCTGTGCTGTAGACACATTGTCACCGAACGTCTGCCGCTCCACGGTGACTTCCACCGCTGAAATGGTCAAATTGGGCGCGTTACGCACCGCTTGCTTCTCCTTGCCAAGTGTCTCGTTGACAGCCTCAACATTGTCAACGATCTCCACCGTTTTGGATGTCCTCACCACATTGCACTCTCCGGCTGCCTCCTTCTTCGTCACTTCCTCTGTCTCCTTAACTACTTTAACCACCTCATCTTCCTTGACTATATCATCTACTTCCTCTGTCACCTTTGCCTTCTTCATTGATGTGACCATCTCACACCCCTGCACAAAGTCAATCGTTTTACCATCATGTGCCACTTTGGCCATCTCATTTTGTTTTAGTGCCTTGGTCGTCTCCTCAGTCTGTAAGACCTCCTCAGTCTGCAAACCCTCCTCCAACGCAACAGCTCCCATCATTCCATTGTCCATCTCTGTCTCCTCGACCTTCTCTAGCTTTAACGCTTCGTCTGCTTCCTTGGCCTTTGTAATCTCTTCTACATCAGTTTGCCTAAAATCCGCTGCATGCTTGGTCACCTCGGTTTCCTTGACTGCAGTCTGCTCGAGCTTGGCCTGTGAAGTGACCTCACTATCCAGAGTCAGCTCCGTCATCTTGGCCATCTCAGCCACCTTTTTTTGTGAACCTCAGTCACCTTGGCCACTTCCGCCCCTGTTGTGGTCTCGACTACTTCGGACATCTTAGCCACCTCGGCATCATTGACCGTCGCCACCTCAACCTCGTTTGTTCCTTCCGCAGCTACCTCTGACTCGTTAACCTCTTCAGCCTCCTTGGCTTCCTTGCTCTCTGCAGCCACTTCTGTCTGCTTGACCATATCGATTACCTTGACCACAACAGTATCATCGTCTTTGCCTATTCGAGTGTCCAAACGCGCTTTGACTGCCTCGGTATCTGAAGCCAAATCTCCCTCTCTAATCTTCTCAGCCTTGGCTACCATGGTACGCGTAACGACATCAGTCTCCGTAGCTAACCCAGAGCCTAAAGCCACATCGTCCAACCTAGACACCTCTGCAGCCACCTCAGCTGTTTTGAACACCCCCGCCACTACAGTCTCAGCCTCTGTAGTCACTTCCGTCGGCTTAGCCATCTCGGTCTCCTGAATCACCTTCGATTCCTTCATTTCATCTGCCATCATAGCATCATCGATAGCCTTGACCTCTTCAGTCAACTGCCTAGCCTGCTCCAATTTAGCCTTCTCAGATGCCCATAACATTGTTCTCGCAAGTTTCTGCTTTTCAATTGCCGCTTGTGCGTCAAGCTCACTCTGCTTCTGTTTTTCCAACGCCTCGAGTTTTGCCTTTTCGGCTGCCACATGAATGCTAACTTCGCTTTCTGGTACGATAAACGTGTCAATGGTCCGCACGGCCGCCTTGACAAGCTTTTCTGGTGCCTCAAACTTTGCCTTTTCTGCAGACACGCGAACACTTGCTTCGCTATCTGGTACGATGAACGTATCAATGGTCCGCACAGTCGCTCTGACTTGCTTATCTGGTGCCTCAAACTTCGCCTTTTCAGCAGATACGCAAACGCTCCCTTCGCTCTTGGGAACGATAAAAGTGTCAATGGTCCGTTTAGTAGGGACAGACGACGTCTTGACTTGGTTTTCGAATTTTGCCTTTTCCGCAGACACACGAACACTCACCTCACTGTCTGCGACAATAAAAGTATCGATAGTTCGCACCGGAGCGGTAACAACTGAATTTGCACGCTTTGTTTCAAAGCGATACGCGATACCTCGGACATTTGGTACCTCCTCTCTACCAGCAACAGTATGCCGACGAGAATGAAGCTCTGAAGTGCGGCTGGTATCGAGGGCAGCCGTCTCGTTGGGTTTCACAAGTGTATAAGACATGTCATCCATTGAAAGTGTCTCCTCTGCAACCGTGTCCTCAGCAAGAGGCTCCACAATGGCAAAAGCCTTTGGTTTTGTCCAAGTAGTTGCCACATCGCTGCCAATTCTCGATTCCTGAAACGATCGCCTAGCAAACTTTTCTTCGGCTTCTTTGGCTGATTGCTTCTCTTGTTCGATTGCCTCGTACTTCTGCTTTTCCGCACCAACGTGAATGCTCTTTTCAGTTGGAAAAAAACTACGCACTGTGCGAAAAGAGAGATTATCCAAAGATTGGTCGGCCTTCTTTTCAAAGCGACTTGCCATATTACGTACGCTTGACATTGCGGAGCTCTTTCGAATTCGGCTGTGCTTCTTGGCAGGTGACCTCACTTGATCCTTTGTTTCGGCTTCTCTCTTGGCTCGTTCGGCCACCTGAGCATTATATTTTTCCTTTTCATGACTAACGGAAATGCTGCGTCTCTTCTCCGAAAAGAAATCACGTTTTGTTCGGATCTTTAGGCTTTCCAACGCATTATCATCTTCTTGTTGGGTTTCAAGGCGGTGCACCACATTCTTTACCGGTGACGAATCGCACACATCGAAACATTTAGTAGCCGAAGAAGTACAATCCCTTTGTGGTGATACCGCTTCATCGGCTTCTTTATGTACAATACCTTCAACAGGTGATGACGGATTCAGCTCCAACTTCGTGACCGGGTCAGTACGATGAGATCCAGACTTCGAAGCCAGTTTTTCAGCAAAGTGCGTTATCATGGATGAAAACCTCTTCGGCGGCGTCTTCTTGCATGTCTTAGCTTCATGCTCGGCCCTTAGTTCTTTTTCTCGGACTCCTCAGTTGCCGTATTCGGATGCTCGGACTCCTCAGTTGCCGTATTCGGGATAGCAAATGCGGAGTTAATCAAGTCAGTTGAAGCGTGAAAGCTATCAATCATCTCAGATGGAGCTTCCGTCAATGTTGCGTTGGCGGTGTCTACCTCACAACTGTCGGACGTCGTACCTATAGCAACTGCAGTCACACATTGATCAATCTCAGCTGTACCTTTCGTTTCTGAGATTAATACTTCATCCGAAGCTTCTTCAATCACTGGCTCAACCTTATAAACAGACTTCATCTTTTTAGTCACGTCAACAGATCTTTCTTCGGCAACAGGTTCCTGTGACGTAACATCAGTTTCAGTAGCAACGACCTTGATTGGAGCATTGTTCTCGGCAGAATGGATTAATATCGCAGCGCTTTTCGACATCGCTTGTTCCACCGATACGTCAGTCGTCTCTTGACCGTCAACATTCGTAGAACCACGCATGTCATCAAGGTACAACACACTGTCCGCATCAACTGAACGTCCCAATGTAGCATCAACAGAGCAGGTCATCGCAGATGATATCTCCTTCGTCTCGACGGCCTTACTCGTATTATAAACTTGTTTCATTGCTTTCATCGTCTCAGTACTTTCACCAGCAGTCAACTCATTCATTTTTTCAATACTTTCGTCCGCAGCAGCTAGTTCAGCAAAGTCCACTTCAGCATCTTTACTACTTTCCTCGATAAACGTGTTCTCTTCAGCAAAATCCTCCGTCTTCACACTCTCTTCGTCCACAGAACTGCCCAAAGTTGCAGCCACCGAATAGTCCATCTCCACACTACCATTGTCATTCATTGCTATCGTCTCGGCGATCTCTTCCATTGCATCAGCACTGAGACAAACAGTCGCTTCAAAATCCTCGGATATATTATGCTCTTTCATGGTCGCGACCTTTTGCAGCTCTTTAACTGTCAGCATCTCTGCTGTCTCTACAACTGTATGGGTCTCATTTACTATCACAATCTTCCTCTCGTCGCTCGCATCTTTCTCCTCAATGATCTGATCCTTCTCTTGGATTCCTCTCTGATGCTCATATTGTTGCTGTTCCATGTCACTCTCCATCGTTGTCCCATTTTTCAAGCCAGAAGACGCCATGATCGATCTATCTTCCACTTGACAATGTACAGTACGTATTTAATACTGAGGCAAAGAGACGTTCGAGAACCTCCATAAATACTTACTACAAATATTCGATTTCAAAGTTTCAACGTCATGTTATTGCATAATTGTTACATTTCCACGTGGCACAAATGTTCCAACAAATTGCGTAGACTCTAGAACTTAATAACGATACTACAATAGCGCTCTCTCTATCGAGATAGAAAAACCCAGTTGTTTGGGTTATTTATGAGCTGAAATCTTGAAGAAATAGATACGTTGCCAATTCGGGACCTACGTGAAAAATAGTGAAGCCATATTGGATGAGTCAAGAGTTGGCTACAGATCAAAATGGCTACAGATCAAAATGGCTACAGATCAAAATGGCTACAGATCAAAATGGCTCGTACAGTAGATTTAGTTTACGCGTTGCATGATACTATTGGATATGTTTTATCATACAGCGTCAAAACTGCAGCTCAAACGAAATTGGAACCATCAGTTGAGCCTCCTTTTCACGTTTACGAAACTAACAATACTTGCATCTCTACTAGCATTCGAATACCTTTGAAGCCATTGTCACTCTTGTGCTAAGCAGTTGCACCTGTTTTGCAAACAAGAGCAGATGACGTTGTTTTCAGCACGAATCGCTCCTTAAACAGGAAGAAAGCAAGTGTGATCCTTTCTCTCATAAAAACTCGACACTGCTGCTGTACTAGGACAGCACTCACCACACAGCATTGTTGATTGCAACTTGAGCAAGTGAGTCCACCATAGCTTCTTGAGTCCGACCCAGTTGACATGAATTGTTTGCGCTATTTGGGCAGCCTCACCACCACCCCGGTAAGTTCTCAACGAGCCGGGTTCAAAGATGTACTTACCTTACCTTCTAAATGTAATTGAGCCACGAAGGACCCAACAATACGGATTCAGAAATGCCCATTGAGTAGAAAAAGCTGCATTAATTGCTATCATGTCAGCACAAGAATTAGATAAAAGTACCACTGAGATCTAGGCATTTGGTCACATGGTGCACAATGCCCGTTTAAACAGCACCTTGTTTGTCTCCGTTTCGTCAAGGACCTTCGTTTCAAGTGGTCTTTCGTTCCTATCTAGCTTTATTTCTTCTCCTTGCCCATTGTTTTTGAATATGGCACAGCATGACGCAAGTCAATGCAGTCCAAACGCACAGCACCCAATACACGTTCAGGTAGCTCCATGACACTTTGCGCTTCAATCACAAACGCCAAGTCAATGACGAGATCACGAGAGTAGCCCAACAACATATTCAGGATACCGGTGGCTACCGTGCTGCTACCAATGTCGTAGTCTACTTCCAAGTAGTTGTTGCCCTGAAAATACTTTTGATAGATCTTGGTGCCTAAGATGGCAGGTGTCGTGCCCACACCCTCGCGAATAGACCATGTCCCTTGCACCACGCGTGGAATCAGCTTGATACGCTGCGTCCGCAACTCGTTGTCGGACCCACATAGAACATCATGATACAGATCGGTAAACACCGAGTTCTTCTCCAGCTCAGACGGATCTTCTGGTGTAAAGTACAGCACGAGCGAATGATGTGGCGGACCAGGGAGCATAAAATTGATGATAAAGAGAAACGGACGGTCTTCTACTGCTGGATCCGACGAGTCAAACTCATCAAAGCCATCCCCGACAAACGAGGAGACCCCAATGTGTTCAATGGCCTCATTCGACTTATACAGCTCCACGTTCACGAGACGACAAGCCTGCCGTGCTGATGAAATCTTCGTCTTGGAGATAAAATATTGTGGACCGCGCACCATGAAGCCTGCAGCGCTTGGCTCACTCCAGAACTTGGTCGGCAACCCATGCAGCACAGTGAGGTCAGTGCGATACCTTTCAAGCATCGGGAACTTCTTTTCGCTAACAATTTGTTGGCTTGGTACAGGCGGCTTTCCGCCAATACTTGCTCGACGACAGTCGGAAGCAGCAGTCAATGGCCGCACAGTTTGCATTCCTTCTGCGGCCGTAATGGCCGTGATCATTTCCAAAAAGAACACGCCGTATGCATGAACGTAGTACCATGAGCGCGCTAATCTCCAGTCAACCCAGCCATTTGGATTCATCTGAACTGTTAACGTCAACCAGCACTCGTCAAAGTGGTTATCACTGTCCTCTTGTACGCGAGGCGAGATGATAAAACCGCCGCCCAAGATGTTGGCACGCACTGCTTCCAGATTGTGAGGGCAGTTCGTGTGCGTGGTCGACTGAAAGCAAATAAAATACGAACCATCTGGCTCCATGCGCCAGTAGCGCAACAGACACAGCTCGCGCGCACTTACATATACCGGCCACAAATAAGTCGAAAAGAGTTTCCAATACACTACGTCGCTGTGATCCTCCGTCTGCTCTTCCAGTATGCGCGCATCCTCGATAACATGGTTAGAAGTGTAAAACGGACTGTCCATCTTCATGAGTATCTCAAACACCTTTCGTGGCGATGCATTCACCTTCAGACTCGTGCGAAGAGCCGGTGGGGGGTGCAGACGTTCGGAGGCTGCTTTGGTAACTCGAGCACTCCGTATCAACCCTTAGTTTGTTTGAGAACTCGTAAAGCTTCCATGATGTCTCTTGCGAAAATGTAGCAGATGTCCGGAAGCTTTTTGCAATGGATCGCGGCATCGACCCAAATGATCCCGATCGCTGTCTGTTGCCTGGATGAAGTGTAAAGGATCCAGTCTTTCCATAGGACTGCAATGACGCTGACCGTCCTTTTACGGCACCGTTGGCTGCTGCTGTAAATCCATGCAGCCTGCTTTCAGGCATGAAGGCGATGCCAGTTTCTTCCATGTCAGGGTCATGATCCATATACCAGTTTAGATAACGCTTCCACTGCTCTTCGGCCTGCGCAATACACTCAAGAATGCTGTTGCGCCACCACACTGCAGTCTCTAAAGATTCTGCAGCAAGAGCGATAGGGCCTTTGCTGCGGCTTTGGGCAATCATCGCACCCGCCGCACCAGCGCTAGCAGCAGCCGCTGCGCTCATACTCATGCCGACCATACCAATCCCAACACCAGCCAGACCACCTGTCAATACCACAGCTGTTGCCGCTGTTGCTGCAGCAGCCGCTGCCGCCGCACGATTTCGGAACTTTCGCGACGTGGCGCGCTTAGCGCTTGCCTTTGCGTCAAGCTCCATGTCATGAGATACAGCCGATGAATTTATTGGAGACAACTGCAATTCATTTCCAAGACGAGACGGTGTCGCTCTAGGGGTTACCTCCACCCCAGTTTCTTCCACATCATCATTCGTCACATGGTTCAAATGACGAATCCTAAATGTAAAGAGCTTCTTGGTCTCAATTTTACTTGGTGACTCTCTTACTTCATCAACAGTCGTACCAGGTCCCAGCACATACCATCCACGTGGTACCTTGTCTCCTTTCTTTCTCAAATAGTACAAGAAGTGCGTGCCATTAGGTGTCGAGCGAATCATAAAGTATCGCTCTCTCCACAAATTCACATGTTGTCCCTTCTTGCGAAGCCACCCTTCCATCCTAATTTCTCCAATATTAGAAGGCATCAATTCTCTCTCCATCTCTCCTACTGCGCCAGTATCAGTCGCTAGAACAGGAGCTGTAGTAGCTCTAGTCCACGATGTCACACCTCCAGATAGCATAACTAGACGGTCATGTTCACGATACATTTCTTCTACTATCTGCAATAGTCTAGGTTTCATAACTTCTCTCACAACGCTGTCATCAAAGTCTTTAGATGATGATGCAGCCAGAGGTGTATTGGCATCTGTAGCAGTCGCTACAGCTCGTTTCCGGGCGCGAAACTCCGCCATCAAGTCGTCATAGAATATACAAGCTCGTTCTTGAAATAACGGATCCTGTGCAGGCCTCAAAATGCGAGTATCAGTACCAGTAACAGGAGCACCGCCATGCACCGAGATGTAGAGCTTCTCCAGCGCTTTAAAAACCACACGCTTACCATTTTCACGACTGGCATAGCACGCCGTGATATAGTCGGCACACACAAGATCCAGTAGCATATTGAGACGGTCTCCATCCAGGAGAATATCAGGAATCATACCCGTTGGTCGCATAGTGACATCATCTTTACCTTCCATGTTTACGACACACAATAATTAGTACTAATTGTATTGATTAAAAGTGGCAACAACGAGACTATAATTTGATGCGAGTCAAAATCAATGGGATTTTGTAACATGGGTTCATGATTGAATAATATGGGTTCATTATACAAATGAAATGTATTAGCAAAATCATACAATCCATCATTCATACGGCATGTCTAGCCAAGTTAAAGCCAAGACAAATCTACAGTTATC
Organism: Peronospora belbahrii; assembly: GCA_920618645.1. NCBI lineage: Eukaryota > Oomycota > Peronosporomycetes > Peronosporales > Peronosporaceae > Peronospora > Peronospora belbahrii. The sequence continues at coordinate 231,696 of CAKKTJ010000322.1, read as the reverse complement.
GCTATTGTTTGCTTTGGGCGACACAATACTTGTTGATAACTCTATCGATCCAATGACGAGCTGAGGAGATCCGAGAGTAGACGCTCATACCACCAGCTTTACCGCATCCTTTGTTTCCACTTACTAGACCCACAAGCACGTCACGTTTCTTCTTCTTTACAATAACTGCACCACCCTTGTCACCCATACATGATCTAGTAGCTGAGACACCTCGAGAGCACAAATTGGTCTTGTCGATTGATAGTTCCGACGAGCACAATTTGTTGCTTACCAATTGCACCTCTACGCTTTGAAGGTAGCGTGAATGCACGGCTTCAGCTGTAGTGTCGTTCCAGCCAAGACGACAACCTATCATGCCAGACTTAACAATCGACTTGGCTTTGTCCAGGATAACAGGCTTGATGGTTGTTGCCTTTTCCAGCTCGAGGATGAGAAAATCGTTGTGGTATTGCGTGTTGTTTGGATGCACCAAAAGGGCTACGACCTTAATCTGTTGTCCACCGTCCTTATCACCCATAGAGGAGTTAGAACCGAGAGAGACCCAGCGAATATTATTAAGCATGCAGTCCGTCCTCGTGATGACGTGCGACGGTCCGATAAGAGCACCTGCGCAAAAGTTGGTACCGTCCTTAGTCGACCGAATACCCGCGACGTAACCGATACCATCCCGAATTTCCGTGACTGGGACAGTGATGAGGTCACTGTCGAGGCTGGAAGAAAGGTCTTGCGCCTTGACACAGATAAACGCACGAGCTGCGATCAGAACGAAGAAACCGAAAGAGAACTTCATCCTGCTGCTGCAAAGTTCAATCAACCGGTAGAAGTTCAAATGGCTTTGAATCGTGATGCATGGTGCAATGTAGACAAGTCTATCGTTGCGACGTTAAGTTTGTACGCAGTGTGCACACCAGGTATTCTGATTCATCGCGCTCCAAAGCTTGAATGGTTCGTGCAGCAGCAGTCCAACGCAGTCGGAACCAGAGCTTCGTATCTAGAATTAGACCTGTCAAATTGGCCCAAATTTTGCCCTGACATACTACTAAGATAGCCCTTTAGCTGATCCTGCAAAGAGCCGGTCAGCTACCAGCTAGATCCATTTTCTTGCCCGCCAGCTGATACTCAGAAAATCGAGATAGACGGTCATGCCCGACATCTGCTGAGACCTAGAGACAATTCTTTGAACGACACATGATCTTCTGCAAGGTATACGCAATCCCTAGCTCTGTTGCAACAGGCGCTGAGGTTGAATGAACGACTTTGTCTTGTTTTCATTCACCTGCAAGCGACTTTGAAACCAATAATACGGTATTGCTTAGCTTGTAAACTCTCCATTCTTTCACAAAACACTTTGAGCGCGCATCACACGACCAGCATTAGACTCCATCGCTAAGGTCGAGATGTCTCTCTATTTCACTAGGAGATTATTGGTCATCGCTGCGGAAACAAATCTGATACACACAACCTTGATAGTTCTAGTGATTATCAAAGTATTAGATACTTTTCACCCCTTACAGCTTTCCTGCAAACTTGGAGGTTCAACAACGTGCACATCTCAATGAAAACCTGTTTCTTGAAGCGGCTTTTTCTGGATCGGATTAGCGGTAGAGTGGTGTTGAAATCACGGCATGAATATTGTATCAATGCCATACCCAATCATGCAGCATCTAGACACCAGATCACTTCAAATTTTAAACTGCATATAAAGAATCATTGCAATGAAGTTCCTTTCAGCGTTCATTGCTGCTCTAACTATCACAGTTTCCGCTGACGCCTTTACCAACCATGTAGAACGCAAACTCATCCTTGGTGGAACCATTGTGCCCGAGGGAAGGAAACTTTATTACACTGGTTTGCGTCACACGGCTGAGGGCAAAAACATTTGTGGTGCTGCCCTCATCGCCCCCTTTACATGTGCTCACGGCCTCGCATTGTATCACGTACGACATTCGTTGGGCCTCAATCGGCTCGCAATATAACAATGGCACCCACGATGGGGAGCAGATCAAGGTCGTGTCTGTCATGATCCACCCTAACTCCTCAATACCGCTACCCTACTCCAACGATTTCGCCATCTTGGAGCTCGAGGTCGCGTCGTCGATCAAGCCTGTGAAGCTGGCAAAGGCCGATAATTCTGACTTCAAAGACGGTGCCACTGTAACTACCGTTGGAACTGGACACACATCGGAGGGCCTGACGGCTGTAGAAGCTCACGAAAGACAACGCGTGGACTCAAACCTTATCACTAATGAACAGTGTAAGGAGGACGGCAGGATAGTCGTAGACGACTCTATGGTCTGCGTTGCAGGTCAGATTAGTATGGGATTCTGCGACGGCGACCTCGGAGGTCCGCTTTTCATTGAGTCCTCAGACGACAATACTGACGACGATGCCGACGACGATGCCGACGACGTATTGATCGGTATTGCTAGCTGGCGCAACGCGCGAGACGGTAGTGTATGTGGTCGAGGCATGAGTCTGCCTATGGTTTACTCTCGCGTCTCCAGCGTGCGTAAATGGATGGACCCGATCATTACAACGTCATGCTTTGTCTAGTTAGCCCAAAATATAAGTTCTTTAGTTACATACACGATTTACACCTTTTTCAAATGCCAAAGCTTCAGCACACATTCAATTTGTCTGTTCATATTGCCGAAAGCTTAAGAAAAGGGTTGAACCGATAATCAACAAAATTCCGCTGCCACCTGACGATGCTAAAACTAGTACATGCAAGCAAATGCTAACACGCCCGAACCCGTGAACCTACGGTGCTTCAGCAAGGCAACATCGATATAGCCAACGTCAAACGGGAAAATAGCTGTCGTGCTAAGAGAATTTAGTGACGCCATGCTGCGCATATTGATGAGATAGAATGGATCATGGAAAGCAATGTGATTGCTGTAGATCGCCTCATCACGCATACTTTAGCGGAAAAGGAAGAGCATGAAGCGCTAAGTACACTATTTCACTATTTCACGGCTTACACGTGACGTAGAGTGTGGTGTGATCGTGTCACAACTTGTTTAGCTGGATGCACGAATGTAAGGGAATAGAGAATGACATGCATGTGTTTATGCTCTGTTTCATGTAGACGTACAGGACAGAATTACCTGGCAAGTAAAGGATGCACATCATTAATTCGACAAAATTCTCGTATTTTACACATGGATTTTGATAGATTACCGTTTTTTATTAATGTTTTACAATCCAGTATTTAGGTTTCTTACACAATATCAGGTACATCATCCTATAACAAGGTTTTTCTTACTTTGAGGTTATTTTCATTTCCCTTCCAAATTGCTCTCAAGCCAAGCAACGTGACGCGATCTCAAGGTAAATAAGGTGAGTGCAAGATGGCAGAGAAGGACGAGAGAGTGGGCGTAAGTCTTTCTTCTACAGGACAATTTGATCAAGAAATTTATGGTGATGATACCAGTGATCGATTTGATGGCTATAGTGCCACTATTACGGAGGAAAAAGACGACGAGGACGAGCAGCAACCGGTGGACCATCATTCATACTCGAAGAAGACGATAAAGCCACAGCAAGAGAGCGGAGATGGCTTAATTGACGATAATTATGACCCTTTTGCAGAGGCAAGTAAAGCAAATGGCTCGGGGATTGTGAACACGCGCATTGTGGACCGGGAGAACGCGTACCGCAAGCGGCGATTTGAGCGCATGTTGTCACCTGAACGTGGAGATGCATTTGGAGATGAAACACCAGTGCGAAGCTATAAGGAGATTATGCAGACTCAACAGCTGGAGCAGGAGAGAGCGGAAGTGGTGCGTAAGATCTTGCAGAAGCGAGAGGAGGAAGAACAGCGGGGACGACAGGAACAGAAACAGCAGGAAGTGGATGCGACGCCCAAAAGACGGCGTAAGAGAATGAGATGGGATCAAGAAGCACCTGTGACCGAAAAGACAGACGGAGAGAGCCAATCCGAGTGGGACACGGCATCAGAAAGCTCAGCAGTGAGCGCTGATGCTGCCACACCCACACGGACGTCGTCGAGATGGGATGCTACACCTGTGGCTGCGACGCCAGGAAGGAAGAATCGCTGGGACGAAACCCCAGTGGCAAGTGGTGCAGCATCGAAATGGGACGCTACGCCTGTAAATTTGGGTGGAGTGACTCCTGCAGGAACAGGGAAGCGGTCGCGTTGGGATGAGACGCCAATGCCCGGTCCAAGTGACATGGCAACACCTGGAAAGGGTGTACCGATGACCCCTGGAGGCTCCATGACTGATATCATGAGTGGAGCATTGACGCCAGAGCTGGCCCAACGAATGCGTTGGGAACGAGAGATTGAGGAGCGAAACCGTCCTCTGATGGACGAGGAGTTGGACGCGTTATTTCCTGCGACAGGGTATAAGATCCTTGACCCACCTGCTTCTTATGTACCGATTCGAACACCGTCACGGAAGTTGCTTGCTACTCCCACGCCGATGGGTCAAATTTCTGGCTTTGTAATGCAAGCTACGCCTGCGCGTGAGGATTATGGCGTCCCGGTTGGTACCCCGTCGGGTAGTGATGGTAGCTCGATGCCGTTTATTAAGCCAGAGGACTATCAGTATTTTGGCAAGCTAATGGACCAGGTGAACGAAGAAGAACTGGACGCTGAGGCTGCTAAAGAGCGTAAGATTATGCGCTTGCTTCTAAAGATCAAGAATGGGACGCCGCCACAGCGGAAGACGGCACTACGACAGCTTACAGATAAGGCGCGTGAGTTTGGAGCCGGAGCGCTATTCAACCAGATTTTGCCGTTGCTCATGGCGCCTACACTCGAAGATCAGGAACGCCATTTGCTGGTCAAGGTAATCGATCGTATACTTTACAAGCTAGATGATCTCGTCCGCCCATATGTGCACAAAATTTTGGTAGTGATTGAGCCACTGCTGATTGATGAAGACTATTATGCTCGTGTGGAAGGTCGCGAGATCATTTCAAATCTTGCAAAGGCTGCAGGTCTTGCTACTATGATTTCTGCTATGCGTCCAGATATCGATATTGACGATGAGTACGTTCGCAACACAACGGCGCGCGCCTTCGCTGTTGTTGCTTCGGCACTCGGTATTCCGGCTCTGCTGCCTTTCCTAAAGGCTGTCTGCCAGTCACGTAAGTCGTGGCAAGCGCGACACACTGGCATTAAGATTGTGCAGCAGGTTGCAATTCTTATGGGATGCGCTGTGTTGCCACACTTAAAGCACCTTGTGGAAATCATTGAGCATGGGCTTGAGGATGAGCAAAAGGTACGCACTATCACGGCACTCGCTTTGGCTGCTTTGGCTGAGGCTGCGCATCCATACGGTATTGAGTCGTTTGACTCAGTCTTACGTCCATTATGGCGTGGTACCCGGAAACATCACGGCAAGGGTCTGGCAGCGTTTTTGAAGGCAATTGGATTCATTATTCCTCTTATGGATGCCCAATATGCAAACTATTACACGGTGGAGGTGATGGAGATCTTGATTCGTGAATTCCAATCGCCTGATGAGGAAATGAAGAAAATTGTGCTGAAGGTGGTGAAACAGTGCGTTTCGACAGACGGTGTTGAAGCATCTTATGTCAAAGAGAAGATCTTGCCTGATTTTTTCCGGCACTTCTGGGTTCGTCGTATGGCGTTGGACCGACGAAATTACCGCCAACTAGTGGATACAACAGTGGAGCTTGCGAATAATGTGGGCGCAAGCGAGATTATATCGCGGGTAGTGGATGATCTGAAGGATGAAAGTGAGCCGTATCGTCGCATGGTTATGGAAGTGATCCAGAAGGTCATTTCGAATTTGGGTGCCACGGATATTGGCACGGATCTTGAGGAAAAACTTATTGATGGTATCCTGTATGCTTTTCAAGAGCAAACGTCAGATGATACTTTCGTGATGCTAAATGGATTTGGTATTGTTGTAAACGCTCTTGGGGTTCGCGCGAAGAACTATCTGCCGCAGATATGTGGTACGATCAAGTGGCGGTTGAATAATAAGCCAGCTAAAGTGCGGATGCAGGCAGCTGATTTGATCAATCGTATTGCTGTGGTCATGAAGTCTTGTGATCAGGAGCAACTGATGGGACATATGGGTGTTGTTCTGTACGAATACCTTGGTGAGGAGTACCCGGAGGTACTGGGTAGTATCTTAGGTGCGCTGAAGGCTATCGTGAATGTGATTGGTATGAATAAAATGACGCCGCCCATTAAGGACCTGCTTCCACGTCTAACCCCTATTCTTAAGAATCGTCATGAGAAGGTTCAGGAGAACTGCATTGCTAGGGGAACAATGGTTACCATGGCTGACGGGACGTCCAAGCCTATCGAATCTGTAGTAAAGGGCGACCACGTGATGAGCCCTCGCGTTATTAACGACAATTCTGTCGTTGCCGACTTGGACATGGCGTGTACGCGTGTTCTTGACAACGGAGAACGTGAATGCGTAGAGCTCAAGTTTGAGGACGGCCGTGAGCTTGTGTGCACGCCAGACCACCGGCTGCTGCGATTTGATGGAAAATGGCAAACAGCGGGAGAAGTCCCGGTTGGTCATCAAATTTCAGTTGCAGCACAGGAGGAAACCACTGCTGCATCGGGCGAGCTCTCTGTTAAGGTTGTCGGTCTTCGTGTTATTGAACGACGCAGCGTCGGCATTAAGCGCGTGTTTGACCTTACTGTTCCCGGCAACGATGCGTTCTTTGCGGCTGGCATTGCTGTGCATAACTGTATTGACTTGGTTGGTCGGATTGCTGATCGTGGCGCAGATCTGGTATCAGCTCGGGAATGGATGCGAATTTGTTTTGAGCTGTTGGACATGCTGAAGGCACACAAAAAGGGCATTCGTCGTGCTGCTGTTAACACGTTTGGCTATATTGCTAAGGCAATCGGTCCGCAGGACGTGCTGCACACTCTGTTGAATAACCTGAAGGTGCAAGAGCGACAAAACCGTGTGTGTACAACAGTAGCCATCGCCATTGTCGCCGAAACATGTTCACCATTTACTGTTGTTCCAGCTCTGATGAATGAATACCGTGTACCCGAGTTGAACGTGCAAAATGGTGTACTGAAGGCCTTTTCATTCATGTTCGAGTATATTGGTGAAATGGGCAAGGACTACATCTACGCGGTGGCACCACTGTTGCAGGATGCACTGATGGACCGCGATCTAGTGCATCGTCAAACCGCTTGCACTACAGTGAAGCACTTGGCACTTGGTGTTGCTGGCTTGGGCTGCGAGGATGCGCTGGTTCACCTGCTGAATTTTGTGTGGCCTAACATTTTTGAAACATCTCCGCACGTGATCAATGCTGTGTTTGAAGCCGTGGAAGGCTGTCGTGTGGCACTGGGTCCACATGTGATCCTGCAATACGTTTTGCAAGGTCTGTTTCACCCTGCGCGCCGTGTGCGTGAGGTGTATTGGAAAATCTACAATTCGCTTTACATGTACTCGCAAGATGGTTTGACTCCTGCCTACCCAATGCTTGAGGATGATGGTGTGAATGCATACAACCGCACATATCTGGAGCTATGCATTTAAGCTACATCACGTTGCGACACAAAGAAAAAGAGGACAAGGACGAGAGGTGAACAGGTGAACCTTTTAATCTCATTGTGCAGTAAAAGGATACACGGGCTAGTATATATATATTAAGTGTGTTTGTGTGGCAAAGTACATTTACCTTGAATTCAAATACCGACCCTACACGGCTGTAGTTCCGAAAAAACATCCCCAACATCTGAGCGCTATCTAATTCCAGCTGTTTTTCCGTAAAAGAACGGCCGAGATATGTAATAAATCTCCAAGAAAAGCATCAGTCGGCAATTTTTCACATCACCAACTACATCACCATCTCTTCCTCTTCCATGCTGTATTGTCTTATTGTATTGCTTCTGTCACCTACAACTTCAGCCTTACAGCCACGTAACTTTCGGATTCCATCCGTGGACTTTACACAGCTCTCGAGCGCCGTGAACAATGTGCACAATTTCAAGCTACTGACGACTTTGCAGGAAAATGGGATTGTTGCGTTGCAAAATGTCCCTAATTACTCCATTTTACGTCAAGAGTATCTCCAAACTGCTATCACTTGTGCCGTGCAAGCCCAGAAACAAGATGTCGAATTTTTACTTCATCGCCAATTGAGAGACGGCACGAATAGGTTCACAATGAGTCTGGAATCTGGCCATCAATTGAGTGAAACTCTAGATCAAAGTCAACAGCTACTGGCACTTTGCCCCGAGTACGTGGAAATACACGCTGCTTTTAGTGCTGTGGTAGAATTAGCTGTTGCAAATGTAGGAACTGCTTTGGATGCAACCCAGAAATTTCATGTTGTGGCAGAGCAAGGGGCTGTTGCAATGACAGCGAGGAAATTACTGGAAGATTCGGTGCATTTGGACCATTTCCATGCTTACGAAGGTGCCCAGGGACTGCAGCGGTTGGAGAATGATACAGAGATTAATGTGGCGGACATGTCGCTGGGACTGCACACGGACAACGGGCTCATGATTGCCATGAGTGCACCGGAGTACTTTGAGGAGTTAAGCAATGGCGAGTTGCATCGTAAGGATATGCAAAATAAAGACGCAGGTCTTTATATCCAGACAACAAGCGGAGAAATTGTGCGTCCGGTGTTGAATTCGGATGAGCTCATTTTGATGCTGGGATCGGGCATCGATAACTGGATTGAAACGACTCCACCTCTTCGCTCGGTGCTACATGGCATGCGTTATCCACGGAGCGTTAGTCTAGCTGAAGGCGATGAACAAGGTAGCAGACTGCTGCGGTCATGGTTTGGAAAGATGATTCTGCTCGAAGCACACCAGGTGATGGACAATACTGGTCTCACGTTTGGTCAGTACGCAAACCGAACTACTCGATATTTAGTAGAAAAGAAAGCCGAAGATTACCACACCTTTGCAGCAATCGCTTGTCCGCCTCAACGACATTTGGCGGCGTCAGACAATAGCTGTTCACTCAAAGCTTGCATGTTAAAAAGCTCGGCTTTGGATTCGGATCTTACGTTTCCGTGCCAGATCATATGTAACCACGATTCGGCCGAAGATACTGCTTTATGTGAGAAATACTGCGATTGCGAAGCCTCGTCGAGCAGTGCTACGACTTGCTGGATGCTGTGCGTGGAGAATTTTTCGTCAGAGGTGTGTCCGGGCAAACAGGTATGCAACACCGCTGCAACAAAAGATCAACTGGCTATGACGTGTGTTGATGGAACGGTCCCACCATCAACTTTCTTGGACCCAACAGCTCCAACCCCAGCAGGTGGAAGTGCTAACTCAAGTAGCTCAACGACGTCGAACTTACCAGGTGGAAGCGCTGATCCAAGTAGCTCAACGACACCAAACCCAGCAGGTGGAAGTGCTAACCCAAGCAGCTCAACGACGTCAAACTTACCAGGTGGAAGCGCTGATCCAAGTAGCTCAATCACACCAAACCCAGCAGGTGGAAGTGCTAACCCAAGTAGCTCAACGACGTCAAACCCAGCAGGTGAAAATGCTAACCCAAGTGGCTCAATGACACCAGCTTCAATTTCGGGTACTGCGGCTGTAACGCCAACTACTGGTACGTCGATTGAGTTACCATATACCACTGCTCCGGCTACTAATGCATCGCATACTGCTGCAACTGAGTCAGCCACTTTTGGTCCAACTTTAATGGACTCTAACTCTATATTGCCCGTTACGAATGCACGTACGGCTGCTTCAACGACAAATGTTGGAAACGAGTCCACGGATGCGACAAATACGAAGGATGTGTCCGATTCTGCTGCTCCAGATGACGATACTTCATTAACGTCGACATTGGAACCCTTATCATCTTCTTCGGCGTCGTCTCAATCGTCCGCGACAAGTTTGATTTCAGTTTTCAGCTATGTGAATAGCATTGCAAGTTTTGTGGCAATATTCTTGTGCATCTGGTAAGATTGATGGCTAGGATCAATTGTGCTTGATTGAAGTAACTTTAGGGAAAATTGCTTTGCAAAATGAAACGCTGCTTTGTTTCGTTTTGTGCATTGCCGTGATAACAAACTTTAGCTAACCAGTTGTACAATTAAAGACATGGCTGTCGCTCCAACCAGCTTGCCGGAATGAAGGGATTAACTGATGTTTCGTTATGGTCCATATATATTGTCGTTATCTACACTACAACCGATTGATTCTATCATCCCCCACCATTGTTGTAGTTTCGTCTAGAGCTTGTTGTCATTGTTGAAAGCTGAAGAGGTTAAACATGCAGCAACAAAGTTCCTGCGGAAAGCGTAAAAATAAAGCTTGATCAGTTTATCGTTGTCAGTCTTTCACCTGAGGATCAACCAAATACTACTGACTACCTTGATCTTTGAAGCAAGGTGTTTGTTGTTTGCGTTGTCTGCGGTGACAGCACACGCATTGAATACGTTGAAAGCACAATGGTGGACTTTAACCACTGTTGCGCGGTTGACGAGGATAACAACTTGTCATCTGCGGCTATTCTACGCCACTAAAAGACTGGTGGGTAGACGCAAATGAAGAAAAGGCAAGGCTGTGGTGTGAGTGTGTGAGCGAGCAAGTAGGAGTACAAGAGGAACGACTCACACGATAAAAGGTAGCTTATGAGTGACTTATATTTTACCCCTTTCTTTGATCGACCCACGCCCAGACTTTCAGCGGATGTACGCGACGACAGTGGGGACGTGCGATGCTCTGATAATGCGGCGTGGAGAGATCTTGACGGTGGTGATGTCGTTCTTGGCTTTAGAATTCGCGCCGTAGTGCTGGATATGTTGCCGAATCATGATCCGATCGTTTTCAGAAGAAAAGGTTGATTTTGTTTGCATTGAGGGAAGATGCGGAAATGCATCTTTATTCGCGTGGAGCATGGGTTGCCTATGGTGAATGACACCGAGAAGAAAGAGATATAGCACAGCGTGTAGCAAATCGACAGTATACAAGTCGTAGTCTGACGTATTGACTTTTAGTTGTTTAGCCATCATTAAGACCTGCCAGTATACACCATCATCGTTTGCATTCATTATCGATCTGTTCTGCAATTTCTTATCTCCTCATCGACCGTATAGTCAGTCAGTCATCCATGACCGCCCTCAATTTATCACGCTACTCTCACAAAGACGGGCTCAGTTTACGGCCTTACCACGTTGTTGTTTCACTCTCTCATTCAGTCACTCTGCTCTACCATACCGGTCTCTAGTAAAGACGCGTTCAAAGTCGCCGATCACAAGCCGTTTTGAAAAGAGTTTGGTGCAATGCGTCCGAGCTCTAGTAATTAATCACAAATGGCTGAGCAAGTCGACGTCAAGTCTAATTAGCTCTTATGGAACCTCCATCAGTGTACCTTAACACTTGCTCCTTGAGTGGCCACATTCCTTATGCCTTTGTCTTGATAATGCTAGAACTTCACACGCTTTATCTCAACCTAGTAAGCAATTGCGTATTCTCATGATAGAGGAGAGTACGCGCCACGAGCTCTATAGAGATGATGACAATGAAGTTGCTTATAGAGATAGCAACACCGAATGTTCTTCAAGTCGTGAATTCAAACGCCCAACGAGCGAGGAACGACAACCTTTGTTTAAAACACAAGAGGTAGAATAAGGAGAAAGTAGAAGTGAGTGTATTTAGCAAACCCAGCCTTGGTGCCTTGTGCTCTCACAAGCAGCACTGCTAAATATACCCTATGCAAACCGGAAAGTGCGCGACCAACATCGGTTTCGTAACGGTCCTTCCAAGACCAAAAGATCGCCAAAAGACCGATGACGGTGCATCCAAAACCAACACTCCTCTTTAATCATCGACTCGATGCACCATTCGACCAACCAACCCCAGCATTAGTGCAATCCAACAAGACCGCACAGCTACGTCATTCTCGGGGCTGGGAGTGCCTTGGTCAGCAGGTTAGCCTTCATTAGACGAGATTTCACGTATTCCGGCTTGACAATTTCCTTGACGGCGTAATCTCGAATGAATTTAACCCGTATGTACGTGTTTTGCGCTTGCCATGCTGTTCTCAGATTCCAACTGTCTAATTGCGGCTTGGTTATCCATCATCATGCGCATTGGTTCTGCCACCATAAAACCAACTTCGCGCCACCAGCTCCCTACACCCAAGAAGCTCACGACCGACATGCAAGGCAGACGTAAACTCTGCCTCCATAGTCGGCAAGGACACACCTATCTGTTTCTTCCATACCCAATGTACGATGGCACCATCCATAGTAATAACACCACCGCTTACTGATTTCCTGTCATGTTTATCAGCAGCGACGTCAGAGTCACTCCAGCACCTCAAGACGACAGTGTTATCCAAGGCTTGGGCACATCCATCCGCAGCTTTAGTGTCTTCGTGTGTTTGAGATAGCGAGCAATTTGTTTGGCAAGCTTCCAGTCCCTCAAGGTGGGCTGGTGTGTACGCCGCGTCGACCTATGTAACGCAAATCAGATGTCCGGTTTGGTGCAGCGAGCGATCCAGAGCAGGATACCCACGAGGGACTGGCATTAACGTATTGTCGGTCCCTTGCCATCCTTCTTATGCTCAAAAAGTCTCGCATCCCCGTAATTCGCATCGTAGTTCTCGTCACTAAGTGGTCTGTGTACACCGTTAGCTTTAGCGAGACCATGCTCTTCTAATAGCTCTTCAATAACTGCTTGTTGATCCAAAGTGTATCCCTCATCCTTGTCGAGATCATTGCGCATCCCAAGAAACTTCCGTACTTTTCCGAGGTCCTTGATAAACATTATACCCATAGACAGACACAATTCCTGTACCAGCGCCGCAGAAGACGCTGATATCAGCAAGTCACCAACGTAAACGCCAACGATCGTCATATCGCATCCCGAACGCTTAAAATATAAGCACATGTCAGTTCTGCACCGCGTGAAACCAGTCTCTTCCGATTTATCGTGTAGCACACGACTCCACAACCTGCCGGCCTGCTTTAGCCGTATAGCGACTTTACGAGTGGAAAAGCCAAAGCATTCTCGTTATCCACGCCGTGTTCCTTCGTGACTTCGTCAGATAATTCTATCCCTTGTGGAATACGAAGGTAAATCTCAATATCCTTGTTCTTGTATGCTTTTACGTATGCGTTGGGAATGTCTTCGTGCTTGGTCGACACTTCCCAACGTTGCGCAAAAACGAGAATGACCTTAACAGTAATGCTTAACTCCATGACCGCCGCAAATGTGAGACCGCAATCAACGCCGAAAAGCTGTTCGTTACCGCAGGCTACGAGTCTGGCCTTATATCGTTCAATGGCGCCGTCAGCGTCTGTCTTGGTTCTAAACACCCATTTAGTGTGCAAAACGTGACTGTCCTTGGGTGGCACAGCCACAACCCATACTCCATTCTTGTACAAGGCATCGAGTTCCTCCTTCATATCAATTATCCACTTGTCCTTTTGACGGCTGCGCATGGTTGTCCACAGTTCTTTGGGCCAGCATCCCTGACAATATTCACCACGGCCCAAGCTTGTTGATCAAGTTTGGTACAAGTAAGCTAAACCTGAGCCTGCTTTTGTGCCTTTTGTGTCACTGCACGAGTACTGTAAGCATCGCGCGCTCAAGAGCTCCTCCGACCTCGAGTCTTGCCACAAAGTTTCATTTCCGTCTCACTCACTGGAGTGGTCATTGTATTCGGTCCGGTGTCATCCATGAGAAATGGACGTCTTAGCTGATCGTTTTGCGTAGACGTAAGTGTCTCGACATTCCTGATATGCTGAGTCACAATGACAAGCCTTTCCTTTGGAATGTACACTCGTCAGCCCTTGATTTCATCACTTCTTCCAATAAGTACACCAGACGTACCTCTATCGACCAGAGATTTGTTCCTCGCGTCACGGCGTACCGTACATGGTGATCCAATTGCCACAATCTTGCTGAGTCCGGGGTGTTGTTCGTGAGCATTTGCAGTGGCAATTGCCTGCCTCTGTTGGCCTTAGTGGGACTTCTATTGTAACGGGTTACACGAAGGTGTGTATTGTACATACACACCTGCCACACCAATGTGGTGTGGCTGTACCTTGGGTACAAAAGTAGGACCTGAAGTACGGTCACATCGTACGTGGTCACTATACTTATTTAAAGTATAGTGACTATGCATGTTTGCAGACTAAAGAGCCAGTAAATAGTGACTAGCACTAAGAATAGAGTAGGTGCTTCTATATTCAGTGTTAGAAGATAAACATAAATATAAATCAGTTTCAAACCTGCTCTGTATGCCTTACAGCTTAAGCGTTCGATTCCTTCTAAGGAATCAATATCTTTGATACTAGTCTCTCTGAAACTCGGTTGTTAATACCGATAGGCACAAGCTTACGAGCTAGCCTAGGAGGGTTAAGCACCCTAAGACGCAAAATTTCTCTGAGCTTGTCTTCCTCTGCACACAGTGCATAAGTAGCTTTGCTACAGTAGTTTGACTACTTCTTCTGCACATAGTGCATAAGTAGCGTAGCTACAGCAGCTCGGCTACACCTGGTAGCATTTGTAGGCAATCCTGCACCTGGGCCTGTGACTGCTTCTCTGTGTGAGAATGGACATCGATGAGATGTCAGCGGTTGGCCTGTCACAGGCACAACAGGAAGGGCTGCAGAAGCTGCTCCCTATCCTTGGCTCTAAGAGCATGAAATACCTCATCGCCCAGGGCGAAGAAGAGATTAACAAGCATATTCATGTGCTTGATGAATATAATAAAGCTCTAGTCGAGCATGTAAAGGCACAAATGCCTTCTTCTGCGCCCTGCCAGGACATGAGTCCAAGTGACATGAGTGACGAGGAACTGACCCTGGAGGGCCGGGTGAAGTCACAAATGGATGGTGTCTTTGAGGACAATGAGATGCATGCACCTAACGACGAGGTACTGACCCTGGAGGGCCGGGTGAAGTCACAAATGGATGGTGTCTTTGAGGACAATGAGGTGCATGCACCTAACGACGAGGTACTGACCCTGGAGGGTCGAGTGAAATCATCAATGGATGTTATCTTTGAGGATAACGAGGTGCAAGCACCTAGTGACGAATTACTGGCCCAAGAGGGTCGGTTGAAGTCAAAACTGACGGGTGTCTTTGTGAACAACGAGGTGCGAATACCTCATGACGAGGCATGACCCAAGAGGGTGGGATTCAGTCAGCAAATGAAGTGGTCTTTGACCTTGAGGTGTGTACACCTGTGGACGCTGATGCGTCGGATGCTGAGTGCATCATGAGTAGCGATGATGATATCGTGAGTGACGGTGATAGCGAACAGCTATATACAATCGTCAATGGTTTGACTGAAGATGTTGAAGAGCCGGTGGCTCTTTCTGCTATACCCGCAGTAAGTGCTCTATTAGAGCTGGACGAGTTGACCTTTGCCGAGTTTGGCAGTGCCTTACAGTCAGGCAACATCGCTGAAGTGGTCGTTCTACGACCTGAGGAGGAGTTAAACTCCTCATCGATTTTGGATAAAGCAGTTCTTGAGAATACCAAGAAGGCGCTAAATGCGCGTAGTGGATCACAGATCCTGAAGGACCCTTCGGATCCTTATTTCCTTTGTTGAAGGAATATGAAGATGTTGTCTCCAGAGAACCTCCTACGAGGTTATTTCCGGATAGAGGTGTACGTCATGAGATTGACTTGGTCTAGAAACCAAATACTGCGTGACGCGACAGTGGCCACTGCCACGAGAACAATGTGACGTCATTGACAAGTTCTTTTGTGCGAAGCACGCGGTTGGCATGGTGCGTGAGAGTAAGTCTTCTTACTCTACGCCCACGTTTTTTAGAGAAAGCCTAATGGGAAGCCGTGAATAGTGCATGCTTACAATAAGCTGAATGCAGCCACTATTCCGGCTCAAACAACGATTCCTCGCAAGGATGCTCTTCAGAACAATATGGTTGGATGTAAGATGTACAGTGCCTTCGACTTAGTCGATGGATTTTACCAACTGCTCATGCGAGCTAGTGATATCTCGCTGACAGCGGTCAGTACTCCGAGCGGTATGCTCTGGGAGTGATTAGTGGTGCCCCAAGGGCTATCTAACGCACATGCAACGTTTAATCGTCTAGTGAAGCAGTTGTTTCGGCCCCATAGGCCGTATGCACAGACATACTTTGACGATATATTCGTCCATAGTCAAGCCGAAAATGGCATGAAGAATCACATCGAGCACCTGCGAGCTGTGCTCGTTTGCATGAGGATGAATAAGTTATATGCCAATATTGACAAGTGCATCTTCGGTGCGGAAGAGATTCCCTTTTGGGGAAGCTTCATTGGGAAGCGAGGAATCTGGTAGGGTCCAATGGGCTCATATTGGAGCTTCGTGGGCACAGTTTTTTGTTAAGTATATGTGTATATATATATATATTTTAGGAAGGCTACAGAGCCAGTTAGGTATAGTGACTAGGGATAAGTATAATATATAAGGTAATTCTATAGTAGTGTCAGAAAATAACAACAAGTCTTCATCTGCTCTGTATAGTATTTGCTGGTTAAAGCGTTGTTTCCTGATAGGGGATCAGTATTTGTTGATGCTTGTCTCGTTGAGGCATTGGCATGTAGCCAATAAGGCTTAAGCTTGTGTAGACAGCCTTGTGAGGGTCAATAACTCGAAAGACGTAAAACCCGTAGATCTTGTCTTCCTCTGCATTTTGTGCATTTTTATTGCGTGTACGTAGCGCAGCTACAGGCTACATATTCTGATAACAATAACACTTTTATCATCAATGATGTGCATGACATTTCACGTTTTGTGGATGATATCTCGTTACACAAAATATGTAAGACGTAGTTTGATGCACATGTGCAAAGGATGAAAGAAGTAGCGTAAAATATATTATGCGCTAGCGTGTCCTGTAGCACTACAACATGGAACCCCGACCGTACTTTAATTTAACCAGGTCTAGTCACTATAGCGTCCGTCTGCCCCCATCACATCTGATAGCCCGACCGTATCTCTTTGTCCTATCTCCTCGTCGCCTCATCTCATCTGCCAAGTTATCAAACTTATCAGCCAAACAGAAATGAGGTCGCACCTTATCTTTCACTACAAGATCGAAACATTGCTGACCTGTCAAAAACGATCGTTTCTGACAGTATGTGTCGATCGCTTAAACATACGCTAAATAGAATAAGCAACTGCAAGTTGTCTAAATTTCCACCAATTGAATCTTCTTATTTGCTCTCATTTGAACCAATTACCATCACCGACTTTCTACTCTATTGCATTACGAAGAGAAACGATATGGACGACAAACGTGCGCGTAATAGCGGCCATTTAGTCACTGTCACGCCTTTGCGCTCCTCCACAGACGTCGATGTAATCTCTACAGATATTAATGTCAACCGAAAGCGTCGCATGGACGCACTTGGTGCTCTCGCTTTGGCTGTAACACGTGCTCCACCTGGTGCCCTGAGCTATTCAGCAATTCAGACCAGCGCCTCTAACTCACCTTCCGTGCTGCAATTGTTTAGAGCTGAAAATGCTGGTTCAAGGATAAGCAGTAGCTTTTCTTCTGTCTCATCTGTGTCCACATCGACTTTGTGGGATGTCAAGAGCGCACGGGACCTAGAGCAAGAACCGGACGGTGGAATACCTAATAAGCGCTCTAGATTCGCACCTTATTCTCTTCAAGAGACGGTGGTAATTGGTGGAATAGATAACGACCGTGTTATGATGGTTCATAGCTTAGGAAAAGACAACAGAGACGGAGACAAGAGAGTGGAGCAGTTTGAAGCCATGAGGGAAGATTCACAAAATATGATGGAAATCATGAGTATTTCGCAACAGAATACACAAGAGTGCACACAAACCTTAGAAGACAGTCCGTCGCAATATCTTATGAGGCTTGTACTGCATCCAGAAGTGGACAGAGCAGTTACAGCTTTCCAGAAGAATGCACTGGAGAAGAATGGATTATACCGCATCGAAATGCAAATGCTTAAGCCAAGAGTAAAGCTAGGGAGGGAAGAATATGTGAGCATTTTTGACAAGAAGACGTCTGGAGTGGATCCAGTAAAACTAAGCAGGACACACTGTATTATTGAAGTGGCGTTGGATCCAGAGACACATCGACATGCAGTTTTTATTACAGACAAAAGCACGAACGGGATAAGAATCGACGGCGTACAGGCACAGAAGGACAAGAAGTATAAGTTGGTGGATGGTCAAAATATCACACTATTATCGTCTCGTCAGGGAAATGTGCTGCTTGGATATGTCGTGGAAGATCCTCATGTAAGAGGTGCGCAAGAAGACACGAAGAGCAACCGGAGACCAGGTGTAGCTGAGTCGCAGGATGAGTCTCAGCAGGAACCAAACTTTCAGGGTACCGCTGGGAGTGCTGTTTTCGGCTCCTTTAGTCGGAAAAGACATTCATGGCAAGTACCATCCTATCGCTGCGTTAGATGTTAAGCGCGAGTACTCGATCCTACAGAAGAGTTTGATAGAAGCATCTAAGTTTGCAAAGCGACCTGCAACAGGCAACGACGGACCAGACAAGAATGGCTCTGGCGCTTTGTCCAGGGTATATCATTGCCCACGTCGAATTAGTGTGGTTGCCAAATTTGCCAACACGGACGCATTCCGTGCCATGATCACATTAGGATGTAGAGCACTTCATTTTTCAGGCCATGGTGACGAGAATCACTTGTACTTCGAAGATGGAATGGGGTTGGTGCATCCGATCCCCCATAAAGGTCTTCAGGAACTGTTTTCGGCAGGAGGTGGCAGGGATGAGTCAACACTACGTCTTGTGTTTGTTTCTGCTTGCTCCTCTGCACCGCTGGCTTATGCTTTCGTATCGTGTGGAATTCCGCACGTCATCGGTGTTCGAACCAACCAAAAGATTGAAGACTACGCGGCTATTGAGTTCACGCGCGCGTTTTACCTGGCACTTGCAACTGGTAAGTCTGTGGAGGCAAGCTTTACCATTGCTCAGCAATCAGTTGCAAAATCGCCAAATATTCGAGGACCCATGGCAGTTGCTGAGAAATTTATGCTATTACCAGAGGACGGTGACCACTCGGAGATTATTTTTCCATTAGCTGCCGTTGAGTCATCTAATATTATCAATCTTGAACCAATGAAATTCAAGCGATACCCTAAATTATGGCTTGATGACTTGCCAGCGATGTGCCAAGGGTTTTGTAACCGCTCTGTCGAAGTGTACAAGATCTGTCTTGCTTTGATGATGACGCAGTCTCGGATCACACGTCTTGTGACAATCTGTGGTGAGGAAGGTATCGGAAAGACTACAATTGCCCACGCTGTAGCAAATTACGTTGGACCGCGTATTACTTCAGAGGGAGGGGTTCGCATTTTTTCGGTGGCCAGGCTAGCCCAAGATGAAATGGATGAGCACGTGGGAATGTTGCGGCGAAACATCAAAATTGCAAACGTTCGTTGTCGTGTACTGATTCGGTTAGAGACGATGGTCTCGGATCATCTCAAGCAACACAAGGCTCGAATTGAGTTCAACAATCAGCAATTGCTGATGGTCATGGATGGCTGCGACTATCTTCTGCGCAATGATGGTCGCCGCGACCGTTTTCGCGCATTTCTGTCCGACATCCTGACCAATAATGTTTCGTTGAAAGTCGTGCTGACGGCAAGAACGTCTATCTGTACGGATGGTGCTGTCCGCGGTCACGGAGAGCGATTGTACACGCTTTCAAGGTTTGACATGAAGAGTGCGACGATGATGCTAGTGAGTCTGATGAGCCGGCCTATTCGTATGGAAGAACTGAAGCTCGCGCGCGTTACCAACTCGTCGGATAAGCTAGAGCTTATTGCTTCTCACCCGGCACTGAGAGCCACGAAGGGTATTCCCAAATGCATAGCTGACCTTGCTGGCAGACTCAATGAGACAACCATGGACAAAATTTCCGTAGACGAACCTGAACTGAATCTCATGGAATGATGCATCACGCGTTTTGAACGATGGCAACCGTATACAAATGTAGAGAGGGTGATTCATTATGATGCAAGAAACTGACTACTAGCATTTGATCCGTCAGCTGTGTGGAAGCCAAAAGAATTGAATTGAAAATGAATGCAAGCAGAAAAACGTAGAATAAAAGCTTTGCTACGGTGGATAATAGTCGATCTCAAGGAATCCAACGTGTTTACCAGGATAGATGAAAACTTTTGGGTAGTTGTCGAGACGCTGTGTTGAAGCGACGTCCGCTGACCGCTCGCATGCGAATGATTGTCCTTGAAGCGTGTCCACTTGAATCTTTTAAGAGATGCAACCTAGAGTTTGCTTCTCTTTGCCTGTTGCTGGTGCTGCATATTGGCAATAAATGAAATAACAATTCTTATTCATTTCGACCTTGCTGAAATGAGAACACCACGTTGCAGCAATGACAATTGACATGGCCACATATAAATTGGTATTTGCGCAAGTAAGTATATGATCAGGTGGTATAGAATTAACCTCGTTAAGCTTTTTCCAGCTACGAGCAGCAACACAGTAAGACAAACTAAAAGAACACACAACGTTACTTGTAGTCACCGACGTTCGTTTCTTGTCTTGCTCCCCGCTCCGATCAATTATTAGTTATGTGTAGTCTTGAAGCGTACCGGCCTGTTTCGTTACCATCGAGTTCCCTAGCAGATATCCATCGGGGTTGAACCGTTGCTCTCGTTCTTTCTATCGATGGCGTGAAAGTAGATGCCACCCCATGCTTCGCTCCGATTGCGCTTAAAATGCACGTCAGGGTCGTAGCCACCTGCAAGCTGCTGCTGACGACGCAGCTTCTTCGACTCGTTGACGCCAAAGTTTGGTCCACGTTTGCCTCCGGGAACCGGAATTGGTTGAGGCCCGCCAATTACTCCAGGCTGAAAGCCCATCATCGCAGCTTCCATTTCCGCTGTAACTGCCTGATCGATCGGAATTGCAGTTGTAGTAGCACGCAACTTAGCGACGTCACTTTCGTCACGTTCGCCTAGAGCCACCTCCATTAACTGCTCTTTTTGAAGCTCCAAATCCGCTTCAAATTGCGAGTCTTCACGTTGCTGCAGCTGTCGACGTTCTTCAGCCATTCTCTGCTGTTCTGCAATCAACTGTGCGATTCGTCGCTCCTCATCCGCCTTTTTGGCGTCATTTGTAGCAATCAAAATTGCATTTTCCTGTCGATACTGCTTCCACTGCTTTTGGGCCGCAGCCTTTTCGCTTTCATTACCATACGCCAGGTCAAAAACTACAACAAAGTTGTTAACAAACTCCGCAGTGTCCTCTTTCTACTTGGTACACAATTCCATAGTCTCATACCGAGATTCTCTAGCGTCTCTAGATAATCATTATACTCGTCCAGCGTGTCAAAGTCTTCTTCCGTCTTATTATAACTACATCCACCAAACTATTCATTAGTATACATAACTACCTCTTAAACGTTATAACAAGCACATTTTCTCACTCTTTGATCACTTTCTTGCGTATTGACGTTTCCTTCGCAAAATTGAGCTCCTCAATGGTTTTATCTTGTAGCTGTGACTTTTTTACTGGCTTCTGACAGGCATGACATGCAATCTCACGTTGATGCTGGAATTCACGCTTAATGCAGTGGTCACAGCTGCAAGAATGAATACACGTGAAGATTACCTCTTAATTGTTACAACTATTATTTGATTGTTCGTAAAGACACGCACAATCGATGGCCACATTTGGATATTAGCATTTTCATCTTTGTATTGAGGTAATTGCTGTCATCTTCAGCTGATGTACCGCACACGCAACACCGCAGCGCTAGCTCCTCCGCCTCATCCGCTGCCGTCATAATTTACCCCTTTTTTACAATATTTAATTCTACCAGAGAGGATTACAGAAGCTATAGTCGTATCGCTGTATACAAGGGTACATCTCGCGTAACCTCGTATACAACGGTTTACGCATTTGGATACATTAAGACACAGAAGATGGCGACAGTGGAGCGTGTCTTGGCGGAGCTGATGCGGCTCAATGAGGAAAATGTGGCACCTTTTACTGGTTCTATGTCACAATCTTCATGTAATTCATCTCTTGGCCAATTCTCCATCGTCTCTGCATCGTCCTTAGCCCCCGAAGCGGTTAAGATTGTACCCTACCGTAGCCCCACGGATACTTTCGCTGCGTCACCTTTTGCGTTACCGCAAGTACGTCTCACATCGCCGTATGGAGATAGATCAGTAGTACAAAGAGATCTGGAGAAGTTTGCGAATCCTGTGTTTGCTTTGGAGCGCCTGGGACCCTTTCCTCGTGGCTGGGGAAGCAGTGACCCCACGACGACCACGAAGAAGAAGGTTATGATTCTACAAAGCCGTCTCTTACCACAGATGCCCATGTCTGCACCTCGAAATTTGCTGCGTCCTACATATAAATCGATGGTAAAAGATCCTTTGAAGCTTCAATACGAGCTTCGAGCGGCAGACGTTTCTAATGTTGAAGCAGGCGCAGGATTTAGCAGCGCACTGAGCAAGCAGGATGAGTACGCTCGAGGAAAAATGAGCAATAAGCCGTTCTTGCCCGGTGGTAACTCGCTGGTGGAGCTAAACACAGAGGAGAAAGAGGAACAAATGAAGCCCATGCAACGATTGCTACTAAAAGAAGAGGAGCAGAACCGGAATATGCTTGTGCTGGGAAACAACAAAAACATGGATGACAAATTGTTGGAGTGTCTGGTGTTTGATGTGCCTGGCATTAATGGCTGTTTGAGTGCAGCAGATGTGAAAAAGATTGAGAAAAAAGATAGTGAAGAGGAGGTGCAGGAGGAAACTGAGACCGTGGGAGTGAACCCCAAGTTACTGCTCTTACCTTACATCGAAGCTGCAGCCGATAAAGATCATATGGCTGCAATTCAGAGTGCTATCTTGGACAGGAAGGCCGCAAATGCAATGAGACAAAATGATGAAATTACAACAGTTGGACTCGACCAGTTGCTGCGTGATGTGGAGAGCGATAGAGAACTTATCGAGTTGGGTTTTGGGATTGAAGAAGATGAGCAAGAAACTGTACAAGACAATAAGCAGAATGAAGTTGGCTCAGAGCTGGTGGATGTAACAGCCAAGGCAATAGAATTTGTGGATGGGCTTGATGAGGAGGGTACTGATGAAGATTTTGTTGAAGACCCGGCAACCATACTGGAGTCAATTCTTGATTCAGCTTCCAAGTCGACCAAAATTTTAAGCTTGCATAAAAAAACAGACTATATATCGGAATGGGCAAGCATAGTAAGCATCGATGTGCGCAACTTCCATGAGAAGGTCCCGGAAATGGCGATGAAATACGACTTTGAACTGGACGTGTTTCAAAAAGAATGCGTCATTCACTTAGAACGGCATGAATGTGTGTTTGTGGCTGCACATACGTCTGCTGGTAAGACTGTTGTTGCGGAATATGCCATTGCGATGTCTCAGAAGCACATGACTCGAACCATTTACACATCGCCCATTAAAGCGCTTTCGAACCAGAAGTACCGCGACTTCCGCACCAAGTTTGGTCCTGACAATGTTGGCTTGATTACAGGCGATGTTAGTATTAACCCTGACGCAAGCTGTCTTGTCATGACAACGGAAATCTTACGTTCGATGTTGTATCGAGGCGCGGATATTATTCGCGATATTGAGTGGGTTATCTTTGATGAAATTCATTACATTAATGATAGCGAACGTGGAGTAGTATGGGAGGAAGTGATTATAATGCTTCCCGAACACATTGGTATGGTGTTTTTGTCGGCAACCACTCCAAACCACTTGGAATTTTCAGACTGGATCGGACGTACGAAGAAGCATAAAATTCACGTAATATCGACTAACAAGCGGCCCGTTCCTCTTCAACACTTCCTTTATGCTGGAAAGGAGTTATTTAAGCTGTATGATGCCACTTCTGGGTATCTTCCAAATGCTCATGGTGCAGCTAAGGCAAAACTTTACCCTGTGTTAGACAAATCAAAGGCAGGTGGTCGAGGCAGTGCAGCCATATCTCAGGGAGGTGGTAGTAGTGCGAACGTACGTAGCATTCGCAAGTCGGGAGGTGATCAAGGAGAGTGGACGAAACTTATTAACACTTTGAAGGATAAAGCACTTCTTCCGGTGGTAGTGTTTGCCTTTAGCAAACGTCTGTGCGAGGAAAGTGCAAGCAAGTTGGCCAAGCTTGATATGAGCACGCCATCGGAGCGGTCTGAAATTCACCTTTTCCTTGAGAATAGTGTGCATAGACTTCAAGGATCCGACCGTGAGTTGCCACAGGTGCTAACAATGAAAGAAATGCTCAAACGTGGCGTTGGTGTTCACCATGGTGGCCTGCTCCCGATTATCAAGGAGATGGTCGAAATTTTATTCGGCCGAGGTCTTGTCAAGGTACTGTTCTCAACAGAAACGTTTGCAATGGGTGTGAATATGCCTGCGCGTACGGTTATCTTTAATGGCATTCGTAAGCACGATGGTAAGAACTTTCGAGACCTTTTGCCTGGCGAGTACACACAGATGGCTGGTCGAGCTGGTCGTCGTGGTCTGGACTTGGTTGGTACCGTTATCATTGCATGCTGGAACGATGTTCCCGAGCCCACATCGCTGAGAACAATGCTAGCAGGAAAGGCAACATCACTTTCCAGTCAGTTCCGCCTGACATACAACATGATTTTGAACCTTTTACGAGTGGAGGTGCTGACGGTGGAGGATATGATGAAGCGCTCTTTTTCAGAATTTCACACACAAAAGGCTCTTGCGTCGAAGAATATTCCCAAATTAATTCAGAAGGGCAAGAAACTGCTTCAGCAACTTGAGCGGTCCCTTGTTGAAGATTATCCGCACTTGGAGACGAGCGGACAGTTTGCACAGATGCAGGGATTTTATCAGCTAAAGCGCGATAAGCGTGAACTGGAAAAGATTTTGACAAAGTGGCTGCTTGCAAACAACATTCAAGCCGCCAAAAATGCAATTGCGCCTGGACGGATTGTAGTTATCAACGTGAAAGGGCTGTCGTCTGGACAATTGGCACTAGTGGTGCGTACGAATGCTGCTTTGGTGGGTGAGGGTGGATGTGCTAGGTCAAAGCGTTCGTTTGAAATCGATCTTCAAAAATCAAGTGTTACCGACGGAGGATACAGGGGAGTATTCAAGTCAATTATGGTCATAACTCTATGCCCAGACGACTACCAGCCTCCAAAGGTGGAAAACCTATCAGCCTCCACGAAGAGCTGTCGCACTGTCTTGGACAGCGGGCGTATGTTGCGTAGCAAGAGGTATGATGATGACGACTGTGTGTTTGGAAGAGTGGTCATGCAAGAAAAATCAAAAACCCAAGAGAGCTCTGAGCTCATGGCTCCCTCCACGGCTACGCTCTTAGGAATAAAGTACGCCGTGCTGGAAGTTCCTGAAAGCTGTCTTGAGAGTATCACCTCTGTTGTAGCATCGAGTGTAAATACTAAAACGCTCGTGGCCTTCTCATCAAAGAAGGAGCTCGCCAGTAGTATTGAGTTCCTGGTAAAGCTCGAAAAGAATGCCTCCGCAACGCAAAAGGCAGCTATCGCTTACGTGGATGTAAGGGGGTGAGCTTAAGGTCAATGACCTAGAAGTCGTGACAGGCTACACCCAGTGGCAGCAGTTGTACTCGAAGGTACT
Source organism: Peronospora belbahrii (assembly GCA_920618645.1). NCBI lineage: Eukaryota > Oomycota > Peronosporomycetes > Peronosporales > Peronosporaceae > Peronospora > Peronospora belbahrii. The sequence continues at coordinate 206,132 of CAKKTJ010000322.1, read as the reverse complement.
TAGCCATCCTTGTGCAACGGACTCATCTTCAGTTTCTCGTGTTATGGGCAAAGTAGAGAAAATTATCAAGCTGAAGGCCTATTTGGCACAGCTGACTCGAGAGCTGTCAAATGATTCGTTGTCGCTCTTCCCTGACTTTCAACAGCGACTGAGTGTGTTGAAAAGACTCGGTTACATCTCGGACGATGGTGTCGTGCAGATTAAGGGTCGGGTTGCGTGCGAAATCAATACGTGCGAAGAGCTAGTATTGACAGAGATGATTTTTGAAAATGTGCTAGCCAACCTGGAGCCTGAAGAGATTGTTGCCGTGCTTTCTGCGCTTATCTTTCAAGAAAAATCACTGTCTGAGCCTACGCTCACCCCTACACTGGAGATAACTCGTGATGTGGTCAAGAACATTGCGGAAGCACTTGGTCTCATCCAACTGGAGCAGCGACTGGACATTGACCCTGCGGTCTACTGCAAAGGTGCTCTCAACTTCGGTTTAATGGAAGTCGTATATGAATGGGCAAGAGGAATGCCATTCAAACAACTATGTGAGCTCACAGACGTCCAAGAAGGCTCTATCGTTCGCTGCATTACGCGTCTGGATGAAGTTTGTCGTGAAGTACGCACTGCTGCCCGCGTTATTGGTGACCCGCAACTTTACCGCAAGATGGAAGTTGCCTCTGAGGCCATCAAGCGTGACGTTGTGTTCGCCAGCAGTTTGTACCTGTCTTAGTTTGAGAGAAACATAGCCACTAGAATCTAATTCCGCGGCGCTTGTCGTTCGTACTACCAACCGTTAATATCATCAAACAGTATTCGCCATTGAGCTAGCCAAATCGCACATGCGATTTAGACCACGCTTCCGAAGTAGCAGTCTTCTTTGCTTTCGGGACATGTTTGCTCGCAACTACTGAGATTGTTTCTTTTGTAGACGCTTGTCTGGTGTCGTGGCTAGCACCAGTTGATTCGCCACTATTCATCCGGCGATTCAGCTGCTCTAGGGATTGACGACAGTTGTTGGCATATTCTTCGACCATCATTTTCCGCCGCGTTGTCAAATGCAGCTTTGAACAGCCCAACACAACGCCAAGTACGCTTTCAAGGCACACCAGGCGGTCTCGGCGCTTAACCTGATTTACTACCTTTTCCACAGTCTCCACCAGCGTGAATAACGCCGTGGTTAGTAGAATAACTTCTGAATGCTCAAATTCTAACCACAGTGAGTCTACAATCGTGACAAGCCGACTCAAATTGACGTCATATGCGCCCAGCTCAAACTTGTCACGCAACGTGCGTACCTCACGGGAGCAGCGTTGCAGCAGAGCTCGAGCGTTTTCAGCAGATTGGCCTTTTTTCTTCTCTTCATTGCTACAAAATTTAGCGTTCAGCTGTCCCGTGGACAGGATACTGCTTCTCGTAGCCATCTCGCCAACATCAGAAAGCAAACTTGTCCGCTTCTTTTTATTCTTTACGTTCATAGCAGGCGTCAACTTTGCCTTGGCAGCAATTTGGGTGTGCACGTTTCTATTCAACAAAAAGAGTGTTAGATTACAAACTCACCACCGTTCAAAGCTTTGACGTACGAATGCCATTGCTTGAGTTCTGGACACTTGTTCTCAATCTTTTGAAGCGTCCTCTCGAGTCGTATCACCAACTTGCGCTCGGTTTTATCAGTTTGCAGCAATTTAATCGCATGAGCCTCAACTTTAAGCAAACATTTCTTCCACCGCGTTTTCTTCTTTTTCTCGTCTTCTTCCGCCAGTATGGGCATCAATCGCTGTAACTGCCTAAGCCCATTTACTACAGTCTTTATATCCTGAGTCTGCAATATTTGTCTTGAGATTGTCTTGGCCTGTTTGATTTCCATCGTGTCCGAGACTTCAACTTCGTTGCTTGCGTCAGCCGTAGTTAACAAGCTTTTGTGTGGCTTATACAACTTACTTAGGGACGTTTCTAATCGTGTTTGTAGCGTTTCTAACTCGAACAGTAGTTCGCTGGACACGACGGCACGTTGAGTAGCGTGCAGCTTGAGCGTCGCGTCCTGTATCTGCTTTACTTCCGCCATGGCAGTCTTACATGCTCGCATCTGATCTTTGACATGTTGAAGGTCTTCTTCTATTGCTTCACAGCAGTATTTTCGACGGGTATCTTCGTCCAAACGTATAAGAAGGCACTTGAAGCCACTTGAGCAAACCTGCTCGTTGGTCGGAGCCATTGATAGATGCAGAAATTTAGAAACTGATAAGTATTAGCGTGAATTTTGTATATCACATAAAACTATAATTAAATTGCTGTATATTTCATTACAATTTTATAGCCTGTTTCTTCCAAGAAGTTACCTCTTTCGCCGTCTAACTCCTTCAAACTCAATCAGGTAGACTTTTTATTGAGTAGAAACTTTTCTGTAATTCGCTGACGCTTTACGATAAAACCTCTTACTTGCTTTAGCAGACAAAGGTTTTTTTGAGAAGCGAAGTGATGATAACTGCGTTATACCGTCTTTAAAGGATTTCGCGTAACCAGAATTTCGTTGAAACGTCTCAAACTGTGCTCTTTCTAGCGCATTCGCATCGTTTGCCTTGACTGATTTATAATGTTCAATCATTATTGCAAGCTTTACGACGCCGTACGTTTCTACTAGCTTTTCGTAGTGTTCCATCAGTCTTACGACATTATCCACATTGTTTTGATTGTGTGCACCCATTACGGGGATGTGTTCGTCTGACATTTCCATGTATTTGGAAGTCACCTCCTCAGATTCGACATCTCGTTTAAAACGCCGTCCAACCTTCCCGACAATAGATTCCGCATCCAATAGGTCACTAAAGGGCATCCTCTCTTCAACTTCATTGATATCTTTGCTTGTGACTGCCACGTTTGACTTCAGGTGCCGCTTGACTGCACCTTTTTCATGAGGTGAATGCAGTGTACCATCTTGCATCGCATCATCAGAAATATATTCTGCGGTGGCCCGTGCTAAGCACGACCCAAGGATAGCGACACCGAACAGCACCTTCGCACGTGCTATGCCGGTGAAAGCCATCTTCAATGCTTGAGAAGATGAGTGAGACGGAAGTAAAAATGGAATGTGATGAAATCTGACACCTAAACTACCACCGCTCAGTGTGATTTATTTGCATTATTAGGACACCTTAATCCTTTTCTGTAACCGCGCTTGAATGCTTCAAATCCTTTTCTCCCGCGTATTGACGACAGCTGTCTCCTGAAGTCTAATGCCTGAATTCGCTTTATCTGACAAAGTAGAAACAGTTTCTTCGGAAAGGCACCACATTAGATTCAGAACGTGCTTTGTTCGGTCGGACTAGACAAAATAGCGACGGGATTAAATGCAAATTTTGGCTCGTGAACTGTTTGTGAATAGGTCAAGCGCAGTGTCACATGCGGCTACTAGTCGGTTCATAAATTCGGATACTCGGTCTGCAACAACGTCTCTCGCACTTCTCAGTCCATGGTCATCGTGAAGCTGCTTAAGTGCTGTTGTATGAGTCCTATTTTATGAGTCCTCAAGTATCGCGTAAGAATGCAAAAGTTGTCGTGCTTGTCTATGAGGCCATTCAAGTTTCTTCATACTGATGACCTAGACAGCTCTCAGTGAATCTGAATACTTTATTACGTCTCTTTATTGATAAATCTCTGGCTTTCTTGCCAAACGTCTGCTCTCGTGGAACCTGCAAAAAGTCCCCACCGCAGCAGAAAGAACGATAGTGTCAGAATATCGCCCTGTTTACTCACTACATGCGCCGGTACTCTGCTTGAAAATTCCTTATAGGAATTGGGATTCTCTAGCACAGAAGCTAACCTTTCGTAACGAATGTATAAACTTGCTTTAGCTTCATTGTCACAGCACATCCATGTTTTGTGTAACTCTTTGTCTACGATTTCAAAGAGCGACACGAGTTTACTGTCGCCTTTCCAATGCCAAACAGATAGTAGCTGACATGTCTACAAAAGCGCTTTGAAGCAAAAGAAAACAATTTCTTGAAGCTTGCTATGGTTGTTAGCTATGTATATAATACTAGTCCAACGTAATCTTGACATGCATATCTAGCGTTCCGACGAAGCAACAGACACCTGAACTCATGTGACATCAACGAGCTGCTTTTGTTTGTTATGACGCGCTGGATCGTTGATATACCACTTACCATCTCTTGGCCTGAGCGGCTGCAGCGTGTGCAGGATCTTCTGCAGGTTGGCTCATACTCCTGCAAAGATACGAGCTATGTCTTTTTGGGAGCCATGCCATCAAGTGGAAAACCGTGATAAAGATGCCGACTCCGGTAGCCATTGGGCTGGTATGGTGGCCACCAAACAAGTGTTTGCTGAAGAATCATTGATGAACAGTAATTACTCCATTGGCCGTATTGTAGTGTGCTATCCAAGCTACCAACATCCACTATCCACTTCAATCCTTTGCAGACTCTTGGAATGCCTTTTTGCTAGATGTAGAGCGCGCCAGTAAGTCTGGATTGCTACCTCATGACGGTCTGTAGCCATATTGCAAGTATGTACATTGCAGCCATTTTATGGTGTTAACGTAGTCCTGTCAAGGTTTGTTATGGTGTTAATTTGTCATTCCTGCTAGCTTACACCTCCTAGTGCAGCATTCTCTTCGACCAGACCGTAGCTGGCTGCGTTCATGGTTACTTCGCCTAACCTCGAGGAGGGCTTCTTGCAGCACGTTTTCTTGCTTTCAATTCTATCGCATCCGTGATATACCGTTATAGAGCTGTCGGTATTGTGGTGCAGCCATTACCATTTATCAGTGAAGACCAATACCATCAATGTTTTCTTATACCTTTTTGGACTGCGAACTTTTGTATCTTCCACCTCTTCGCCCTGGAAGCTCTGTTCGCATACTCCATCCTTTACAAAGTGTAGCTTTCGCAGCTTATCATTCATTAGCAGTACAATATCAGCAATTTGGCACAGATGTTTCGTCTTATCTGAGCATGTATTTCTAACATTTACCGTAATGCATAGCTACTACCAAAGCTCAAGCCTATGCTCGAGCTTTGGCGGTGTACCTGGCCGTCATCGGTTCCTTGATATTATTATTCCTGTAACTGGGTTACACAAAGTTGTGTATTGTACAATACACACCTGCCACACCTTTGTGGTGTGGCTGTACTTTGGGTACACTGGTAGGTTGATGTGACCGTATCGAAGGCACACGGGCTTACATTGTGGCAGTGAGCCACGTGGTCGTTATACTTAGTTTGAATATTATGAATACATATACTTGCATATCAGTAGGTACAGAGCCAGATAAATAGTGACTAGCACTAAGTATAGAGTGGGTGCTTCTATATTTAGTGCTAGAAGATAAACATAAATATAAATCAGTTTCAAACCTGCTATGTATAGCATTAGTTCTTGAGCATTAGTCCTTGAAGAAAGGAAGTGTATCTTGGATACTGGTCGCTTGGAGACGTGGTTGTTTACAACCAGAATCACAAGCGTATAAAGCTAGCCTGAGAAGGCTGTCAACCCTAATACGTAAAGCTCGTAGAGCTTGTCTTTTCTGCGCTTGGCGCGTATGTAGCTTTGCTACGGTATCTTTGCTCCATCTGGGCAGCACGCATAGTCAATCCCGCACCTGTGCCTGTGACTACTTCTCTGTGAGAACGGGCACCGAAGAGATGTCCGCGGCTGGCCTGTCTCAGGCACAATAGGAAGGGTTGCAGAAGCTGCTCCCTATCTTGGCTCTAAGAGCATGAAATACCTCATCGCTCAGGGCGAAGAAGAGGTTAACAAGCATATTCATGTGCTTGAAGAATATAATAAAGCTCTAGTCGAGCATGTAAAGGCACAGATGCTTTCTTCTGCGCCTTCGTCTATGGCGACTATGGTGCAAGAAGTGATCCGCAGACCAAAACTCATACATATGGAAGTCGATAATTTCAACGGAAAAGAAGGTGACAACCTTATGCTTTGGTTCCGACATGCGGGGTGGCTATGCTTATAGCTGACGTCACCTATGAACCGTACCGTGTGGGCTTTGCCACGGGCAAGTCGAGTGGTTTAGCCAAGCAATGGGCATTCACATGCGATGTATCATTGCAAGCTGCTTTCCCGACATGGGCCGATCTGAAAGTTCAGATGACCCGGCAGTATGTACCGCTAAACCAAGTGCACAGAACTCGGTCGCGATTTTTGGCGTGTCGCCAAGGCAAGCGTGAGCTTGCGGCATATGTGCAAGAGCTGAGAACTCTTATTGCCGCCATGGTCATGGACCCTCTCGATGATGCAGTGACCGTCACGGTCTTTATGGAGGGTCTCCGAGTTGGCGTTGTCAAAACGAAAGTCTTTCGGGTAAACCTGTCCTCATTTGAGAAAGCTGTTGGAGTGGCATGGAAAGCCAAGACCAACTTTAAGGCCGCTGTGACTGCCACTCATTACGACTCGTCTGATGGGTCTTTTCCCACGGACTGTAGTCAAGTGGAAGATGAACAAGCTCATCTCATGTTGTGGAGCAGATAATTTTTCGCAGATGTTATATCTGCAAGAATACAGGATATTTGATGGCAAAGTGCCCTGCAAGAAAAGCATATTTGGCCTCGAAGGGCCGACGCTCCATGGGCAAACCTTCTGGTTTGCCGCGGGGAAACGGCGGAACCCAGTTGGCGCGGGGCGCCCTACTGGGGAAGAACTGAGTTCTATTGAACCTCTAGGAGGTAGAAGTAAACAGGGCCCAGCCCCAAAGAGACCCGAACTCTCAAAAACGGAGCGAGAATGCAAGACAGGCTTGCTAGTCGTCAAAAAAAGGGACCATGAAGGGCTTTGATAAGCAATGGATCATTTTGATCAGTTTGGGGTCATCCGGCAATTATGCCCGTGAAAGGTAGTCGGCAATATGCTGAAGCGCTTAGAGCGCGTAAAAGTGACACAGTCACTGTTTCTTGGCGACGGGTACGCGTGTTACGGTGCCCAAAGTCCCAATTGACTTAAATGTAAAGTTCTTAGACTTTAAAAGCATGGAGCGCTGTCCGATCTTGAACGTGGATGCGAGGTGTATAACCTCATCTGAGGCATGGCATGGCTCGAACGCCATGAGCCATGGATTGATTGGAGGTCGAAGACCTTAGGCGCAACGCGCATTGCACCTGGTGGGGCTCTACGGAGTCATGAACATACCTCCTCTAGGAAGATAAAACGCTTTTGGCGCGGATATTTGACCAAGCCGGTCAATATGCTATCCACGTTCGTACGACACATAGGAGCTCAAGATACCTCTCCGGCAAGATTGCCCGGACATCGTGAACACTTTTTATCGGACCAATCAGAAGCGGCGACAGCAGTTGCATGACGCTTCACTAGGTGCTGAGGAAGCAAGGTAAGTCGTTGGACTTTGCCTTGACCTGCTTGGGAGTAGTTGCCGGTACCTCGATCGCGTGAGAAGTACAGGAAACTTTTCAGAAGCTGTTATTTCACAAGTTTTCGACTCATGTGTGGAAGATAATCGACGCTTTGCTATAAGCTTTGCGTATTTAAAGCGTAAGCGACGTTTGAACGAAACGTTTTTCACCCTAAAGCTTTAGCTTAAGTCATAAAAATTTCGAGCTTACAGGCTCGTTTAATTCAGCGGGTGAACTGGTGATCATTGTTGAGCGATGTCTCACCTGGTGCAAGGGCCACTGATACGTTATTTGAGTGGAACCGGTAGTCTCGACAGTTTCTTCTGATACGATTTAATCGTGAAATATAAAGGAGTAAGGAGACGCTTACGGAGAGCAGTGTAAGTAGAGATCCTGCAAGAGATATAGGCCTCGGTACCAATGAGGTAGGAACGAAGTGACTGAGAAGCAGCTCGTCGAGCTTCCTCATTCGCGTCACGAGCCACTAACCCATAATCACGACGTAAAAACGTGTGCTTGGGGCGTACCAAGGCGGCCTAACTGGACTTGTCAGCAAGCCGACGACGTTGGGCAGTGGAAAGAGGGCTGGATATTTACCTCCACGAGAGATAAGTGGTGGCGCTTGGCGTAGAACGGTCGCGATCTTCGGGTACAAGGGCTGAGGTAGGGTTCACCGTTCTTTGCTTGGTTGGCGTTGGATGTCACAGCCCAACGGACACTAGGTGTCGCTGGCTCTAGAGTTAACTTTACAGTCGTCATCTCCGAATTGTCGCAGTGCGTCATCTCATCCATGATTAGAAGGCGCAACTGATGCAAAGACTGCGAGATCTCAAGGAGCATGTGTAAGTACGTTAAAAGGCTTTATTATTAAGTGCTGGACTTTTAGGCGCTCAAGGAGTAAGCATTTAGAACACTAAGGGGCTTTATAAGCGAGTTCTGGGCACTTCGGCGCCCAAGAAGCAAGTGATAGACACTTATAGGCTCAAAAACGCCTTACAAGTAAATATTATAAACTTCGGTGCTTGAGCAGCAAAGTGAAGAATGAAGTCGTTGGAGTTCTCACTATAAGCTCAAAGAGTTGTGTACGCCGGTTACCATGATTGGTAAGGAGAGTGTAACGAAGTTACACAAAAATTGTATTATATATACACACGACTGTACTTTGGGTAAATCACACCCAGTTTAATGTAACCGTATCCAAGGCAACACATCGTGGTAGAAAGCCACATGGTCATAGCACTTGGTTACGTACTGTGGATACAAATGTATAGTAGGAAGGCTACAGAGCCAAATAGACATAAAAGCTAGCACTAAGATAGAGCAAGTGTGCTTCTATAGTGCTAGAAGATACGCAAATAAATAAATCAGTTCAAGGCATGCTCTGTAAAGCATTACTTGCTAGAGCATTAGTCCTTGAAACAAAGGAAATAGTGTCTGTTAAAACTGGTCTTATAAAGACGTGGTTGGTTTTCCAACCAGAAGTCACAAGCGTATAAAGCTACCTTTGAGAGGGTCATCAACCGTAAGACGTAAAGCTAGTAGAGCTTGTCTTCCTCTGCACTTAGTGCGTAAGTAGCCTTGCAACGGTACCTCTGCTACACAAACCGCCACTGTCAGTAGCTATCACATTCCAGCCTCCAACTGGGTCAATATGGCTTACATGGTAGTTTATACTCACTAACACCCATTTTTATTGTGGAGTTTGACGTACACATGTGACCTATTCTTAGCTACGAATACCTAGAGCTCACAATAATTCCAAGCTATGGTGGCGTTTCCATTTGAAAGATCAAATAGCTCTATTTTATTACCAATTCACTTGGAATGACGCATGAGTAACTGAGCAAGCTCAAAGCAGAAATGAAGAAGGAAAAGAGAAGGAGAAACAATCGAAGAAAGAGAAGAGGCATATTCTCCAACATTCTATCAAGTATTCTGACCAATGTGCACAGATAATAGGGAGCGTATGTCTTCAACATGGGTCGGTGTGAACTACTTGGTAATAAACTCGTTTTGTGCCACTTTAAAAAAAGTGCGTTTAGATTTGATTTGGTGACAATACGTTTCTTTCTACACAATCACTTTAAATTAACCAATCTCTTATGGTGTACCATTTTTACGGTACTATCAAGTTCCTCCAGTCAATGTAATACATGTTGTCAATGAGTGGGTTCGAGCGCATCTTAGCGCGTGTTGGCGGCGATGCCTTACGTTCTTATTGCTCATCTGCTATCGAAGATGAGCTGCATAATTTAATAACGTGTATGCAAACGTGTCTTGAAAAGGCCGAGCAAGCTATTAAGGTACAGGAAGCTGTGGCTAAACTAAACGTGCCACTCAGTCGCGAAAACGCTGCTACCTGCGCTGAGGTTAAGCGTAAGTACGCTTCATTCAGTTCAGAGCTCCAGAACTTTGTGAATGAGCAGCGCAAGCTACAGTCAGAGGCACTTGAGCTCAATCCCGACGCCCAGCAAGAGCAGAGTGAGCAGCAGATACGAGAACGCGTGACCAAGTTATTAGGCAAGATCCAGCATCGCATCACGCGCAAGCGAAGCGACGCGTGGATCGACAAGAACTTTGCTGATGTAACTACGATCGCTGATATTATTCGAGATGACAAGTTTGCAGGCCCGGACAAGACGCTACGCAATGAGTTGGTGCTCGTGCTGGATCATTTGATCTCTGCCGTGCTGTTGAGTCCGTTGACGACTCAATTGACGCTGCAAAACATGGACGAGGTGCTAAACAAGCTTTCGGGTATGCACAGTGATATTGACGAGTATATCAAGTGAGTAAATCATTTGTTGCTGGTTAGGAGCATGTGGAGCTACTTGTTATTGACAGACGATTGACGGACGATGTGTCTTGTGGCATAGGTCTTCCAGTGACTTGTTCAACAAGAATAGATCAACATATGCGTTGCAGTATGAAGAGAGTACGAGCACGGAGTCGAACAATATTGTTGACGCGGCGGACGAGCCGCGAGCTAAAAAACAGAAAGCGGAGGCCGTCCCTCAGTCCAACTATTTGATCAAGGCGGAGTGTGCTGCAGCAGCGGAAGCTGCGGGTTGCGACGCGATTTACGAGGTCTTTGTGTCAGACCTGCCGTGGGGAACCACAAAGGAGGCTGATGTGGCGTCGTATTTTGGTATCGCTGGCGCAGTCGTGTCGGTGCAAATGCCTATAATGGCTGATGGAAGCACTGTGGGTGTAGCAATTGTGCGTTTTGCAGCGCTCGAAGGGATGACGCTTGCGCTGCGGATGGATGGGTATCCCTTCAACGGCAAAAACATTCGCGTGGCTGTACACAAGTCCAAATAAAGCAGGCTTAGTACGCGTGTCAGCGCTACGTATTATAGACCTTAGAAGCAGTACGACCATACTTAATCGATATTCGCGTTGTCAACTCTAGAAAATTGCTTGGGTGTCCACTCTTTTATGGTAGGCAGCGATGACACTTCAGCAACGGCAAAAAGTAGCCAGGAGTTGGTGGGTATGGACAGTTTAGTGGAAGCTAAGAGCCATGAACGCAATTTGTGTCGCTAAACATGACAGCCATTCCTGCTTGCTCGCTGCTGCAAAATATCCAGGGCTTCCTGTTTATGACTAGAGCGTGTACTTGCTGTCCAAGAGGTAAGCATAACATTGGCGTCCAAGACGAATGCGCGGGCTTAATCCATTGCCATATTTCCAGGCAGCACCAAAACACTACCTCTGACTCGGCAGAGTACGAAAAGCATAGGGCAGCAACAAGACTGGAAAAACATTAGCGACGATATTTAATTCGTATTCTACAATCCTACAAACACAAGGTATGTGAAGCATGTTTGAAGTCATAGACAATATACTTACGTAATATGGAAACAACAAGATTCCAGACTGATGATCAATGGAGACGAACTACACATGAAAGACGGCAAAGCGAGCCGCACGGTTTTCAGCAGATATAGTTTCCATCTCCGATGAAAAATAACTCGAGAGCTTCTTTATGGCCCTGCAAAGATAAATAAATCAAAACTATTATTAATAGCAACATCATCAGCCAAAACTGATACAAAATCGTGAGTGTTGCTCAGCTTTACATAAACTTTACTTACGGGCGTAAGAACTCTGGCAATTTGCCTAGGGTAAACTCAAGTTGCTCAATGGTCGCGAGCAAGTCGCATAGTGCAAGCTTGATCCTCAGCCTTTTTGGCAAGTTCATGGCCACGGAGACGATTTTCTCAATCGTATATCCGATCTCGTTAATTTCCTTATCGGTAATGCGCTTGTGCGCAAATAAATATCCGTCCGCCGCGGCAATGGTCAGATATTTACGGTCAAACAAATAGGTACGCAACTGGTCCACAGCGGCTGGAACTCTGACCAGCTGAGTAGAAAACTCTGCCTTCTGAAGTTTAGCCACTATTTCTTGAACAGGAGAAAACTCGTCATCAGACTCGGAATCTGGCACTTCCAGCTCTACCGCCAACTCTGTCAATCCTGACGCCTCCAGATTCGCCGCAACCTCGCTAGGCGATTCGTTTACCTCCATCTCGATAGGTGATTCCACAATGTCAGCTGCTATTTTAGATTTCCTGATACTGCTTCCAGCATCATCAGGCAAAGCTTGTACATCATCTACCGTCACCGGCTCTTCTTTCACGACCACAGTTGCATCGAATGGCATTTCCACCAACCTATTTGACAGCTTTTCACATTCATGCCTCATATCATTGAGCTCTTTATTACCACGTCCTGTCTGCATTTTCAACTCCACTCCAACTATTCCCTCATCAGCTGTGACCATCTCTAAGCCCACCTCGTCCTTCTTGCTGTCTTTTACATGCTTCTCATCCATCTCACTCTCAGCATAATCCACTCTTTCACACTTTATTGCCCTGTTTATCTCTGGCCTCTCACTAACACCTGCCATATCCAGTACTTCGACATGAGACTCCTTCTCGTCCTGCAGCGTTTCACTCTTGTCTCTCTCCACTGTATCAACACTACTAAGCCTTTCCTCAATTATCTCTACTTTATCTGTTCTTTGTACATAACTGTGTATTTCTTCGTCAACAATAAGAATCTCGTCCCTGTCTTCTTTCTTCATTGTCCTCCTCGTCCATGGTCGTTTTCTCTTTTTCCTTTTTCTATCCATTTGCATATGGTCCATCACAATATCTAAGTAATAATTCGTCTCCTCAATGCTCTTTAACTGTGTCTCTAGCGTCGCGGGCAGCCAATCGCCATTCGGTCGCAAGTGTCCTGCTGCTGCTTGCAATTGCCGTAATGCGGTCAAAGACGACGACGTGTAACGCACGTGACGTTTGATTATGTTCAGTTCCTTCTTCAGTACATTATTCATCTTATTGTGTAGCTCAGAGTCCTCTACACGAGTCAAAATAGACGCATACACGACGTCGTCTCCATCCAAGTCCGTCATCTTGTTGCGGGATGAAACTACACCAGATCACCACAATTACACGTACATATGGTGTGACACTGGTGTATTTGTGGTTAGTGTAGGGTATCACACTAAATAAGGGTTTAGATGAACCAAATTCGTGTAATACAGTTAGGGGGCAGTTTTGGTGTGGGATTACTTTTTGTCAAAAATTTATGAAAATTCGTTTATTGGTAATTTTTAGCGAAAAAAAAGCCCAAAAGACGTACGATTAACAAGAAATTTTCGGTTATAAGGAATGAAATTCTTGATAGACAATATTTACGTGATCAAAGAGACGTCAAAGCCTTGTCAAGTCAAAATATCTGTCCACTATTAGCTTTATCTATCGTCATTCCTTGGCTTCTATCGTCGAATCTTCAGCGCTGACACCACTAGACTCTAAATTCATCGGTAATGTCCAAGTGCATGAGTTATCACCGTCTTCTTCTTCTAACGCATAGTAGCTGTAAGATGGTACAATACCCACAGCCATCACCATCAATACACTACCAAAGATCCAACATAAGACAGGAACGGATAAGATCCAACATAAAAAACGATAAGATCCAAACATTAAACATATAAGGGGACAAATAGCATCCACCCACAGCAACGAAGCGACTGAATCCAACAACGTAGCCCATTCCTCGGCTACAATGAGCTGTAGTAAAGTGTCCCGGTGTATACGTGAAAATGCAGCTCCAGCAAGCCGATAGTAGAGCATTCACCAGAAAGGAGACGGTGATGACTATCTCTCGTGACCAAGTCATATGGCCAAGCGCAATAGAGGTAACAGCCGTCAATGTTGCAAAGACAGCGAATGAGCGGTGCGGTCCATAAGTGTCCAATACTGCTGCAGCTGTGAACGAACCAACCACTTGAGCGATGTTAAAGACTCCAATACTGCTCCAGGTCGCAAACAGATTGAAACCAAAAAGACTAACTAGTGTCGGAATATAGGTCCCCAAGATATAAGCTGACAAGGCCATCACAGCCCACAACGTCCAGAGTATGATTGTGGGAACTAGTTGCTTGTATCGTGAAGGCTTTATTGAAGACGACGACTCTGGAACTGAGGTAACATTGATTTCTTTCTTCTGAATGTGCGAACGCTCGATCTGTTTTACAATATCAATAGCTTCCTCTGTACGACAAACACTAGCAAGCCAACGCGGTGATTCAGGAATGGTGAAAGGCAGCACTACCGTGTACAATACAAGTCCAGATACGACCAAGTAAGTCGTGCGCCACTTTAACCAAGGTGCCACAGCATACGCAAGAGCCAAACCAATCAAACTTCCGATACCTGCAAAAGCGTCGAGCAGTGAGACGATGCGACCATGAATTAATTGAGGGGCTAGCTCTTGAACCAGTACAAATGTCGAGGAAAGTTGTCCACCATGTCCAAGACCAGTAATCTTACGGCCGACAATTAGCATATAATCACCGTGCGCTTGAGCAGACACCGCGAGTCCTCCCAAAGAGAATACGATAGAAACCAACAAAGCAATCCGGCGTCCAAATTTGTCCGCAAAGTAGCCGAGAATTGGCCCTCCGACCATCGATCCCACGAAAATACTGACTCCAAAGATTTCAAGGGCAAATGTCCCCATTCCAATGTCGTTGGTAACAAGCACTCGCGAGAAATTGAGCAATACGAGTTCTGCCGCTTGAATAGCCCAACTCACACCAATGAGCAATAACAGTCGAATGTAGAACCACGAGAGTCGGGGTTCAAGCGAGTTTAGTCGATCGTCAACATTCATGTTGAGAAGTAAAGATCTTGGAGTCGAAGCTAGTTGCTGCACGCTTAGCAACCCAACGGCTTGATATCGCATGAGTCTGCAGCTTTACGTAATCTGTTTAGAATAAAGCAAACTGAATGAAGGTAACACGGTTGTTCTGACTTCTTTGGACGTTGTGATAATGTCCAGATATTTCACTGGGTAACGGGCGTATGTACTTTTTCAAAGTACGCTAAGCTTTGAAAAAGCAGCATCTTCAGATTGTATCATCATATGATGCCTTTTTATTCATGTCATATCGATGCAGCACACAGAAGATGCTCATGCTGGAAAACCGTCATTACTACGCAATGTTGTAGACACATGAAGCAGTAGTTGTAGTGGTTGTCCAGACGGTAAAGGCCATGCATGCAGTAGCCAAACTTTACTATCGCTACAGTCATTTTCGCAGCACAATACTGTCATATGTAGTCCCACCTTCCTGGAATTTCAGGAAGCGACAGTATTGAGCAAAGCTCACGTCTGGTGCCTGATGACAGACGTTATCGTAGGACATACGCCGCGGTACTCAATTGATTGATAAAGATTACAGGGTACCAATCCCATCACGTAGTCACTATACTTAACTGGCTCTGTAGCCTTCCTAATATATATATACACATATACTTAACAAAAAACTGTGCCCACGAAGCTCCAATATGAGCCCATTGGACCCTACCAGATTCCTCGCTTCCCAATGAAGCATCCCCAAAAGGGAATCTCTTCCGCACCGAAGATGCACTTGTCAATATTGGCATATAACTTATGCATCCTCATGCAAACGAGCACAGCTCGCAGGTGCTCGATGTGATTCTCCATGCCATTTTCGGCTTGACTATGGACGAATATATTGTCAAAGTGTGTCTGTGCATACGGCCTATGGGGCCGAAACAACTGCTTCGCTAGACGATTAAACGTTGCATGTGCGTTAGATAGCCCTTGGGGCACCACTAATCACTCCCAGAGCATACCGCTCGGAGTACTGACCGCTGTCAGCGGGATATCACTAGCTCGCATGAGCAGTTGGTAAAATCCATCGACTAAGTCGAAGGCACTGTACATCTTACATCCAACCATATTGTTCTGAAGAGCATCCTTGCGAGGAATCGTTGTTTGAGCCGGAATAGTGGCTGCATTCAGCTTATTGTAAGCATGCACTATTCACGGCTTCCCATTAGGCTTTCTCTACACAAAAACGTGGGCGTAGAGTAAGAAGACTTACTCTCACGCACCATGCCAACCGCGTGCTTCGCACAAAAGAACTTGTCAATGACGTCACATTGTTCTCGTGGCAGTGGCTACTGTCGCGTCACGCAGTATTTGGTTTCTAGACCAAGTCAATCTCATGACGTACACCTCTATCCGAAGGTAACCTCGTAGGAGGTTCTCTGGAGACAACATCTCCATATTCCTTCAACAAAGGAAATAAGGATCCGAAGGGTCCTTTAGGATCTGTGATCCACTACGCGCATTTAGCGCCTTCTTGGCATCCTCAAGAACTGCTTTATCCAAAAGCGATGAGAAGTTCAACTCCTCCTCAGGTCGTAGAACGACCACTTGGGCGATATAGCCTGCTCTAAGGCAATGCCAAACTCGGCAAAGGTCAACTCGTCCAGCTCTAATAGAGCACTTACTGCGGGTATAGCAGAAAGAGCCACCGGCTCTTCAACATCCCCAGTCAAACCATTGACGATTGTATATAGCTGTTCGCTATCACCGTCACTCACGGTATCATCAACGCTACTCATGATGCTCTTAGCATCCGACGCATCAGCGTCCACAGGTGTACACACCTCAAGGTCAACGACCACTTCATTTGCTGACTGAATCCCACCCTCTTGGGTCATGCCTCGTCATGAGGTATTCGCACCTCGTTTTTCACAAAGACACCCGTCAGTTTTGACTTCAACCGACCCTCTTGGGCCAGTAATTCGTCACTAGGTGCTTGCACCTCGTTATCCTCAAAGATAACATCCATTGATGATTTCACTCGACCCTCCAGGGTCAGTACCTCGTCGTTAGGTGCATGCACCTCATTGTCCTCAAAGACACCATCCATTTGTGACTTCACCCGGCCCTCCAGGGTCAGTTCCTCGTCACTCATGTCACTTGGACTCATGTCCTGGCAGGGCGCAGAAGAAGGCATTTGTGCCTTTACATGCTCGACTAGAGCTTTATTATATTCTTCAAGCACATGAATATGCTTGTTAACCTCTTCTTCGATTTGGGCGATGAAGTATTCCACGCCCTTGAGGCCAAGATAGGGAGCAGCTTCTGCAACCCTTTCTATTGTGCCTGAGACAGGCCAGCCGCGGACATCTCTTCGGTGCCCATTCTCACAGAGAAGTAGTCACAGGCCCAGGTGCGGGATTGACTATGCGTGCTGCCCAGATGGAGCAAAGATACCGTAGCAAAGCTACATACGCGCCAAGCGCAGAAAAAGACAAGCTCTACGAGCTTTACGTATTAGGGTTGACAGCCTTCTCAGGCTAGCTTTATACGCTTGTGATTCTGGTTGTAAACAACCACGTCTCCAAGCGACCAGTATCCAAGATACACTTCCTTTCTTCAAGGACTAATGCTCAAGAACTAATGCTATACATAGCAGGTTTGAAACTGATTTATATTTACGCTTATCTTCTAGCACTAAATATAGAAGCACCCACTCTATACTTAGTGCTAGTCACTATTTATCTGGCTCTGTACCTACTGATATGCAAGTATATGTATTCATAATATTCAAACTAAGTATAACGACCACGTGGCTCACTGCCACAATGTAAGCCCGTGTGCCTTCGATACGGTCACATCAACCTACCAGTGTACCCAAAGTACAGCCACACCACAAAGGTGTGGCAGGTGTGTATTGTACAATACACAACTTTGTGTAACCCAGTTACAGGAATAATAATATCAAGGAACCGATGACGGCCAGGTACACCGCCAAAGCTCGAGCATAGGCTTGAGCTTTGGTAGTAGCTATGCATTACGGTAAATGTTAGAAATACATGCTCAGATAAGACGAAACATCTGTGCCAAATTGCTGATATTGTACTGCTAATGAATGATAAGCTGCGAAAGCTACACTTTGTAAAGGATGGAGTATGCGAACAGAGCTTCCAGGGCGAAGAGGTGGAAGATACAAAAGTTCGCAGTCCAAAAAGGTATAAGAAAACATTGATGGTATTGGTCTTCACTGATGAATGGTAATGGCTGCACCACAATACCGACAGCTCTATAACGGTATATCACGGATGCGATAGAATTGAAAGCAAGAAAACGTGCTGCAAGAAGCTCTCCTCGAGGTTAGGCGAAGTAACCATGAACGCAGCCAGCTACGGTCTGGTCGAAGAGAATGCTGCACTAGGAGGTGTAAGCTAGCAGGAATGACAAATTAACACCATAACAAACCTTGACAGGACTACGTTAACACCATAAAATGGCTGCAATGTACATACTTGCAATATGGCTACAGACCGTCATGAGGTAGCAATCCAGACTTACTGGCGCGCTCTACATCTAGCAAGAAGGCATTCCAAGAGTCTGCAAAGGATTGAAGCGGATAGTGGATGTTGGTAGCTTGGATAGCACACTACAATACGGCCAATGGAGTAATTACTGTTCATCAATGATTCTTCAGCAAACACTTGTTTGGTGGCCGGCCACCATACCAGCCCAATGGCTACTGGAGTCGGCATCTTTATCACGGTTTTCCACTTGATGGCATGGCTCCCAAAAAGACATAGCTCGTATCTTTGCAGGAGTATGAGCCAACCTGCAGAAGATCCTGCACACGCTGCAGCCGCTCAGGCCAAGAGATGGTAAGTGGTATATCAACGATCCAGCGCGTCATAACAAACAAAAGCAGCTCGTTGATGTCACATGAGTTCAGGTGTCTGTTGCTTCGTCGGAACGCTAGATATGCATGTCAAGATTACGTTGGACTAGTATTATATACATAGCTAACAGCCATAGCAAGCTTCAAGAAATTGTTTTCTTTTGCTTCAAAGCGCTTTTGTAGACATGTCAGCTACTATCTGTTTGGCATTGGAAAGGCGACAGTAAACTCGTGTCGCTCTTTGAAATCGTAGACAAAGAGTTACACAAAACATGGATGTGCTGTGACAATGAAGCTAAAGCAAGTTTATACATTCGTTACGAAAGGTTAGCTTCTGTGCTAGAGAATCCCAATTCCTATAAGGAATTTTCAAGCAGAGTACCGGCGCATGTGCGATATTCTGACACTAGCTGCGGTGGGGACTTTTTGCAGGTTCCACGAGAGCAGACGTTTGCAGAGATTTATCAATAAAGAGACGTAATAAAGTATTCAGATTCACTGAAAGCTGTCTAGGTCATCAGTATGAAGAAACTTGAATAGCCTCATAGACAAGCACGACAACTTTTGCATTCTTACGCGATACTTGAGGACTCATAAAATAGGACTCATACAACAGCACTTAAGCAGCTTCACGATGACCATGGACTGAGAAGTGCGAGAGACGTTGTTGCAGACCGAGTCTCCGAATTTATGAACCGAATAGTAGCCGCATGTGACACTGCGCTTGACCTATTCACAAACAGTTCACGAGCCAAAATTTGCATTTAATCCGTCGCTATTTTGTCTAGTCTGACCGAACAAAGCACGTTCTGAATCTAATGTGGTGCCTTTCCAAAGAAACTGTTTCTACTTTGTCAGATAAAGCGAATTCAGGCATTAGACTTCAGGAGACAGCTGTCGTCAATACGCGGGAGAAAAGGATTTGAAGCATTCAAGCGCGGTTACAGAAAAGGATTAAGTGTCCTAATAATGCAAATAAATCACACTGAGCGGTGGTAGTTTAGGTGTCAGATTTCATCACATTCCATTTTTACTTCCGTCTCACTCATCTTCTCAAGCTTTGAAGATGGCTTTCACCGGCATAGCACGTGCGAAGGTGCTGTTCGGTGTCGCTATCCTTGGGTCGTGCTTAGCACGGGCCACCGCAGAATATATTTCTGATGATGCGATGCAAGATGGTACACTGCATTCACCTCATGAAAAAGGTGCAGTCAAGCGGCACCTGAAGTCAAACGTGGCAGTCACAAGCAAAGATATCAATGAAGTCGAAGAGAGGATGCCCTTCAGTGGCATATTGGATGCGGAATCTGGTGTTGGGAAGGCTGGACGGAGTTTTAAAGGAGATGTCGAATCTGAGGAGGTGACTTCCAAAGCCATGGAAATTTCAGACGAACACATCCCCGTAATGGGTGCACACAATCAAAACAATGTGGATAATGTCGTAAGACTGATGGAACACTACGAAAAGCTAGTAGAAACGTACGGCGTCGTAAAACTTGCAATATTGATTGAATATTGTAAAATATATATGTCAGACTATACGAATAAGCTAGAAAGAGTACAGTTTGAGACGTTTCAACGAAATTCTGGTTACGCGAAATCCTTTAAGGACGGTAAAAAGCAGTTATCATCATTTCACTTCGAATCTCTGTCTGATAAAGAACGTGAGAGGTTTTATCTCAAAGCGTCAGCGAATTACGAAAAGTTTCTACTCAATAAAAAGTCTACCTGATTGAGTTTGAAGGAGTTAGACGGCGAAAGAGGTAACTTCTTCGGTATTTGGAAGAAACAGACAGCAATTTAATTATAGTTTTATGTGATATACAAAATTCACGCTAATACTTATCAGTTTCTAAATTTCTGCATCTATCAATGGCTCCGACCAACGAGCAGGTTTGCTCAAGTGGCTTCAAGTGCCTTCTTATACGTTTGGACGAAGATACCCGTCGAAAATACTGCTGTGAAGCAATAGAAGAAGACCTTCAACATGTCAAAGATCAGATGCGAGCATGTAAGACTGCCATGGCGGAAGTAAAGCAGATACAGGACGCGACGCTCAAGCTGCACGCTACTCAACGTGCCGTCGTGTCCAGCGAACTACTGTTCGAGTTAGAAACGCTACAAACACGATTAGAAACGTCCCTAAGTAAGTTGTATAAGCCACACAAAAGCTTGTTAACTACGGCTGACGCAAGCAACGAAGTTGAAGTCTCGGACACGATGGAAATCAAACAGGCCAAGACAATCTCAAGACAAATATTGCAGACTCAGGATATAAAGACTGTAGTAAATGGGCTTAGGCAGTTACAGCGATTGATGCCCATACTGGCGGAAGAAGACGAGAAAAAGAAGAAAACGCGGTGGAAGAAATGTTTGCTTAAAGTTGAGGCTCATGCGATTAAATTGCTGCAAACTGATAAAACCGAGCGCAAGTTGGTGATACGACTCGAGAGGACGCTTCAAAAGATTGAGAACAAGTGTCCAGAACTCAAGCAATGGCATTTGTACGTCAAAGCTTTGAACGGTGGTGAGTTTGTAATCTAACACTCTTTTTGTTGAATAGAAACGTGCACACCCAAATTGCTGCCAAGGCAAAGTTGACGCCTGCTATGAACGTAAAGAATAAAAAGAAGCGGACAAGTTTGCTTTCTGATGTTGGCGAGATGGCTACGAGAAGCAGTATCCTGTCCACGGGACAGCTGAACGCTAAATTTTGTAGCAATGAAGAGAAGAAAAAAGGCCAATCTGCTGAAAACGCTCGAGCTCTGCTGCAACGCTGCTCCCGTGAGGTACGCACGTTGCGTGACAAGTTTGAGCTGGGCGCATATGACGTCAATTTGAGTCGGCTTGTCACGATTGTAGACTCACTGTGGTTAGAATTTGAGCATTCAGAAGTTATTCTACTAACCACGGCGTTATTCACGCTGGTGGAGACTGTGGAAAAGGTAGTAAATCAGGTTAAGCGCCGAGACCGCCTGGTGTGCCTTGAAAGCGTACTTGGCGTTGTGTTGGGCTGTTCAAAGCTGCATTTGACAACGCGGCGGAAAATGATGGTCGAAGAATATGCCAACAACTGCCGTCAATCCCTAGAGCAGCTGAATCGCCGGATGAATAGTGGCGAATCAACTGGTGCTAGCCACGACACCAGACAAGCGTCTACAAAAGAAACAATCTCAGTAGTTGCGAGCAAACATGTCCCGAAAGCAAAGAAGACTGCTACTTCGGAAGCGTGGTCTAAATCGCATGTGCGATTTGGCTAGCTCAATGGCGAATACTGTTTGATGATATTAACGGTTGGTAGTACGAACGACAAGCGCCGCGGAATTAGATTCTAGTGGCTATGTTTCTCTCAAACTAAGATAGGTACAAACTGCTGGCGAACACAACGTCACGCTTGATGGCCTCAGAGGCAACTTCCATCTTGCGGTAAAGTTGCGGGTCACCAATAACGCGGGCAGCAGTGCGTACTTCACGACAAACTTCATCCAGACGCGTAATGCAGCGAACGATAGAGCCTTCTTGGACGTCTGTGAGCTCACATAGTTGTTTGAATGGCATTCCTCTTGCCCATTCATATACGACTTCCATTAAACCGAAGTTGAGAGCACCTTTGCAGTAGACCGCAGGGTCAATGTCCAGTCGCTGCTCCAGTTGGATGAGACCAAGTGCTTCCGCAATGTTCTTGACCACATCACGAGTTATCTCCAGTGTAGGGGTGAGCGTAGGCTCAGACAGTGATTTTTCTTGAAAGATAAGCGCAGAAAGCACGGCAACAATCTCTTCAGGCTCCAGGTTGGCTAGCACATTTTCAAAAATCATCTCTGTCAATACTAGCTCTTCGCACGTATTGATTCCGCACGCAACCCGACCCTTAATCTGCACGACACCATCGTCCGAGATGTAACCGAGTCTTTTCAACACACTCAGTCGCTGTTGAAAGTCAGGGAAGAGCGACAACGAATCATTTGACAGCTCTCGAGTCAGCTGTGCCAAATAGGCCTTCAGCTTGATAATTTTCTCTACTTTGCCCATAACACGAGAAACTGAAGATGAGTCCGTTGCACAAGGATGGCTAAGTACCTTCGAGTACAACTGCTGCCACTGGGTGTAGCCTGTCACGACTTCTAGGTCATTGACCTTAAGCTCACCCCCTTACATCCACGTAAGCGATAGCTGCCTTTTGCGTTGCGGAGGCATTCTTTTCGAGCTTTACCAGGAACTCAATACTACTGGCGAGCTCCTTCTTTGATGAGAAGGCCACGAGCGTTTTAGTATTTACACTCGATGCTACAACAGAGGTGATACTCTCAAGACAGCTTTCAGGAACTTCCAGCACGGCGTACTTTATTCCTAAGAGCGTAGCCGTGGAGGGAGCCATGAGCTCAGAGCTCTCTTGGGTTTTTGATTTTTCTTGCATGACCACTCTTCCAAACACACAGTCGTCATCATCATACCTCTTGCTACGCAACATACGCCCGCTGTCCAAGACAGTGCGACAGCTCTTCGTGGAGGCTGATAGGTTTTCCACCTTTGGAGGCTGGTAGTCGTCTGGGCATAGAGTTATGACCATAATTGACTTGAATACTCCCCTGTATCCTCCGTCGGTAACACTTGATTTTTGAAGATCGATTTCAAACGAACGCTTTGACCTAGCACATCCACCCTCACCCACCAAAGCAGCATTCGTACGCACCACTAGTGCCAATTGTCCAGACGACAGCCCTTTCACGTTGATAACTACAATCCGTCCAGGCGCAATTGCATTTTTGGCGGCTTGAATGTTGTTTGCAAGCAGCCACTTTGTCAAAATCTTTTCCAGTTCACGCTTATCGCGCTTTAGCTGATAAAATCCCTGCATCTGTGCAAACTGTCCGCTCGTCTCCAAGTGCGGATAATCTTCAACAAGGGACCGCTCAAGTTGCTGAAGCAGTTTCTTGCCCTTCTGAATTAATTTGGGAATATTCTTCGACGCAAGAGCCTTTTGTGTGTGAAATTCTGAAAAAGAGCGCTTCATCATATCCTCCACCGTCAGCACCTCCACTCGTAAAAGGTTCAAAATCATGTTGTATGTCAGGCGGAACTGACTGGAAAGTGATGTTGCCTTTCCTGCTAGCATTGTTCTCAGCGATGTGGGCTCGGGAACATCGTTCCAGCATGCAATGATAACGGTACCAACCAAGTCCAGACCACGACGACCAGCTCGACCAGCCATCTGTGTGTACTCGCCAGGCAAAAGGTCTCGAAAGTTCTTACCATCGTGCTTACGAATGCCATTAAAGATAACCGTACGCGCAGGCATATTCACACCCATTGCAAACGTTTCTGTTGAGAACAGTACCTTGACAAGACCTCGGCCGAATAAAATTTCGACCATCTCCTTGATAATCGGGAGCAGGCCACCATGGTGAACACCAACGCCACGTTTGAGCATTTCTTTCATTGTTAGCACCTGTGGCAACTCACGGTCGGATCCTTGAAGTCTATGCACACTATTCTCAAGGAAAAGGTGAATTTCAGACCGCTCCGATGGCGTGCTCATATCAAGCTTGGCCAACTTGCTTGCACTTTCCTCGCACAGACGTTTGCTAAAGGCAAACACTACCACCGGAAGAAGTGCTTTATCCTTCAAAGTGTTAATAAGTTTCGTCCACTCTCCTTGATCACCTCCCGACTTGCGAATGCTACGTACGTTCGCACTACTACCACCTCCCTGAGATATGGCTGCACTGCCTCGACCACCTGCCTTTGATTTGTCTAACACAGGGTAAAGTTTTGCCTTAGCTGCACCATGAGCATTTGGAAGATACCCAGAAGTGGCATCATACAGCTTAAATAACTCCTTTCCAGCATAAAGGAAGTGTTGAAGAGGAACGGGCCGCTTGTTAGTCGATATTACGTGAATTTTATGCTTCTTCGTACGTCCGATCCAGTCTGAAAATTCCAAGTGGTTTGGAGTGGTTGCCGACAAAAACACCATACCAATGTGTTCGGGAAGCATTATAATCACTTCCTCCCATACTACTCCACGTTCGCTATCATTAATGTAATGAATTTCATCAAAGATAACCCACTCAATATCGCGAATAATATCCGCGCCTCGATACAACATCGAACGTAAGATTTCCGTTGTCATGACAAGACAGCTTGCGTCAGGGTTAATACTAACATCGCCTGTAATCAAGCCAACATTGTCAGGACCAAACTTGGTGCGAAAGTCGCGGTACTTCTGGTTCGAAAGCGCTTTAATGGGCGATGTGTAAATGGTTCGAGTCATGTGCTTCTGAGACATCGCAATGGCATATTCCGCAACAACAGTCTTACCAGCAGACGTATGTGCAGCCACAAACACACATTCATGCCGTTCTAAGTGAATGACGCATTCTTTTTTGAAACACGTCCAGTTCAAAGTCGTATTTCATCGCCATTTCCGGGACCTTCTCATGGAAGTTGCGCACATCGATGCTTACTATGCTTGCCCATTCCGATATATAGTCTGTTTTTTTATGCAAGCTTAAAATTTTGGTCGACTTGGAAGCTGAATCAAGAATTGACTCCAGTATGGTTGCCGGGTCTTCAACAAAATCTTCATCAGTACCCTCCTCATCAAGCCCATCCACAAATTCTATTGCCTTGGCTGTTACATCCACCAGCTCTGAGCCAACTTCATTCTGCTTATTGTCTTGTACAGTTTCTTGCTCATCTTCTTCAATCCCAAAACCCAACTCGATAAGTTCTCTATCGCTCTCCACATCACGCAGCAACTGGTCGAGTCCAACTGTTGTAATTTCATCATTTTGTCTCATTGCATTTGCGGCCTTCCTGTCCAAGATAGCACTCTGAATTGCAGCCATATGATCTTTATCGGCTGCAGCTTCGATGTAAGGTAAGAGCAGTAACTTGGGGTTCACTCCCACGGTCTCACTTTCCTCCTGCACCTCCTCTTCACTATCTTTTTTCTCAATCTTTTTCACATCTGCTGCACTCAAACAGCCATTAATGCCAGGCACATCAAACACCAGACACTCCAACAATTTGTCATCCATGTTTTTGTTGTTTCCCAGCACAAGCATATTCCGGTTCTGCTCCTCTTCTTTTAGTAGCAATCGTTGCATGGGCTTCATTTGTTCCTCTTTCTCCTCTGTGTTTAGCTCCACCAGCGAGTTACCACCGGGCAAGAACGGCTTATTGCTCATTTTTCCTCGAGCGTACTCATCCTGCTTGCTCAGTGCGCTGCTAAATCCTGCGCCTGCTTCAACATTAGAAACGTCTGCCGCTCGAAGCTCGTATTGAAGCTTCAAAGGATCTTTTACCATCGATTTATATGTAGGACGCAGCAAATTTCGAGGTGCAGACATGGGCATCTGTGGTAAGAGACGGCTTTGTAGAATCATAACCTTCTTCTTCGTGGTCGTCGTGGGGTCACTGCTTCCCCAGCCACGAGGAAAGGGTCCCAGGCGCTCCAAAGCAAACACAGGATTCGCAAACTTCTCCAGATCTCTTTGTACTACTGATCTATCTCCATACGGCGATGTGAGACGTACTTGCGGTAACGCAAAAGGTGACGCAGCGAAAGTATCCGTGGGGCTACGGTAGGGTACAATCTTAACCGCTTCGGGGGCTAAGGACGATGCAGAGACGATGGAGAATTGGCCAAGAGATGAATTACATGAAGATTGTGACATAGAATCAGTAAAAGGTGCCACATTTTCCTCATTGAGCCGCATCAGCTCCGCCAAGACACGCTCCACTGTCGCCATCTTCTGTGTCTTAATGTATCCAAATGCGTAAACCGTTGTATACGAGGTTACGCGAGATGTACCCTTGTATACAGCTGATACGACTATAGCTTCTGTAATCCTCTCTGGTAGAATTAAATATTGTAAAAAAGGGGTAAATTATGACGGCAGCGGATGAGGCGGAGGAGCTAGCGCTGCGGTGTTGCGTGTGCGGTACATCAGCTGAAGATGACAGCAATTACCTTAATACAAAGATGAAAATGCTAATATCCAAATGTGGCCATCGATTGTGCGTGTCTTTACGAACAATCAATAATAGTTGTAACAATTAAGAGAGTAATCTTCACGTGTATTCATTCTTGCAGCTGTGACCACTGCATTAAGCGTGAATTCCAGCATCAACGTGAGATTGCATGTCATGCCTGTCAGAAGCCAGTAAAAAAGTCACAGCTACAAGATAAAACCATTGAGGAGCTCAATTTTGCGAAGGAAACGTCAATACGCAAGAAAGTGATCAAAGAGTGAGAAAATGTGCTTGTTATAACGTTTAAGAGGTAGTTATGTATACTAATGAATAGTTTGGTGGATGTAGTTATAATAAGACGGAAGAAGACTTTGACACGCTGGACGAGTATAATGATTATCTAGAGACGCTAGAGAATCTCGGTATGAGACTATGGAATTGTGTACCAAGTAGAAAGAGGACACTGCGGAGTTTGTTAACAACTTTTGTTGTAGTTTTTGACCTGGCGTATGGTAATGAAAGCGAAAAGGCTGCGGCCCAAAAGCAGTGGAAGCAGTATCGACAGGAAAATGCGATTTTGATTGCTACAAATGACGCCAAAAAGGCGGATGAGGAGCGACGAATCGCACAGTTGATTGCAGAACAGCAGAGAATGGCTGAAGAACGTCGACAGCTGCAGCAACGTGAAGACTCGCAATTTGAAGCGGATTTGGAGCTTCAAAAAGAGCAGTTAATGGAGGTGGCTCTAGGCGAACGTGACGAAAGTGACGTCGCTAAGTTGCGTGCTACTACAACTGCAATTCCGATCGATCAGGCAGTTACAGCGGAAATGGAAGCTGCGATGATGGGCTTTCAGCCTGGAGTAATTGGCGGGCCTCAACCAATTCCGGTTCCCGGAGGCAAACGTGGACCAAACTTTGGCGTCAACGAGTCGAAGAAGCTGCGTCGTCAGCAGCAGCTTGCAGGTGGCTACGACCCTGACGTGCATTTTAAGCGCAATCGGAGCGAAGCATGGGGTGGCATCTACTTTCACGCCATCGATAGAAAGAACGAGAGCAACGGTTCAACCCCGATGGATATCTGCTAGGGAACTCGATGGTAACGAAACAGGCCGGTACGCTTCAAGACTACACATAACTAATAATTGATCGGAGCGGGGAGCAAGACAAGAAACGAACGTCGGTGACTACAAGTAACGTTGTGTGTTCTTTTAGTTTGTCTTACTGTGTTGCTGCTCGTAGCTGGAAAAAGCTTAACGAGGTTAATTCTATACCACCTGATCATATACTTACTTGCGCAAATACCAATTTATATGTGGCCATGTCAATTGTCATTGCTGCAACGTGGTGTTCTCATTTCAGCAAGGTCGAAATGAATAAGAATTGTTATTTCATTTATTGCCAATATGCAGCACCAGCAACAGGCGAAGAGAAGCAAACTCTAGGTTGCATCTCTTAAAAGATTCAAGTGGACACGCTTCAAGGACAATCATTCGCATGCGAGCGGTCAGCGGACGTCGCTTCAACACAGCGTCTCGACAACTGCCCAAAAGTTTTCATCTATCCTGGTAAACACGTTGGATTCCTTGAGATCGACTATTATCCACCGTAGCAAAGCTTTTATTCTACGTTTTTCTGCTTGCATTCATTTTCAATTCAATTCTTTTGGCTTCCGGTGTGCACACAGCTGACGGATCAAATGCTAGTAGTCAGTTTCTTGCATCATAATGAATCACCCTCTCTACATTTGTATACGGTTGCCATCGTTCAAAACGCGTGATGCATCATTCCATGAGATTCAGTTCAGGTTCGTCTACGGAAATTTTGTCCATGGTTGTCTCATTGAGTCTGCCAGCAAGGTCAGCTATGCATTTGGGAATACCCTTCGTGGCTCTCAGTGCCGGGTGAGAAGCAATAAGCTCTAGCTTATCCGACGAGTTGGTAACGCGCGCGAGCTTCAGTTCTTCCATACGAATAGGCCGGCTCATCAGACTCACTAGCATCATCGTCGCACTCTTCATGTCAAACCTTGAAAGCGTGTACAATCGCTCTCCGTGACCGCGGACAGCACCATCCGTACAGATAGACGTTCTTGCCGTCAGCACGACTTTCAACGAAACATTATTGGTCAGGATGTCGGACAGAAATGCGCGAAAACGGTCGCGGCGACCATCATTGCGCAGAAGATAGTCGCAGCCATCCATGACCATCAGCAATTGCTGATTGTTGAACTCAATTCGAGCCTTGTGTTGCTTGAGATGATCCGAGACCATCGTCTCTAACCGAATCAGTACACGACAACGAACGTTTGCAATTTTGATGTTTCGCCGCAACATTCCCACGTGCTCATCCATTTCATCTTGGGCTAGCCTGGCCACCGAAAAAATGCGAACCCCTCCCTCTGAAGTAATACGCGGTCCAACGTAATTTGCTACAGCGTGGGCAATTGTAGTCTTTCCGATACCTTCCTCACCACAGATTGTCACAAGACGTGTGATCCGAGACTGCGTCATCATCAAAGCAAGACAGATCTTGTACACTTCGACAGAGCGGTTACAAAACCCTTGGCACATCGCTGGCAAGTCATCAAGCCATAATTTAGGGTATCGCTTGAATTTCATTGGTTCAAGATTGATAATATTAGATGACTCAACGGCAGCTAATGGAAAAATAATCTCCGAGTGGTCACCGTCCTCTGGTAATAGCATAAATTTCTCAGCAACTGCCATGGGTCCTCGAATATTTGGCGATTTTGCAACTGATTGCTGAGCAATGGTAAAGCTTGCCTCCACAGACTTACCAGTTGCAAGTGCCAGGTAAAACGCGCGCGTGAACTCAATAGCCGCGTAGTCTTCAATCTTTTGGTTGGTTCGAACACCGATGACGTGCGGAATTCCACACGATACGAAAGCATAAGCCAGCGGTGCAGAGGAGCAAGCAGAAACAAACACAAGACGTAGTGTTGACTCATCCCTGCCACCTCCTGCCGAAAACAGTTCCTGAAGACCTTTATGGGGGATCGGATGCACCAACCCCATTCCATCTTCGAAGTACAAGTGATTCTCGTCACCATGGCCTGAAAAATGAAGTGCTCTACATCCTAATGTGATCATGGCACGGAATGCGTCCGTGTTGGCAAATTTGGCAACCACACTAATTCGACGTGGGCAATGATATACCCTGGACAAAGCGCCAGAGCCATTCTTGTCTGGTCCGTCGTTGCCTGTTGCAGGTCGCTTTGCAAACTTAGATGCTTCTATCAAACTCTTCTGTAGGATCGAGTACTCGCGCTTAACATCTAACGCAGCGATAGGATGGTACTTGCCATGAATGTCTTTTCCGACTAAAGGAGCCGAAAACAGCACTCCCAGCGTGTACTCCTGAAAGTTTGGTTCCTGCTGAGACTCATCCTGCGACTCAGCTACACCTGGTCTCCGGTTGCTCTTCGTGTCTTCTTGCGCACCTCTTACATGAGGATCTTCCACGACATATCCAAGCAGCACATTTCCCTGACGAGACGATAATAGTGTGATATTTTGACCATCCACCAACTTATACTTCTTGTCCTTCTGTGCCTGTACGCCGTCGATTCTTATCCCGTTCGTGCTTTTGTCTGTAATAAAAACTGCATGTCGATGTGTCTCTGGATCCAACGCCACTTCAATAATACAGTGTGTCCTGCTTAGTTTTACTGGATCCACTCCAGACGTCTTCTTGTCAAAAATACTCACATATTCTTCCCTCCCTAGCTTTACTCTTGGCTTAAGCATTTGCATTTCGATGCGGTATAATCCATTCTTCTCCAGTGCATTCTTCTGGAAAGCTGTAACTGCTCTGTCCACTTCTGGATGCAGTACAAGCCTCATAAGATATTGCGACGGACTGTCTTCTAAGGTTTGTGTGCACTCTTGTGTATTCTGTTGCGAAATACTCATGATTTCCATCATATTTTGTGAGTCTTCCCTCATGGCTTCAAACTGCTCCACTCTCTTGTCTCCGTCTCTGTTGTCTTTTCCTAAGCTATGAACCATCATAACACGGTCGTTATCTATTCCACCAATTACCACCGTCTCTTGAAGAGAATAAGGTGCGAATCTAGAGCGCTTATTAGGTATTCCACCGTCCGGTTCTTGCTCTAGGTCCCGTGCGCTCTTGACATCCCACAAAGTCGATGTGGACACAGATGAGACAGAAGAAAAGCTACTGCTTATCCTTGAACCAGCATTTTCAGCTCTAAACAATTGCAGCACGGAAGGTGAGTTAGAGGCGCTGGTCTGAATTGCTGAATAGCTCAGGGCACCAGGTGGAGCACGTGTTACAGCCAAAGCGAGAGCACCAAGTGCGTCCATGCGACGCTTTCGGTTGACATTAATATCTGTAGAGATTACATCGACGTCTGTGGAGGAGCGCAAAGGCGTGACAGTGACTAAATGGCCGCTATTACGCGCACGTTTGTCGTCCATATCGTTTCTCTTCCGAGTGTAGAAAGGATAATGCAATAGAGTAGAAAGTCGGTGATGGTAATTGGTTCAAATGAGAGCAAATAAGAAGATTCAATTGGTGGAAATTTAGACAACTTGCAGTTGCTTATTCTATTTAGCGTATGTTTAAGCGATCGACACATACTGTCAGAAACGATCGTTTTTGACAGGTCAGCAATGTTTCGATCTTGTAGTGCAACAGATAAGGTGCGACCTCATTTCAGCTGGCACGTGCTCATCGACGATTATACTCTTCGTTTTGGACCTAGCGTCCCTTACTGTGCTAAAATGAAAGGTACTTTCGTCAAAATGACAAGTACTTTACGATGAGCACGTCACAGGATAATCTCTACACTATAAGAATCTGCATTTCACCACATGCCAAGCAAATCATGTGGGCGATATCGTAAAAGCTGTTTGATTAAAAAAACATTGAAGCGGGGTCCAAGGCTTCGGTCATGCCAATGCATTTAACCAAAGGAGACCACTCCGCCACATTCACAGCCTAGACTCATATAATTATTTTGGCTGCCATCGTCTCTCTGACACGACTGCTGTAGCTATAATTCTGAGTACAGCACCTCTTCGCTGCGCACTACATTAATGTCGTCGAAATGCCGCTTCCAGCTGCGAATTACATGTCGTTCATCGCTGTCTACCGTCCACTCGACCACTCGTGCGCGTCGTGAAAAACCGGCCGCACTGTACGCCCGCCCGAAGCCAGCACCTCCTCCATAGCATAGCTGCACCCCATCTACAAGACAACAATACTCATTCACGTGATCATGGCCTACAAATACCGCCTTAATCTCATTTATCTCTGATAAAGCCGACAACAAGCGCAAATTCATTCCTTGGTTGTGCACTCGCTCTAGCTGGTCGCCGTTGCAACCATCTTTCGAGTACGAAAACTCGACTAGCGGGATGTGGAAAAACATGACAGCTGGTAGCACCGAGTCAGCATTGCTATGTCTCTGGACACGTCCAGTCTCCGATAGCTGCCGGTAGTAGTCGATTTGACTCTGCTTGATCCAGTCGTATTCCGAAAACACGTACGGGTATTTCTCTGTCGAGGCTTTAGCACCGGAGTCCAAGAAGTACATGCGGAACACTGTAGTATTAATATCTCCCCACACCCCTCTGATTGGTGCCGTCACGTTAAGCATGTAATTGCCGACGCCGTTCACGGTC
Organism: Peronospora belbahrii; assembly: GCA_920618645.1. Classification (NCBI taxonomy): domain Eukaryota; phylum Oomycota; class Peronosporomycetes; order Peronosporales; family Peronosporaceae; genus Peronospora; species Peronospora belbahrii. Next base: position 174,067 of record CAKKTJ010000322.1, on the reverse strand, counting down.
TTTGGTCCGCTGACCGTGTACGAGTGGGTCTTTTGGGACACCATGTCAACAATCTTCTCTCTTGGAAAACTCCCTTCTTCATCGTGATTGCCTAATACCATACCGTACGAAATGTTCCGCTCCTCAGCAGCTCTTGTGACGGCATCAATAGCCCTTTGATGAGAGCTTGGATCATACACCTGCATGTTATCTCCCGTAAACGCAATAAAGTCGGGCTTTTCCAGGTCCAATAACTGTTCGACAAACGTGTACGTGAGTGTTTCGGAGCAGTCTTGGCTGGCCATGCCAGTTGGTATACTGCTGCCACAGCCAATGGTCGGGATGCCTGTAATATGGAGATCTGCCAACTGAAGGATTTTAAACACCAACGAAGTGTTATCCAAGCTAGTACGGGCCTGAATTGGCAATTTGTCTGCCGTTGCCGCTGCAATGAATGCAGCACTTGTAATTGAGTACCACGTCAGTCCCATGCCAACCATGAACTTTACAAATAAATGCTCGGAGGTTGCTAGAAGACAGGTCCAAGACTCCAAAAGACGAGAGTGCTAACGATGTTGTCGTTATGAAACAATTTCCATACTGCACCATTTATTAACAAAGTGTCAGCGGCTATCATTACGCAACGTAGGACATGAATGAAGCAGCAGTTGATGATCTGCTGTACTGATTGTCCCATACGGTATAGACCGGGCAATAACTAACCATTGAATCGCCTGGTAAGAAAATTTATAGAAAGGGGCACTCGTGCTTCCGAAAGACGGTTCGCCAGCTTGGCTTGTATCAATATTTTCTGGCGACTTATGTACCAGGTAATGTCAAAGCTTGGTGATGTTAGCCAGATCTGAGTGGCTGACTATTAATGATGCTTCATAGCGGACAACTTTTTCCACTCATGTTGAGAGTGCTTGGACTCAAGTCGTAGCATAACTACTTCAACTTGGACTCAAGTCGTAGCAAAACTACTTCAACTTGGACTCAATTCCAAGTTGAAGTCGTGTTGCTTCGAACCCCAAACCTGACCAAGTCGATAAAGCAAAGCACTGTAACGTATAAGCAATTTACTTCCAAGGGATAAGCATATATAAGGTAATTCTATAGTGTCAGAAAATACCAACAAGTCTTCATCTGCTCTGTATAGTATTTGCTGGTTAAAGCGTTGTTTCCTGACAGGGAATCAGTATTTGTTGATACTTGTCTCGTTGAGGCATTGGCATGTAGCCAATCAGGCTTAAGCTTGTGTAGACAGCCTTGTGAGGGTCAATAACTCGAAAGACGTAAAACCCGTAGATCTTGTCTTCTTCTGCATTTTGTGCATTTTTATTGAGCGCAGCTACAGGCTACATATTCTGATAACAATAACACTTTTTATCATCAATGATGTGCATGACATTTCACGTTTTGTGGATAATATCTCGTTACACATAATATGTAAGACGTAGTTTGATGCACATGTGCAAAGGATGAAAGAAGTAGCGTAAAATATATTATGCGCTAGCGTGTCCTGTAGCACTACAACATGGAACCCCAACCGTACTTTAATTTAACCAGGTCTAGTCACTATAGCGTCCGTCTGCCCCCCCATCACATCTGATAGCCCGACCGTATCTCTTTGTCCTATCTCCTCGTCGCCTCATCTCATCTGCCAAGTTATCAAACTTATCAGCCAAACATGGCGCGTGTAGTCTTGTGTTTAGCATATACTCGCGTTGCATGGAAAGAAATACACTTGAAGTTTCTTGCTGTAGAGGTTGTCGTTGTGCAAGCAAAACGTCATTTCAGCTTATATTTGCTCGAACGTTGCGCCAAATCCGATTCGATCTGTCTTTTCAGCTTGACGGCCTGTTTTCAGTCAACAAAGCTTGCTTCTTCTAGAGAGAGCTATATGGTATACTACCCACAAGGCAAAGCCATGTGAATCTGTAAGAACTCCTTACAGGATATTGCTTTGATTCTCATTTTTGAGAATCTTAGGATTGTTGTGGCTGCAATAGTGGCAAAGAGCCTGAGCATTTCCGCGGAACTAAGTGGAAAAATTATCGCCAAAGTCAATATTATATTTCTCAAGACGCCGCTTGATTTACACGTGTACATACAACGCTGTAGGTATTATTATGGTTGTAAGACTGAAAATAGTAGTTGACGTGGCCACATCGGTACATCATGTGCGAAAGGATCGTAAATCATATGCGTTTGTTACGAATTGCTCACCTAAAGTTAGTCAAGCAGCTTCCCAAGTGGACGTAGGTGCACGGTCTCGCTTGTGCGTATAAATGTTGGCACACTTCTTGGCAAATATCGATCAGCAGTTGATGGTTCGATCTGTCGCTCCAGTGTCTATTTTTCGTTCCGTTAGTAAGCAAGTAATTCAATTTCTCAAGCTTTCATGCCCTGGCGATATATCGTTACTAGCTGCTGCTTGAGCTTCCACAGTATTACAAAATATGCAGAGTATTTGAAGGCAGCTTCCTCAATCGTTTGATATACTATCCTCTTCAATCATAGCACGGCTTTGGATCTAGTAGGTTGTTTTATCTTCTACGCTAGTTCGTGCGCAGTCTGAAGCCTTATTGAATCCTTCTGACATGTTTTTTTTTGCTCCAACGAAAGCTTGATGCGACTAGCAAAATCTAATTGATGATAGCACAAGGTCTTACCGTGCGCATAAGAGTTTGCTAGATTCGGATTATTTCAATAACCACATCATTCACAGTTACATGTCATTAACGAAACAACTGCAGGTGTTTGGAAGGATCTAAAGTTGACCAGCTTACGCTCCCGCTGGAGACTCGACTTCCACAAATTGAGGCGACTTGGCTTGGTTCTTGCTAAATAACACCAGCAGCAAGCCTTTAGTTTCCGGGCAGTATAAAAATACAAATAAGCCACAAATGCAACACAGACCCGCAAACAGGAAGAAAACCCCATTGATGTTTAGATGTGGAAAGAGCTTGACCACCTCCGTCATGACAGCACCCATGGCCCAGTTAGAAGCCGTAGACAGCGTCACACCGGTAGCACGTACACTCAATGGGAATATTTCAGCGGGGTAGATCCAGCAAACGGGACCCCACGGATAGCAAAATTAAAGACGAAGAAGGCCGAGCCAATGCAAATAAACCAGCCACCCACACTAGGACATCTGGCGTCGTCCACGTTGCCGTTGCAGATTGCGGTAAACAAGATGGCAGCGAATAAGTGGCCAGCTACCATACCGACGGTACCAATCAGTAACAGCTTACGTCGGCCAGTAGTGTCCACCCAACGCATAGCCGGGATTGTACTGATGAGGTTGACACCAGAAAGAAAGAAAGCTGAGTAGATACCAGCTTTAGTAATATCCTGAAAAATAAGGCCACCATAGCTCATGATCGGGTTAATAATACCTGTGACCTGCTGCAGAATTTGGAGTACCACCGCAACGACAACACGCTTACGGATGGACGGATCGAGCAGCTTTATAAGCCCTCTCTTTGCGGCTTGCTCTTCTTCAACCTGTTGACCGATGGCTTCAAGCTCGTAAGTAACGTTTTCCATCATTCAAATACGCTTGAGATTTTTCTCCGCTGCCTCCTTGCCCTTGTGCAGGTACGTCCAGCGGGGACTCTCTGGCACGAAAAAGATGCCAATCACGACAATCAGAGGAGCGGCCATGGCCACTCCGTTCGTTGTACGCCAGCCTCGCTCACGGTGCTCCACTATGATGTTTACGACGTTGGCCAGGAAGATTCCCGTCACGACAGTCATCTGCATGAAGCCTGAGAGTAGGCCACGCAACTCCTTGGGGGCCACTTCAGCACCGAAAAGCGGTAGTGAAAACGATGAGTTGCCCACACCGAGGCCTTGTATCACACGAGAAATGTACATGAGCACATGATCCTGTGCACGGTTGAAGCAAAGCCACAAAGTACCGACACAAAAGAGCAAGCCTGCACAGAAGATAGTCGCTCGACGGTCAAGCTTGTCGGCCACAAAACCTCCGATAAAGGCACCGCCGAGGCAGCCCAAATTGTAGGTTATATTGTACCATACCGTAAAGTACGTCCACTCGGCTGGCATCTTAGATGATGCAGATGTGCACTGCTCGTACGTGAAGTTGTGCCACCCGACACAGTAGTCGTTAATGAATGAGTCCATAATGAGCACGCCCGAGGCCACACCCTGGTCATAGCCGAAGAACAGACCGCCAAGTGCAGCGAAAACGCATATAACGATAGCGTACGTGCGTTTTCCCTCTGTACGGACGTCGTCGACGGCCTGAGTGCTCATGATTCTACGAAAAGCTTTGATGAGGTGACTTGATCGATAGCGAAAGAAATTGAACCTCGCAGGGTCTCAGAGGCTGGGCATATATGTATTAAGACATACATAGTACGAATCTGCATCACTGTGTTACCATAGCAACGCAGCAAATGCTTCATAACAAGAATTGATTACAGTTGCATTACTGCTCTAGCAAATTCTACTCTCAATATCAAGACATGAACACCGACTTTCAGTTGGAGGATTTTATTCCAAGACAATATGAAGCTTTGAACTACGCGAGTGCTTCAAGAATAAAGGTACGATCGGACTTATACGTGACTAAGCACTAAGGTAGCTAAGTTTTGATTGAGGTAGGCCTTGGTCTTATCATAAAGGAAATCATCATGTCATGCTATGGTCTCACTGTCAAGTAAGCACTGTGTTTGCTGTCTGCGTAACTTTTCATCGCGTGAATATTCAATGAGCTTGAGCGGCAGCAGGAATCACATCACACTCGTAGTAACGATAGTGTCGTAGACGAAAGATAAGAAGGTCCGTGCAACCCGATACAGTCTTACTGTCATAAGACAAGGTCAATGATATAGATACAAAGCATATACATTGATATTGATTGCATCGACAATGCACCCTAAAGTTTCCGCTACATCTGACTTGTGCAACAGAACAACTACCAAATTGTTTCATTGTCATAATGATGTTCTAGCAATTGAAAACACCGGAAGTCACAAACCAAGACTGCAGCCTTCGTTGATGAGGATGCTGGCAGATAGCAGCTATATGACCCTTTTTATCAAGCTCCAAACCCTTATTGGCCAGTCGGTCTTCAAGCCAATCAACTACCATGATGTCGTACATGTGCTCACTACTTCTTCTGATGGTTGACAAAGCGCAGAGCCAGCAAACCTAGCAAGCGTGTGACCACGATGAAGCCCAAGACAAAAGCAAAATTCTTCCAGATCTCACTGTGTTTCATCATGAAAACATCCTCCAGATACTCCTTCACTGTCATGTTCTCGGCAAGAGATGGAGGCAGATCCGCCATAACCTGACAACCAACCTCCGAACCATCTCCGTCGCTCGGGCAGTCACCAAATACGAGGGATGCAACTAGCGCCAATGAGTACTTGTGTGGCGTGATGTGGTACAGCCACTTGTAGCCGCTCGGGATGGAACCTGCAGGAGGATTGAAGCCGTTGAATAGGAAGAAGATCATCTGCAAAAGCATCCCAAAAACAGTTGCGACTTCAACCGTCGGCAGCAAGTACGACATCAGCTGACCGAAGTATGCCTGCCACAGCACGTGCATCGATAGATGAACCCAGTAAGCAAAGAACGTCGTCACGCCGGTAAACCCAACCATCGGATAGTACAGCGCCATGAAGAGCATCGTGCCAAAAAACACGTATGGTATCTCTACCACTGTTGATGCCACAAAATACCACAGCGCGTTGTACGTCTGAGACGCACGCTCGCGGTAAAATGCCAAGCGGTCTTCCGATGCAATGGGCACGATACTGCTGAACGCGACGAAGCCAATAAAGCCTGTCGTGCAAAACAGCATGCCCATACCCGAGTTGATACCGGCGTACGAGCTGTATTCGGCACTGATGTACGTGATGCCGAAAAGAAGACCAAGAACTAGAAAAAGGCTGAACCGAGTCAGGTTGTACGAAGCTGTACGCCAGTACATCCGAAAGAAGCGTTGCATCAGGAGCGTCATCTGGGTGAGCTCACTTGCAGCACGCTTGTCGGTGTATGCCAATTCAGGCAAGGTGGTCGACGGTCGGGACACACCGTCGCGGTCCAAGTTTGACTGCAAGAACTGGAACTGCTTGCTGTTCTTAAAAACCTCTACAAAATCCGTCTCGCCACCGTTGCTGTTACCCACGCCCGCACCAATCACTTCCAACATCCACGTCGCCGGATTGTAGTTGTCCTTCAGCGGCGTCACACCTTCGATGGACTCAAAGTACGCGATCATCTGACTTGCATTTTTCCCCAGCTCACCCGCAAACACTGTTTCACCACCACGCTTTAGCAGCAGCAGGCTGTCGAACACGCCAAAGACTTTAGTCGAAGGTTGGTGAATCGTGCATACAACGGTGCGGCCCGTATTCGCCACCTTGCGGACGCCGTCCATGATAAGCTTGGCAGAACGCGCGTCCAGTCCGCTCGTGGGTTCATCAAGAAACAGCACGCTCGGCTGCGCTGCCAGCTCCACACCGATAGTTAACCGCTTCATCTGCTCCACGGAGCTGCCGCGGATGATTTGGTCGGCGATTGGGTGTAGATCTAGCAGTTCAAGACATTCGTTCACTGAGTCATACTTGTAGCTGTCAGGAACTTCGGCACCCTGACGAAGAAACGCGCTGAATGTGAGTGCCTCACGAATTGTTGCTGACTCAGAGTGGACATCTGTCTGCTCGCAGTATCCAGTAGATCGTCGGATGGCAAGGTCAGTGGCTGGGTAGCCGTTGAGCAAGATTTGCCCGGCGATCTTGCCTCCTGTCTTGCGTCCGGCGATGACATCCATGAGCGTGGTCTTGCCGGCACCAGATGATCCCATCAGTGCTGTGATGGTACCTGGTAGTGCGTATCCGCTGATGCCCTTGAGCAAGTCGATGGTTTCCTTGGGATTGGCTGGGTCTGGCACGCTGTACCATAGGTCCTTGAACGCAACCGTGATTGGAATGACGTGCTTACTACTGTCTGGTGCTACGGACAGAGAGGTCGACGCTTCGGCGGCAGAACTTCGTGGTGTCTGAATGAGGCCGTAGTCATCAGAGGTCTCGTTTGCGTTCAAGGTCACGTTCTCAGGAGTTTCGAACCGGTAGTATTCCAGTACAACGTATGACATAAACATGAAGAAAAGGTATGCAGCCGCCATGTACACTACACCATACCACAGCCAGAACTTCTCGGTTGGTACTTCAAACGCTGTCAGCGAATATTCCCCCATAGTCATGTTGTAGTCGGCGCAGTAGTCAACCTCATTGTACACGCATGTTTCGAAACTGGAGTCAGTGTACTGGTTCACAGCAAGCGCACGAATACTCCATGCCACGGGGTTGATCCAGTAGATCCAAATGAGATAGTCAGGAATCTGGCCTTTTGTGATAACGAAGCCGGCAAACACAACGAAGAAGATGATGGAGACCATAGAAACTGGGTTGGCCACGTTTAGATCAGGCGATACACACGACAGAAAGAAAAACCACGCTGCCATGGCGAGGTTCGTCATGAAGAGAACAAGCTCAAACATCAAGAAGGCTTCAATTGTTGACACATATCCGCACATCCAGTATAAAATTGAGCCGAACACCAAACATTCAGCCACCCCCAGTGGAATTTGGCTTACCGAATTGGAAAGCACGAAAGATGAGGTACGAAAGAAGTTAGATCGGCGTTGCTTGTAAAACACTTCGCGAGCTGCAATAAACACTGGAATCTGCGCTTGCTGTCCCATTGATACAAATAGCGCAGCATTGAAAATGATGCCCATGACAAGCTGTGAGTTGGTCTCATCGAACTGGTAGTACACACTTGAATACAGCAGCCCCATCAAAATTACCATGACGGAGCGACCAACAAGGAACGCTGTATCGCGTTTTGTAAGCTTGATCTGACGCTGCACCACAGCAATCGTGCTGTCCCAAAAGTTCTGGTGAAATTCCGGGATCGGATCAATGTACGTCGCCTTGTCTTTGACCAAACCTGGATGGACAGGGCCATTCAGCTCTTGCACCATACGATCATATATGGCCGAGCGGGTGAACGCATCGGCATACTGGCTGGTCGAACGTGGGATGTTGGTGAATGAAATCGATTCCACTTCGTACTGAAACTGCTTGTCTGTGCCCAAATCCAACAAGAAGTCTGCCACATCTCGATGAGGCGGACATTTGAAGCCTAAGCTCTCAAAGTAGCTCAGCGCCAGATCTTGCGGACCGTGGTACATCACGTGACCCTCATTCAGGATGATCACGTCGTCGAACAGCTCAAACACCTCAGGCGATGGCTGCAGCAGAGAAATTACGATTGTCTTGCGGAACTTCTTGGCAAGGCTGCGCTGCGTGGTAATGATGTCAAAAGTGGCGGCACTGTCAAGACCCGTGCTAATCTCGTCCATCATCATGACGTACTTGTTGCCAAACTCCATCTCACCAGTGGTCACGCGCTTGCGCTCTCCACCAGACACACCACGGGTCATGGCGTCCCCTACGATAGTATTCTGGCAGTTTTCAAGTCCAAGCTGCTGGATGACAATGTCCGGGTAGTGCTTGAACATGGCTCTGGCAGCGTCGAGCGCAGCCTTGTTCTCTTCGGGTGTACCGCCAGTGTAGTGTTGGGCGTCACGTTTCAAAGAGCCTTTACCGCAGCAGACATGTGCAAACTCAAGTGTCTCCTTGACCGTAAGTGATGGATAATGCTTGTCACGCTGTGTGACATAGGAGACAAACTGAGGCAGGTGTTTGACTAACTCATTGGCATTTGTGCCATTGTACGTCACTTCACCTTCCACCGTAATGTTCTTGTCCATGGGAAAGCGACCACTCAGTAATTTCATGAGTGACGACTTTCCAGATCCAGGCTGACCCAGCACAAGCGTGATTGTACCAGGCTTGAAGACGCCACTAATATCTTTCAAGATCTGTTTCTTGACTGTGTGTTTCTTAGCACCGAGAGCTCGAACACTTTTAATGAGTTCATTCGTGAGTGTAGGAAGCTCGACCTTGACATTGGTCTCGTCTTTGACGATAATATCGGCCGAGATGGAGATATTCTTGAATCGTACTTCCATTTGTGGTAAAGCTCGACCCAGTGCTTTTTCCATACGTGATGCAACATGATCATGTAGTGCCTGTGGTCCTTGAGCCATGAGTGTCTTGCCATTATCGTATTTAATCGTAGCGCGGGCTAAACCGGTAGTATTGGATGATGGCATTGGGGAGGTTAGTTACGTGATGCGGAGGCTGAAAATTCGCTACTGAAGAGAGTGATGATAAAGTGAAAGGAAACCTTGCGTTGGGTAGATATTGTTGACGTAGGCGAAAGGTGAAGTTGACCTAATAATGTTTGCCATGTCGGTGATAGGTTACTTTATGTTGACGTAAATAAATGATCGGACAAGCAAAGTGAATGACTAGGAATTATTATTACATTCAAGTAGGTGACTATTGAGATTAGTGGAGTAAACATGCTGACGTCTGTACCATGATGAGAGATACTTGCTGACGTAAACAAGGCTTCTTTTTTTTCTTGTTTATTAGCATCTTAAGATACACCTAGTCACTACTCACTAACGTCTGGCACTTTTTGGCACGTCAACTACCCCATTCCTCTGATTATGCAACAATATGCACGACGCTGCACAGAACCTTACGTCTAGCATAGTTGTGATTTTTTATGTCAGTAGACAATGTGCTGTTCTGTAAATTTAAAACTTCTTAATTTTGTACGTCGCCTATTTATATAAAACATGACAAACTGAACAATTCCATCAAATCTATAGGATTATAATTTCATTTCTTATAAACTGGGCACATCCATGGCATTGTCTAGACCCATAAAGATGCAAGTAAATAGTGGATCAATGGACATAAAAGTCGGTTCTATTTACCCTCTTGTTTCGTAAAACGAGCGATTTGCAAATCGATAGTAATGGCTGTGGTGGGAATGAATCGATTGGAACGAAACACCAGCAAAAAGCTGATTGTTCACAAAATCAATGTGATCAGTAAAAGTAGTCGACTTAACAATTCGTTACGTTAGCTTTGTAAATGAGAAGCTTGATACAAAAATCACAAAGAGAGACATTAGTTTTACTTTTCGAGTGCTTTGTTATGATTACATAATCGTACGGTTTATGTAAAGATGGAAAAATGTCATTTTAAAATGCGGCTTTTTTGATCGGACTTAAGTGAAGGTCCCGTATTCCAAGCACTATTTAATATGAAACGACACTCGATAAGTTGTCAGTTACCAATACTCTATCTCCATCACAAAGTCCTTAGAAAGGTATTCAATATAATGAATGAACTGATAGATGAAGAAGACATGTAAACACATTGAACCTTATGGTTCCAATGATTTGTACCCTCAATAATGGTGTCATTCTTATAAAAGATATAAACTATGTCAATATGTTGTCGCTTCTAACCTATATATACGACTGGATAGTGCAGCAGCTCACGTGAGAACAAAAAAGAATCTACCAAACGAGATAAAATATACTACAGCACCACTAAACGATTATCTTCGTCTCTTTTTTTGTATCGATGAGATCGTTATAGCGCGTACATTGGCCACCACTTGTGACTCTCGATACTACCACAACCCAAAATTAACACCACCAACAACAAGGAAGAAAACAAAGCGATATTAAGAAGAAGAGAAGGAGTATGTATACGACGATTAAATACGATAATGGCAAGACACTCATGGCTCAAGGACCACAGGCACTACATGATCATGTTGCATCACGTATGGAAAAAGCACTGGGTCGAGCTTTACCACAAATGGAAGTACGATTCAAGAATATCTCCATCTCGGCCGATATTATCGTCAAAGACGAGACCAATGTCAAGGTCGAGCTTCCTACACTCACGAATGAACTCATTAAAAGTGTTCGAGCTCTCGGTGCTAAGAAACACACAGTCAAGAAACAGATCTTGAAAGATATTAGTGGCGTCTTCAAGCCTGGTACAATCACGCTTGTGCTGGGTCAGCCTGGATCTGGAAAGTCGTCACTCATGAAATTACTGAGTGGTCGCTTTCCCATGGACAAGAACATTACGGTGGAAGGTGAAGTGACGTACAATGGCACAAATGCCAATGAGTTAGTCAAACACCTGCCTCAGTTTGTCTCCTATGTCACACAGCGCGACAAGCATTATCCATCACTTACGGTCAAGGAGACACTTGAGTTTGCACATGTCTGCTGCGGTAAAGGCTCTTTGAAACGTGACGCCCAACACTACACTGGCGGTACACCCGAAGAGAACAAGGCTGCGCTCGACGCTGCCAGAGCCATGTTCAAGCACTACTCGGACATTGTCATCCAGCAGCTTGGACTTGAAAACTGCCAGAATACTATCGTAGGGGGACGCCATGACCCGTGGTGTGTCTGGTGGAGAGCGCAAGCGCGTGACCACTGGTGAGATGGAGTTTGGCAACAAGTACGTCATGATGATGGACGAGATTAGCACGGGTCTTGACAGTGCCGCCACTTTTGACATCATTACCACGCAGCGCAGCCTTGCCAAGAAGTTCCGCAAGACAATCGTAATTTCTCTGCTGCAGCCATCGCCTGAGGTGTTTGAGCTGTTCGACGACGTGATCATCCTGAATGAGGGTCACGTGATGTACCACGGTCCGCAAGATCTGGCGCTGAGCTACTTTGAGAGCTTAGGCTTCAAATGTCCGCCTCATCGAGATGTGGCAGACTTCTTGTTGGATTTGGGCACAGACAAGCAGTTTCAGTACGAAGTGGAATCGATTTCATTCACCAACATCCCACGTTCGACCAGCCAGTATGCCGATGCGTTCACCCGCTCGGCCATATATGATCGTATGGTGCAAGAGCTGAATGGCCCTGTCCATCCAGGTTTGGTCAAAGACAAGGCGACGTACATTGATCCGATCCCGGAATTTCACCAGAACTTTTGGGACAGCACGATTGCTGTGGTGCAGCGTCAGATCAAGCTTACAAAACGCGATACAGCGTTCCTTGTTGGTCGCTCCGTCATGGTAACTTTGATGGGGCTGCTGTATTCAAGTGTGTACTACCAGTTCGATGAGACCAACTCACAGCTTGTCATGGGCATCATTTTCAATGCTGCGCTATTTGTGTCATTTGGACAGCAAGCGCAGATTCCAGTATTTATTGCAGCTCGCGAGGTGTTTTACAAGCAACGCCGATCTAACTTCTTTCGTACCTCATCTTTCGTGCTTTCCAATTCGGTAAGCCAAATTCCACTGGGGGTGGCTGAATGTTTGGTGTTCGGCTCAGTTTTATACTGGATGTGCGGATATGTGTCAACAATTGAAGCCTTCTTGATGTTTGAGCTTGTTCTCTTCATGACGAACCTCGCCATGGCAGCGTGGTTTTTCTTTCTGTCGTGTGTATCGCGTGATCTAAACGTGGCCAACCCAGTTTCTATGGTCTCCATCATCTTCTTCGTTGTGTTTGCCGGCTTCGTTATCGCAAAAGGCCAGATTCCTGACTATCTCATTTGGATCTACTGGATCAACCCCGTGGCATGGAGTATTCGTGCGCTTGCTGTGAACCAGTACACTGACTCCAGTTTCGAAACATGCGTGTACAATGAGGTTGACTACTGCGCCGACTACAACATGACTATGGGGGAATACTCGCTGACAGCGTTTGAAGTACCAACCGAGAAGTTCTGGCTGTGGTATGGTGTAGTGTACATGGCGGCTGCATACCTTTTCTTCATGTTTATGTCATACGTTGTACTGGAATACTACCGGTTCGAAACTCCTGAGAACGTGACCTTGAACGCAAACGAGAACTCTGATGACTACGGCCTCATTCAGACACCACGAAGTTCTGCCGCCGAAGCGTCGACCTCTCTGTCCGTAGCACCAGACAGTAGTAAGCACGTCATTCCAATCACGGTTGCGTTCAAGGACCTATGGTACAGCGTGCCAGACCCAGCCAATCCCAAGGAAACCATCGACTTGCTCAAGGGCATCAGCGGATACGCACTACCAGGTACCATCACAGCACTGATGGGATCATCAGGTGCCGGCAAGACCACGCTCATGGATGTCATCGCCGGACGCAAGACAGGAGGCAAGATCGCCGGGCAAATCTTGCTCAACGGCTACCCAGCCACTGACCTTGCCATCCGACGATCTACTGGATACTGCGAGCAGACAGATGTCCACTCTGAGTCAGCAACAATTCGTGAGGCACTCACATTCAGCGCGTTTCTTCGTCAGGGTGCCGAAGTTCCTGACAGCTACAAGTATGACTCAGTGAACGAATGTCTTGAACTGCTAGATCTACACCCAATCGCCGACCAAATCATCCGCGGCAGCTCCGTGGAGCAGATGAAGCGGTTAACTATCGGTGTGGAGCTGGCAGCGCAGCCGAGCGTGCTGTTTCTTGATGAACCCACAAGCGGACTGGACGCGCGTTCTGCCAAGCTTATCATGGACGGCGTCCGCAAGGTGGCGAATACGGGCCGCACCGTTGTATGCACGATTCACCAACCTTCGACTAAAGTCTTTGGCGTGTTCGACAGCCTGCTGCTGCTAAAGCGTGGTGGTGAAACAGTGTTTGCGGGTGAGCTGGGGAAAAACGCAAGTCAGATGATTGCGTACTTTGAGTCCATCGAAGGTGTGACGCCGCTGAAGGACAACTACAATCCGGCGACGTGGATGTTGGAAGTGATTGGTGCGGGCGTGGGTAACAGCAACGGTGGCGAGACGGATTTTGTAGAGGTTTTTAAGAACAGCAAGCAGTTCCAATTTTTGCAGTCAAACTTAAACCGCGACGGTGTGTCCCGACCGTCGACCACCTTGCCTGAATTGGCATACACCGACAAGCGTGCTGCAAGTGAGCTCACCCAGATGACGCTCCTGATGCAACGCTTCTTTCGGATGTACTGGCGTACAGCTTCGTACAACCTGACTCGGTTCAGCCTTTTTCTAGTTCTTGGTCTTCTTTTCGGCATCACGTACATCAGTGCCGAATACAGCTCGTACGCCGGTATCAACTCGGGTATGGGCATGCTGTTTTGCACAACGAACTTCATCGGCTTCGTCGCGTTCAGCAGTATCGTGCCCATTGCATCGGAAGACCGCTTGGCATTTTACCGCGAGCGTGCGTCTCAGACGTACAACGCGCTGTGGTATTTTGTGGCATCAACAGTGGTAGAGATACCATACGTGTTTTTTGGCACGATGCTCTTCATGGCGCTGTACTATCCGATGGTTGGGTTTACCGGCGTGACGACGTTCTTTGCTTACTGGGTTCATCTATCGATGCACGTGCTGTGGCAGGCATACTTCGGTCAGCTGATGTCGTACTTGCTGCCGACGGTTGAAGTCGCAACTGTTTTTGGAGTGCTGTTGGAGCTGATTTTCTTCCTATTCAACGGCTTCAATCCTCCTGGAGCTTCTATTCCGAGCGGCTATAAGTGGCTGTACCACATCACGCCGCACAAGTACTCATTGGCGCTAGTTGCATCCCTCGTATTTGGTGACTGCCCGAGCGACGGAGATGGTTCGGAGGTTGGTTGTCAAGTTATGGCGGATCTGCCTCCATCTCTCGCCGAGAACATGACAGTGAAAGAGTATCTGGAGGATGTTTTCATGATGAAACACAGTGAGATCTTGAAGAATTTTGCTTTTGTCTTGGGCTTCATCGTGGTCACACGCTTGCTAGGTTTGCTGGCTCTGCGCTTTGTTAATCACCAGAAAAAATAGCTCAAATAGCAGTGAACTGCCGTTGAAGGATGTCGCTAAAATTTATATGCTATCAGTCACATATACTCATGCTTTCTCTACTCGTAGTCACGAATAACATGTCCGAGCCTAGTAAACGGGGCTATAAAAGTGTTGGTTTAGCCTGTCGTGAGGCTAGATTCAAGTATAAGTCACTTAAATTGCTAAGACTATTTTAGTCTGTGTCCGTGTGATGTGGAGCCCATGAACGACAGATGATTGTTACAGTGATGATGATGCTAGCCTATTAGCGACAGCAAACGCCAAACTGGGGTTGGCAAAACTACCGAGCCGAGCGATCCGACTGCTCGACTTTCGAGAAGCGTACGACAGGCTTCATGAGTATAATCCGGAAAATCCACAACGGTAAGCACTCTTTGTTGTTAACGGAGAACTCTCGGAACCGCAGGCGGTGATATTCGGTATACGTCAAGGCTGCCTGCCCTCTTGCTTTTCCTTCTTTTTCGCGCGAGGACTCCAACAGGATAGCCAGATCATCGAATTTTAGTGTGCTTCGGAGAAAGGGGGGGCGCAAGATTTCGGCGTTTGTGACGACTCAACGGTATTTCAACATGAGGCGCATCAACTACCGAGAGTGATGAACATCGTGGAGAGGTTTGGGCGCTCATCTGGCTTAACTGTTTAACCGACCAAAAGCAACATCATTTTCTTGAACACAGCAGTGAAAACAAAAGAATTTTATGGGATACCGGTTCTGCAGCATGGCGACATGGTGCGATATTTTAGGGTACACCGTGGAACATCTCACCGATGCGAACTGGGCTGCGCGTATTCGAAACGTACAACGGCGACTGACAACAGCGACTCAACTTGCAACCAGCGTCGAGACTAGAGTGTTACTCTTGAACGTAATCATGCTCCCACCAGTGCTGTTTACGGCGGCAGTCTTTGAGACACCACCTTGGGCGGACCAACAGCTACGCACATTCAGAGGCAATTTATGTGGCATATTCCACCAAAACAGAGGCTGGCCGCCATAAGGTCAACCCAGCATTGCTGTATACGCTTAAACAGGCGGGCGAGGTCGGTCTGGCAAAGCTGTGCGAATAGAAACATAAGAGCGTAGAGAATAACATATGACGTTGAACAAATCGACTTCTCTATACGCATTGCGTGCAAGATGCAACGGTTGAACATGCCATACTATGGCTCACCCAACGCAGAGACATCTATTTTAGAGCATGGCAAGCTTGGGTCTTTCGTGGTGCCACACAATGTCCCTCGCTACGCCAATCACCACCGGATCAGGAGGAAGGGCAGTAGCATGCAAGCGCTCACCAGCCTGACTTCGAGGTGATAAACTGGACGACCCGGAGGAATGGGTGGTGATGCTCTCTCGGCCACTTATGACTTGCCACCGGCAATGGCGCCAAAAGACGAGGCTCTCTGGCCGATGTACTCGTGGACAGGCAATCCGTAGATTTCAGACCAGCAGGTCAGCGTCTTGTCAGCACGGAAGTACAACACAATGCGGCCTACGCCATCGCGGAGCTACAAGTGCAGCAGGTTGGGGTCCGAACAGATTCGTTTGTCATTCCTATCGACGCATGAACATACATACCAAGCCGCGACGCTGGGGCATTGCGATTTTGCTTAGCGCCCCGAGTTTAGAAACCGGGGAAACTGCTCCAAGTATGACAGGTCACTCCAAAGCATCTCACTCATGCATATGTGTGAGAGTATATCACAAGGTGCTTGGCAGCCTCTGTCTGACCCAGGCCAGCGTGGAGGGATAGAAGTAGAACAACAGAGCAATGGGATCCATTGGGAACTAGCCGCGACCACCACCGAGGATCGGTATAAAGCAGCCGACTGCCAGAAGCTACGGAGGACACAAGAGGCAGGGGGTATCGTCTTCCTCGCGCATCCGCTCCTTCATGGGTTTCGATGGTGAGTGCCTGATTCTGCTGCCAACAGAGATGTACTCTTGGCACTAAAGAAACAAGCGTTTCAGCGGCGCAAAGATTTGAAATACATTCATTGCAAACTTCTTTAAAGGGGCTACGGGTCGCGGCGCATAGGAGTGCACGGCAGTCCAAAGCTTTACAGTAAACACCACGCGCAGTGTGGGACCATGGCCGCGTGTTAACGGACTACCAAGTCTAGGTCGTGTATCGAGTGGCCGAACGGCAATTCAATCTCTACCATGGAACAAGCAAGTGACAACAATTGTGCCATGGAACGAAAAAGACGTTAAAACAAGCTTTTTGGACAGGTCCATGCGCACAAGCATGCTAACAAAAGCTCATCTGCCACCGATCTCGAGAACAACGAGAGCTAAGACGTCTTTAGGGCTTCTTAGCCAAAATCGGTAAGCGCAAGAGCCGACACGCAGACACTTCCATCAACAATACACGTCTATTACTATGCCAACACACAACACAAGCACGATAACATTGAGAGCCTTTACTGCAGGTGACTAGTCACGTACAATCACGGACTCGACCGAGGAATTGACGTTGCTAATAAATTAGGCTCAGGATCGATTAGATATCTCGCGAAACAGGTCGGCTTGTCTCTCGTATTTGTGTATAAGTATTAATTGATACAGGATATCAAAATTCCAAAGATATCAAAAGCCTGTGAAAACGTATTATTGACCCAATGGAACTCGAAGCTTCGCTCAAATCGGATGCATTGGCTACATTTTCTCAGTCCATTGAGCAGGTGTTAGGTCCAATTCAGGCATACAGTGATCAAATACTTCTTGGTATTGATATCTCACAGCTTATTATCTTTGAATTACTTGCTTATGGCTCAGGTGGTCATGATTATTACCATCAACTTGGCATCTCTCGTCTCCTTCGTCTTGACGTTAAAACCGATGACGTTATCCAGCTTCAATTTCAATTGGCTATTTCTCACGACATTTTGACCAATCAAGCGACAGATAAGAAGCACCCACGTGATCTAGTAATCGTCGCGCCACCTCTTCCTACGGTGGCAAAGCGCTTAGCTGACGTTCTTCGACCACTAGAACTCGTATCTACTACCCGACGTTGTGCTGTATTATGGCTACCTATGGCGACACCAGATGTGACGCTAGAGATGGAACGACAGGGTGTTGCAGGTTTTATTCGTCAAATGAATTTAACATTAGGATTGATTCCAGTGGACCGTGGAGTTGCAGCATTGTGTTGTGATCGTGTCTTCGGTGAACTTTATGTAAAAGGAGACAGTCGCGTCTTGACGGATGTTGTGAAAAGTATATTAAGTCTGGAAAGACAGACAGGACGGAAGATGAGAGATATCAAGTGTTACGGTGTTTTTGCTCACCGGGTTAAAAGTATGGTGGAAAGTGCTCATCGACAACAGCAAAAGATCAAGATGAGACAGATGGACGGAAGAATGAAACAAGAAGAAGAAGGTGGTGCAGATGTGGCCATGTCGATGGATAAATTGGTCGTGATTGACCGAATGGAGGATCCACTGTCAATGCTATTGACACCAATGACGTATGAAGGGCTGCTTGATGCACTTGTTGGTGTCAATCATGGTATCGTCACGTACGAGAAAAAAGAGGAGGAAGCGGACGATGTTGCGAAGGAAAGGGGACGCAGTAGTAGTAGCAGCACTGTGAAAGAGGAAACGAGACACACAACGACGACGGCACAGAAAGTAGTATTGAACCACCTGGACGCACTGTTTGATGAGATCCGAGATGTAAACTTCAACTTGGTTTCTAATTATCTGGTGGAGGTTGCCAAGGACTTGGCTACGGAAGTTCGTGGAAACTCTGCGCGATCTAATTCTAACGAGCCAATTGATAGCAAGGCGGAGTTTCAAAAGGTGAAAGCGTTGCTGGCTAAAGCGCCTCACTTCGTCAAAAAGAAACAGTCACTGGCGCATCACTTACAGCTTGTACAGCGTATTCGAGAGCTTAGTACGCAGCTAACTCTACGTGGTTGTGTCGAGACTGAAATGACTATCATGACCGCCGGCCCAAGTGCATCATCAGCTGCAGCCAAGGATGTAGATAGATTTTTGGAGGAGGCTATTCTGCGTGAACCTCCCTTGAACTTGTATGACGTGGTCAAGCTCCTTTGTCTGTGCTCTCTTGTCCGCGGTGGACTCAAGCCGAACACTTTGGCTTGGTATCGCCAGCAGCTCTGCCACACTTACGGCCATCAGATCTTGCCATTGCTCGTGCAACTAGAAAAAATGGATTTGTTATCCGCGGAGAATCGCTTTGACTTTCCAAAAATGCGGAAGCAGCTTCTTCTTATGCGTGGTGCACTGGATGACGAGGATACACGGTGTCCCAAAGATATTCACTTCATGTTTCCCTACACGGGCTATGCACCAATGAGTATACGGTTGTTGCAAGAATCGCTAGGCATGAAATACAAGACTTATGCTAAGGATCCGACGTCATCGATGCTAAGTCGTGGTAGTTGGCATGGCAATGGGAATGAGCATGACTTCAGCAGCCACCACAGTACGTCTGGCGAAGCTTTGGGTTTCGACAATAGCACCGGTCCCAAACGCATCAATGTGCTGGTATATTATGTTGGAGGCGTCACGGTCGCAGAGCTTACAGCTTTTCGCTTCCTGAATAAAAAGCAAAGCGAGTATTATTTCTTCGTTGCTGCCACCTCCGTCTGTAATGGCAGTCGTCTTTTGCGTGCGATCTTCTGAGCAACCATGCCAAGCGACCGTATGGAAAGTGTAAACCGATCTATCGCAAGATTTTGCCAGGAAGCCATGTTTGTTTGTTCTTTTTGAGTGAGGTCTTCACAGAACGATCACCTTCAGCTGCAACGTAATCTACACACCGCGGAAAGTGTGACTGTGTTTAAGGACAATGATTGTGACCTGGAGCTTGCTGTTCGACCAGAAAAAAGCACGAAACGTGCTTTGCCGAAACATTTATCGTCGACTACCCATTACATTTTTCTATGAGTAGTAAACGTCTTTTCAGGTGCATTGGCCGCTCAAAAGACTTGGCAACGAGGTCAGTGTCAACTGGTCAACTGGTCAACTGGTCAATCGGTACTTGCCGTGTGAAACAAGGTCTGGTGGCCAATGAGGTGTTTATCTGTTCAGCTTCAGGCGTGTCTTCGTATGCGAGTCAAATTCGGAACTACGAACTAAAGTTTGGTGAGATATTGTATCCTAACTACCCGATCAAGAAATGAATGGCCTGTTGTGCAAGTGCAATGTACTTTGGCAATAAATGAGGGCGCTAGTGATGGAGCTGGGTCTATCTATATCTCTATTCAGATGATAGTCTCAAAAGTCTCTTTTCCATTTGAAAAGCACAAACTCGCATTTTCACGACAAGCTTGCTATATCATTATGACTAGTTTGTCTCGGATAATGTAAGTAAGAGCAGCAACGTTGGGCCATCATTTCCAATGACCCATGTATCTTAGTACGGTGCTCACAAATCTTCTCTACACTACTCGTCTTCTTCAGCGTCATCTTCATCGCTTGAGTATTGACCATGAACATCGTAATACGTAGTATCAGGAAGTTCTAATAAATATTCGAGATCGTGAGTCGACAAGATCGACCCGCTGCCATCTTCACCGCCACTATCCTCGCCGATGGCAAGGATGCGCGCCGCAGCGGCTTCGTCACTCTCATCGCCTCCATCCTCCTCTTCTTCCTCGGAGCCGTCAACTTCTTCCGAGCTAGAATTGTATTCCTCCTCGTCCTCATTCTCTGTATCATCATCCTCGTCGATTTCATCGTCTTCATCACTAGAATTTTCGTCGTCGTATTCGTCATCGTCTATTGTGTCCGAGTCATCTTCACCATCTTCTGCATCGGAGTCATCTTCAGCGGGACGCTTTCGCCCGATGTCATAGAGGCGACAAATGGAATCATTGTCATCTACGTCACCAGCATCCACGTACCGTCCTTCTACAACAGATAGCACTGGGCTCTTAGTGTTCAGACTCAGATCGAAGACGGGGCGACCAAGCTCGATCGTTGTAATGTCCCGGTAGTCACGGGCATCCAGCACGCGAAACCACGACTTGAGCTTCGTCTTTCTGCGTTCCAAGTAGTCACCCTAAATCAATATCAACAAAGCAGTCAGGATCATGCATACGTGCCAAACTCGGATATAGCAAACTACTTACCCCTGCATACGGATAATATGCAAACAACACGCTACCAGAAAGATTGAACTTGATACTGCACTTGTCTAATGCAGGCACCATTCGTAACAGCCGGTATGTACGAAGATCCCACACGGCCGAGTTGACAATCACTTCATTACCATTTGGGTGAAAAAAGCCGCGGCCAACGTTGGACAACTTATCGAACTTGTACAATGCCCGCGTTGGAATACGCGCATCCCACAGCATACCATCCGTAAGAATAGTGCCGTCACAGGGTGAGAAACAGCAATTAGTTTCTACGCCATAACCATTAGAGCGCATGACATCCTGTAAGTCACACAACACATCTCCTGTAGCAACATCCAGAACGACAGCACCATTGACGGTGCAACCTGGCCTTCCAAATCCAGAATCTACGTCATTGAAACGCCCGTCAAGTGCAACAATACGATCTCCGTAATGATTAAATTGAGAATGAAGGCCACCCTTGAAACGCCACCGCTCTACAAGCTCGCTCATGTTATTTGCATCCCAAAGGGCGATCTCGTTCGCGGCAAGATCAGATAGAGCTACGGCCCCTGTAAGAATCAATCGGCTTTGAACACCCAGCGATGTTCTTTCGTTCGTTTCCAAATCGACAATAGCACTTGATGACGAATGGCAAGTCCATTCTTCCACGACTTCGTCAGATTCGATATTAAATTGGCGAAGCTCTCCATCATGATTGCCAATCAACATATCTTGCTGATCTTGGCCGAAAAATCGAGCGACGCTCACTCCACCCCATGCAAACGCCCCAATATGTGCCCCTACAGTACGATATGGACGGTAGCGGCTAAACACGTAACGATCAATTCCGGCATCGGCATAGTATGACGAGAATGCCGATACTCCAACGTGATAACCCGTCCGGCTACGCCGCAATAATCTCGAGCAAACATTTAAGTTTGATGACGCGGTTGCGGGTGGATCCGGGCAACGATGCTGTGTTCCTTCCCCCAACAGCTTAAACGGTGGCACTGTCGTAACAGGGTTCGCACACTGGCGGTGCTGCTCTCGCAAGTAATGCGTGATGATGTCATCTAGCTTGCTTGTTGCAGACGTCGAGCGGGCTTCACTAGTTGAACTCCATCGCGTATTTATCGGAAGCTTTTGCAAAGCATCGGAGCGGGCTGTCTCAGTCACGACTTTCGGAGATGTCGCCGAATCTGTTAGAGCACTATCTCGAAAGAGATGCGGTCTGCTAAGTGCCTGTTGCATCCTATTCTTCAATTGACGGTACGGAGTAGCTGGTATGGAGGACTTAGCTTGACCATCTACAGAACGAAACAATTTAAGAGGGTTTTGCACCGAACCCATAACATGAGCTTTTTCCAACTCGCCAGTGGAACCCAAAGATGAAACTCGCTGCAATTTCTTCGGTCGTGGTGCATCTCCCCCACTTGAATAGCCACTTTCGCGTTTATTCAGCATATTGAACGGAAGTTCGTGATCAAAATCTGCCTGCCTCTTAACCAATGTTGCCCCCTTTGAAATCAAAGGAAGTGTTCCTCCGTTGTCCTCGGTTTTATCGGGCCAACAAGGCTGTGTATCTCCAGCAAATGAGGCTTTTCTTGCCCTATCAGCTGGAACTTTCGCTTCATCCACAAGTGCTGATGCAGCATGATGGAAACCTTTCGTAACTAGGTGGTCGTGAATCAGCCGCAGGAGCTCATTCTCGTCGTAAAATATCTTGGTATTTGCAACAATACTTGCTTTCTCAATCTTTCTCACCGTAGGGTCCGTCGCCTCATTAATTACAACGCAGGACGCTCGATGCGTCACATGAGAAATCAAATCCAAGGCAGATTCTCGAAAGCGTACGTGAATATCAGCATTCTCTTCCAGAACTGGGTCGCTTCGAATCATATCTGACAGTAATTGGCCGACTTGCATTTTCTCAAGAATTTGAGATATATGACGATCACGAGACAGTCCTAACAATGCGCGTGTTGCCAAGAGTCGAATAGCATCTGCGTTTTGAACGGAGCGCTTGTAGCGAAGCAGGTATACACATACTTTAATTGCGTTCCGCTCACGCGCCAACTTTCGTACCGGTCTCAGCATTTTATCGTCCTTAGCCTTCGGACAGCAGTTTGAACAGCTGTCCGACGCAATTGTGCTCAGTCCCTGGTCTGCTGTATCGGAGCTAGAACGCTGCAACTGATCATCCTTCTTCGTCCGCATACTTCGAGCTGTCAGGGTATACTGCCGAATGTCCTTGTAAGGGTGCTGCCAACAATCCTCGTGGTGAGGAGGCGATACGCAGTTGCAAAATACTCGTAGCGCATCGCGTACTAGCTCAGAGTCTCTAGGATTGCTACTCATGGCAACGTCCAGCAAAATGGTCATTCCTAGCTGTTTGAAAGCATTTCCTTCATCACCTAGTACTTCTGTTGAGCACACTTCGTTAGCCAAGAATGGAACCACCAGCGTCAACACCCGAAGTGAGTCCAAACAAAACTGCGCGCGTTCTGCCGTCCATATCCGAAAAGTGGTGGAGCTCGCGTCTGGATCGGTGTTGTGCATCACTGAGCACATCTTTGCTACAACCTCCAAAAGTACGAGAATACCCCGCAAATGCCTCAATTTTGCCGCGGGAGGCCACATCCCACCGCCTGGACCAGCAGCTGCAGACCACGAGTTGTTGGAATTGCCACTAGTAGCACTGAAACGATACTTTTCGTAAAACACCATGTTTTGTTCGTGAGTTTTGTCGTCGAGGTCGATTGCTTTCGACCACGTGATTTTCGGGACTCGTGCTGGAAGACGCGAATCTGCAGTCGCCGCTGTCAACACAGGCACTGTGTTCGGCACCCTGTTCGATGGATGATTCAACTGAGCAAGCTTTCTCCTAAGCCGATGAGTTACCAACGCCATATGCATGCGTACATATTGACGCAAACACAAACACGCATCTTGCGCAAGTTGTCTTTGTGCGGATGACTTTGGATGGTTGCCAACTCGAATGATATTCAGCACCGTGTACAAGCCATTGTGCTTTTCAAAATAGTCGAGAATCACCCTGAAACCCAGGGTCAGGCTGAAAAATACCACAGCATTTTGCCTTGCACGGTCATTGGGGCTAGAAAGCAGCATAAATGCTGCCGATAACATGTTATCCGCATTCGTTACAACAAGCCGCTCAATGACTGCCGACGAGGAAGCGAACCCATGAAGACACATTGACAAGCTTCGATCTAGTAGGCCCACTTGCCCAGCCGCCTGCTGCAGTCTGAATACAGTGAACAGCAGGTCCACTCCTCCTGCCTCAACCAGCAGGAAAGAGAACTTCTTGTGAGCGAGAAAATGTGACGTCAATGTCATTGTGTGAGATATCACGGCAGGATTCTTGCTGTGCAGGAATGTGATAGTTGTTGTAATGATATCTTCTTTCAGCGCAGGCGCAAATATCTCTAAGTACTCACCCATCGAGCCCAAGCAGTCTAGGGTATATAGTAGCTCCAGCATTACCAGACGCTTGAAATCCTCTTCATGGTGTTCAGAACTTGGCGTTACAATCGATCCATCTTCGCCAAAACTTCCCATGACATCATCTTCATGGATCGAGATAGACTGATTCGGCACCGTAGCAGCCGCCTCTTCTTCGTCAGCTTCCATCCCTGAGCCAGTATCAACATTCTCAGCGTTATCATTTCCGTGACTAGCCGCACGGTTGCTTATATCCGTGTGCTTACGCTTCAAAGACCGCGGTTGGGTTGAAGCCTTTGTCGTTCCACTTCCTCCACTACTTGCTGCCTTCTTGTGGCGAGATGTTGCAAGACGAAGATGGTCCTGAATATACTTGACTGCCTGCTGCCGTTCTTTCTCCAATTTCGACGCATACATGCGTGCTCTCTTGAGTAATTTCAACGGCGTTTCAGTATTAACGACAGTATCTGCAATTGAGCGATCTCGTAGTCCAACAGATAAAAGTCCAGTTGCATAGCATCGTAAGCCTGGATCGGTATCCGTAGCAAACCCACAAACTCGCTCTAGCATCTCTTCATCAACATCCAACATACGCACAATAGCTCTGCTATTTACAGGCACAGTTGCCAATAGTAATCGACATGTCGCTGCTTTGACACGATTTACGCTTGAATTGAACATTTTTTCTTCCAACTAGAGACAAAACAAACAAATAAAGCACCAAAACCACCAAAATAGACAGTAAGTCATGAGTCCGATCCGTTCCTCAAGCCCATCAATATCTTCCATCACGAATCATCGTCATGTTTGCATTTACCATTGGATAAAACTCTTCATTTTGCTCAAGTATCTGTAATAAATTACCAATCAAGTGACCTGCAAGAGAGTTTTTTTTCAAAACAACAATAATAAATTACCAAAACACTCAATATAAATGACCGTATCTGCTACAAAATATCTTACCATCACGACGATACGGAGACGACCGTTCCTTGCGAAAATTCGTTTCAACTTCTTCAAGTGTTTCAGCAATTCTATACAACCACAATGACAATGGCAACCACAACCACATATATATATATACATTGTGTTTTTGGTATCAGTATGACTCGACACTGTTCCATCATAAAATTCCATTGTCTATAAATCATTGTGTTCACTCACAGATTAAGCTTCGTAATCACTTCATCGTCTGTGAGTGCAGGAATGGATGAATCCGTTTGTGCAAGTTCTTGTGAAAGTTGAAGTACACGTTCTTCTAATGGATGCAATAATAATTCCTCTTCTTCTGTAGTAATAATCACGGACTCACGATGTGAACGTGGTGGTGACGCTAATGGCGACGACGACGACATGGACAAATGAAGAGATTCCGTCACTTATTGACTGTGATAAACAAGAATGACAACGATTGGTTAGAATTCAATCTCACTCTCCTTCTCAAAAAACAGTGGAGAGCGAGCGAGCGAGCGAGCGTTCTCTTGATTCGAGAAAAAAAGATGTGGGCTAGAATGACATAAATTACCGATATATTTCCACGGGTGAATATATTACATTATCACATTGAAAGGAGACACTATTATTGTTTTGAATAGACCAGTGTTATGGTAGGTAGAGGTTTGTCTGAATTAGCTCAATTGGACCTTGTCTGGAGGCTACTTAGTCACTGCAAGGTTGTTGATAAACCCAAGAAGACTGACGTTGCACTCACGGCATCACGTCGATGCGATCAAGAATTCCTTGCTTCATTAATTCACGTTGACACACGCCCACACTCCATCTCCTAGTCGACGTCTAGAAAGTTCTCCATTATGTCACATTCAAGTATGTAAGCTGCATAATCTCGCGGATATTTGACCGATAGTCGCACTCTTCCCATACAGTTTCAGCTTGAAAAACTCCGTCTGCTTCCACAAGACTGACAAAGTGCTGTACACTGCCATTTGTACCAAAGTAGTACTTCTTGGCAGCAATCAGTGCCCGAGCGTTTGGTACGTGACGCAAGTGCCGCTTGATCGTCTGCAACACACAACAACAAAAATGAATGGGATTGATCTAGAAACTAATTGGGAGACTGCCTTACCTGGTACAGCTCTACTGCCACAGCCTCCGTGTAGATGGTCTCAGCCGTCAAGATGAGATCATATTGCATCTGCTCATACGTTTTCTGCTCCACTTCCTCCATGTATCGAGATATGTTACTCCATGCCCCTGCATAGAATTTGGCTCTCTTGAACAAATACTCGTCCACATTTCGTAGCACGTTCGGGCATGTTGTAAGCTCCAGTACCTCCTTATTATAGTCACTAAACGTCACTTGTTGTGCACCTCGCACTAATGCGTGGATACCTGGTAATCCGTGACCACAGCCTAGTTCCAGCACCGTCGCCGGCATTGGAGTACCCTGTGTCTCCATAAACTTGACGAGGTCCACAGCGCACTCCCAGAGCTTAAAACCGCCTTCATAAACCCCCCGTCTGCACGTCCGACGTGGTCAAAATGGAACTAATGGCACCTGTACGAGTCATAAAGTCCGCGTGTGTCGTGTTGACAATTTGAAACGTTTGATCACCTACTCGGACAGTGGAAAAGGCGACGGACGTGGCATTTGGATGATAGATAAATCGTTCACACTTGCGCAAACGTATAGAGGAATTGGACGGGGTAGAGACAGTAGTCGACGCTAATGGCATTGTCGTGGAGCTACTATCCACTGCAAAGTTAAACGAGAAGGACATGGTAGTCAATGGCTGAGAAATGACTTGAGCCGTTTTGAATTTGAAAGGCCTTCATGTATACTTATGTAAGTAGTAACATGGACAGCAAGAGCGGTCTTATAGCTTCACGTGGAACTGGAAAAGTGGTCGATCATGCTTTGAAAGGAATCATGTTGTTTTTAAAGTTGGCGATACATGTCCATCTATGCGTTTGAAAGCCGATGGATCACTTTGTTATGATGGAATGTCATTTAATTGACGAGGGTTTGCAGGCATGAAGCGTTGGTCATCACCGTTGTAGTACTGCACGCATTAGCACGAATCAAAGTCAAGCACTGCTAGGTGCACTACTAGGGCTACGTGCATGCGTGAAAGGCTCAAAATGATTATACATCGAACGCTAAGAGTTCGGAAATAGACACATCCAAGTACAATGCAAGTCGGTCCTTCAAACACGAATCGGGGGCATGAAGCACAAGTGAGAAGCACAAAGACTCCAAGTTTCGTAACTATTGCTCTATTTATTTGATGCTGCAGTTTTGATAAGAAAGTACAACGCGACCAATGTTCTCTTCAGCCAAACTTTTTGAGAGCAGATATCCACTTGTTTACCGTCTTCAAACGCTTGTCACGGTGTGTTTTCTTAGTAATCATCTGGATGCAAGCAGTCAGCATCTTTAAGCCTTTGCGCACGGTATGGTCCGAATAAGGATTCCAATCCTTTGACTGGTAGGACACTACCTTACTAAATGTCTTTACCACCTTGTCCACTTGATCTAGAGAGAAAAATACCATCTTGCATTCGTTCCAGTTGGTCCATTGCCAACACCAGTTGCTCCTGCTTCTTTTTTGTCGTACTTGAAAACCTCATATGCGAATGAATAGCTCTTGCCGGTTGAGATGAGTTAATCTTTTCATCCAGCAGTGTGAGGATGCTGGTACCAAGTCTGTGGCAAACACAAAATGAGTTAATCATGGATCAAAAAAGGTTATTGGGGTCTCTACTTGTACCTTTGCCACTCCATTTGCTTGGGTTTACTCGGAAAGTTTTTACTATAAGCAATGATGCCGTTTGCATAGCGCGTATATTCCTTTAACAGATTGTTTTGAACTGGGGTCTCAGTCTCGCCGATCCAACGACTCACGTCACTAGTAGAATACCGCACATCAATTTGATGCACGCCAAAGACATCTCCTGCCACCACTTGCTGCATTGCTGTAAGAGCCTTGATGATCTGGTCCGTTTTGGCACCAGGAGGGTGTGCATCCATGTCGCCAGCAAGATCATGATAAGTCTGCAGCTGATGCTCCACCGATTTACGTGCGCTTGCAGGCTTCGTATTTACAGACAACTGCTCAAGAGCAACAGGGATGCTCATTTCAAGGCGTTCTAGTTGGGTTCGAGCTCTGTGCCATGACAGTATACAAAAACAGAGTCACGGTCCTCGTAAGCATACAACAAGGCGCGCGTGTGAGTCGTACCGGTGAAAAGCAGCTCGTAGCGTCTCGTTCTTTGAACATGCATCAGTCAGTGCAGCGATAACAGAGCGCACATCCTCAATGTGTTCACCCGTCCACTCTAAGTTCGTAAACACATCAGCTGCAGCCTCTAACGCACGAGCAGCAACATCAGCTGCTACGTTGTCGGTAGTTTCATCGCTGCGACTAGATTGGTGCTTAAGGACACGCTTAATGTTAAACAATGCTATCACCCACGACTTCCTCGACTCGAACGGCATCCTCTTGTTAACAGTCTTTACCTTCATTATTTCTGTAAGAGCTTCGTGAGCAATCAAGAGATCATTGCGCTGTTTCTTCGTCTTCAATCCATTTTTCTCGACTCTTGTCTCGTTCTCCTCAAATACTTCTCGTTTCTGCTTCTTGCATCGACTGTCTTCTTCTTCTTCTTCAGCCTCATTGGACACGTATGACGTCGACTCTTCATGTAACAACAACGACAGTCCTTCTTCTCCTTTCTCCTCTTCCTTATAAACATGTTTCTTCTCCTTCCGTTTCCGTTTATCATGTCTTTCGTCCTGTTCTCTTGCATACTTAACGTCTACCACTTCCATTCCAGTCGCTATTTTCTCCAATCGATCGCCTAATGTCTTTTGCAATTGCATGGTACAATCCATTTGATCCATTAGACTCGCACTTCGATAACTAGACGCTTTGCCCTGTTCCAATTGATTCACTGCATCGCGCACTTCTGCCACCTTGACAAACGACGCCAAGACGCAATCAACGGAGTTCTTTAGACTGTTGAAATCGTCTTGTAACACGTCGTTTGAGCTGTAATGAAGTTCCGCGGGCTTTATGAGCGACAGGATCCGCTCGTACAGTGCCATCGTATCGTCTTGATCCATATTAATCCGGTGGACAGAGTGCGAGGGTAGCCACAATGAGTTTAGAAACGTAACCTCATGATTAGAAACAGCCTTGTAGAGTATATTTGAAATATATGAAACCTTGACAAACGTGGTCAGTTTGGTGAAAATAAAAGAAGCAAGTCAAATAAGTGAACCCAAACTAATCTGAAACGCTAAAATAAGAACTGAGAGAGATTGATTACTTATCAACGTAGACATCTCTGTCTGACTGTAATCGAGTTACCGGTCAAGTTTTGGCAACACACAAAGCAAAAGTGAACACCACGTAGTCATCTGATAGAAAGACCAGCGTACATGTTTTGGCAATCAATGGCCGTAGATGGCAACTTGAACACCACACAAGTCGTATTTTCCAACTTCTCCAAGAATGCAACAAGACGGCAGAGTGCTACATCAGATATATATGCTACGACAACTCTTCAAACAAACAGACAACGCTTTGTCTGTCGCCAGTAGCTCGTATCTTGTCATCCGTAAGCCCTGTGCTTCATGATCGAAGAGCTAGTCATGTGTCTCGCTAACATAACATCAGAGCACTCAAAACATCCTGATATTGCAGCTACAAGGTTTCAAGCACTTGCTTGAATTAGCAAACCTGTCGGTTGAGGCTGAAGCAGAACCACTCACATGAAGACCAGCTTTGTCATCTTAGAAATATGAACAAGTCCTGCGAGTTTCCAGCAATGACTACATTGTCCTTTTTGTTTGTTTGCGCTAGTTCAAGTACCAAGTCAAAAAGAATCAAGCTGACCGTGACAAATCCAAAATGCTGTTCAATGTACTTCATACGTTGAATGCAACCACTTTCTTGCTCCAAATGATAGAGCATTCTTTTTTCGTCTTGAAAAAAAGTCTGTAATGAAGGATTTGCCAGGAATGGGATGCCTGTTTTGGGGTTGAAGTTGTATCTCATTCGTCCAGTATTGTAATCCTTGGAAGTAAGATCCACACTCGTGTCGAGAAAATGCGTACGAGTGTTAACAATAACAACAGTTGCTTGGCATCATTTAAAAACGTCATAAAAGTACGAGAGAATGGTCTGAAGGTGAACATAGAGGTCTTACAGTCACTGACGTAAGGCCCCCAACATAATTGCAAAAAACGAAAGCAAGGTTCTAGCAGCCGTATCCTCATCAAGGCAGGGCAATGGAAGCAATGACGATGATCGAAATGGACATAAAGTGGATGCGATTATCAGTTTTCTATCAAATACAACACGTCTCTCACGAGAATTGCTGTCTGTCATCCCACGCTAGATCCATCTAAAACCGACGGAAAACGGCCATTCCTGTGACTTCAACAACATGTTCAATGTGTCGTATACACGACGTCCTGACTGTGAAACGATTTTTCACGTGCAAGATGAAGACTTTGTATAGTGATTTGACTGCTAGAACCCAACGATGGACAAAAAGGTGGCAATGAAGGACACAATTGCTATTCAACTATTTCAACTGTTTCACTCGTACGAATGACTATAGAAATTACATAAGTCTTACAAAGACAGATTCAAGTGATTCGATAGAAATGATAAAGTCTTACAGAGTGAAAAAGTCTTTTTGTTTCTCGAATAGAATGGAATAGCTCAAATCTGAACACGATAAAAATATGTACAGCAACGAAGTCAGTTGTTTACGTCTTCCATTGTAAAATCACCCCGCCACCATCTAGTCGGACACTTTTGTCGGACACTTTTGAATCGACACAATCAAGTCAGGCATTGTTCTCGTTTGACTCTCTCTACTTCTCTACAATGGACGTTACTCTCTCTGATCGCTTTA
Organism: Peronospora belbahrii; assembly: GCA_920618645.1. Classification (NCBI taxonomy): domain Eukaryota; phylum Oomycota; class Peronosporomycetes; order Peronosporales; family Peronosporaceae; genus Peronospora; species Peronospora belbahrii. Next base: position 142,877 of record CAKKTJ010000322.1, on the reverse strand, counting down.
ATCTGGAAAAACAAATGACGTTCTACCTTTCCTACCACTCGAATAAAATCAATCAGTATATTCACTTGGCTTGTATCTGGCCTACATTGGTATCAGGGCTTATTCTCCTCGCTCACACAAAGCCATTGGTCGAGACTCCATCTTTTCTGTCTTCTCTCCCTTATGGACACTTGGTGGTACTCAACTGGTCGGCCGTGACGACTGGCATCTACATGCTGTGGTACATGACTCTGGATATGTTTGCAGGCACTTTAGGGGCTGCTCTCATGGCAGTGTGCTTCCTATTTGCCAACTACTTTGTCATGGAAGGTGCTGACGTCCTGAACGTGCACAGCATGCATGTAGCTCTGGCTGTTCAAGCGATAACGTGGACTCTGCAGTTCATTGGCCACGGAGTCTTTGAACGCCGCCAACCTGCGCTCTTGGATAGCCCGGGCCAGGCCTTCATCACTGCCCCCATGTTCGTGCTACTCGAGATCTTGTTCCCGCTTGGCTATCGCCCGGACCTCTACCAGCGCGTGCTGAAACAGGCTCGGATCAATATCAAGAACTTTCAGGCCACCAAGACCATGTAAGGCCATTCATGCTTACGATGTAGGTTTCAGAAGAAGTACAAGTGTTTACCTGGCCAATACATCGACCGCACAAAATGAAGTGGCGTGAATTAGTGTTATGGTGTTTCAAAGGGATGTGATAATGATAATGACCATGTGTTGTCCATAAGACTTTACTCTGGTAGTGTCCGTGGCAGCATTATTGAATCAAAGATGGTGTTCATTCTCTCTAGGCAAGTATTCTTATTGCTTCAGTAAGCTATGTATGATGTCAACGCTCTAACTAGATTCCTCCCTTGTGTTAAGTGTGAGTTATCAAGAGTTCTTCTACGTTCATTGCCACATCACACTGTCTTTTTCATCTGTATGATTGTCTCAAGACAACTTATACTAGCGTGCTTCATAGTGCTAGTCATAGCTAACAAAGACTACTACGAAGTGTCGCTTATAATGCATCTTTGGATGAGTGTCCAAGCGTGCTTTTTGTAAAGTATTGCTTAAGTACGTTCCGCTCTGTAACTGAAACAGCGTGCATAAAAGTCATTTTACGCACGTTTGTTAAAGCGATCTAAATCCTTTAATTTAATCATTAAAAACAGGGTTTTATGTTCTATAATTAAGATATTAGCTTCGCTACCTCAGTTTTCGATCTTTCGTATTTCGAGCAAATGATGAGACTGTGGCTACTGCTGATGTATTGTATTCATACATCCAAGGACGTCGATGGTGCTACTACTACTGTAGAAGACCATCACTATTATCGTCCTTCAGGCACTGACGTGTCTGGATATCCTCCACCCAACTTCGCTGCCAATCATCGTAGTCCATGCCCGGCCCTGAATTCGTTGGCAAATCACGGTTATCTGCCTCGAGACGGCAAGTCATTGACTCCAGAGCTAATACAAAACGCTGTCATGGAAGTTTTCAATATCGATAAAGCATTGGTCAAAGAGTTTACGAGTCAATTGCCACAGCACCTGACGCTCGCACACCTGAGTATCCACGGCTTGATTGAGCACGACGCGTCGCTGGTACATGATGATTCATACTTGAAGAACAACCCTGCGCAGATCAATGCCACGTTGGTGACTCAGTTCTTTGATCATTGTAAAGATCACCAGTTTGACAAACGGTCCTTGGCAGCAGTGAGACGACAGAGAGAAGCACAATGCAAGAAAGAAAATCCAGAGTACGCGTTTTCGATCAAAGAGCAAGTTTCGGCGTATGGTGAATCGGCGCTGGTGCTTCTAGCAATGGGAAATTATGAGTCAAAGATTATTTCAGCAAAGCATGCCACGTCCTTTTTAGTGGACGAGAAGATTCCGGATGATTTCCAGCGGAGTAACAAGCCGATCAGCATGACAACAACACTTTACCTGGCTGCACAGATTAAACTGATAGCGTCATTGGGTGGTTGAGGTGAGAGAGAGGGGAGAAGAAGAAGACAAGAGGAGAGGGGAGGATAGGATAGGATAGGAGACGTATTATGATCATTGCAATGCATACAGTTCTTCATCTTTATTGAGCCTTCTGCATATTGTTTATCTGTTCGAAGTGTACCCATTGCCAAGGGCATAATGGCTAGTTCTGTAATATTGGAGCTTGTCCAAATCTGCGACGTGTGCTCTCACTCTCCTGATCGATCAGCTTTCGAACCTGAGGCAGAAGATATCTGATCTTCGTTTGTCTCGATGATTCTTCCGTCGCTTTTTCTACATCGTGTGCCTCGTATTGCTCACGTCCTACGCAATTTCTCAGCATCATCACCATCTTCTTCGTCTTCTTCTACTTCTTTGTATTCTACATCGTCGAATGATTCCATGACACATTTTGGTTTTCAACAAGTGCCTGAGAAGGATAAAGAGCGAATGGTGGCGTCTGTTTTCCATAATGTCGCTGAACGGTAATAGGAATACTTGTCATTGTTGATATTGACTCTTGGCAATGGTTCATAACCTCCACTTTTGTATTTAGATATGACGTGATGAATGATTTCATGAGTGGTGGTATGCACCGTGTGTGGAAGGATTCATTTGTAGAGACGTTACATCCTGTAGGTCCGTTGAAATGTCTGGATGTGGCTGGAGGCACTGGAGATATTGCGTTTCGTATAGCTGAGCATATATCCAAGACTTCTAGTGGCACTGAAGGATCACAGATTACCGTATGTGACATCAACTCGTCCATGCTTCAGGTAGGAAAAGAACGTGTAGCAAACGTTTTGCCACACGTAGACCCGTCGCTCTTCCACTGGGTTGAGGGCAATGCCGAACATTTGGAGTTTGAGAGCAACTCTTTTGACGTCTATACTATCGTCTTTGGTATCCGTAACGTTACTCACGTTGATCGAGCAATTCAAGAAGCTTACAGAGTACTCAAGCCTGGAGGTCGCTTCATGTGCATGGAGTTTAGCCAAGTGCCTAACCCGATCATTCGTCAACTCTACGACGCTGTAAGGATGGTTGAATCATGGTTGCGTTGGGTGATAGCTTACATTTAATATTTGCTGATTGTGATTGTGATAGTATTCCTTCAATGTGATCCCGTTGTTAGGAGAAAAGGTCGCGAACGACCGTGCATCATACCAGGTAAAAACAAGTATGTTTGCAGTCTTGATTGAGTTGTAATGTTCACTCATTGGTTTGTTCATGATGCAGTACTTGGTTGAAAGTATCCGTCGATTTTTACCTCAGGAGAAGTTTAAAGCGATGATAGCGGACGCTGGCTTCACCCACGTGACTTACACGAATTTCACTTTCGGTGTTACGGCCATGCACTCTGGCTACAAGTTCTAATCATGTGGCATCATATGCCGCATTAAGTGGTTGACTGCTTGTTCGAGAAGCTGTGGCTGCTTGATTTTGAATGTTGAGCAATGTGCAGCAAGCTGAGAGACAAGCTCAATTTCTCATCATCCAATGCACTTTTCAATGTTTCTTGTCTGCGTCGTCACCTGCAACGTTGTCTATCCTGAAGTAAACGGTTGTGATGTGGATATGAGCATTCGAAGATGAACTACGAGCGTAGATAAGCATGAAATACATCTGTAACTAGTAGTCTCAGTGTCCTACGACAAATTGATCGCTCATTTATACACTGGCCGACTCAAGTACTCTGTTTCGATGACAACGAATCCACGCTTGTGGTAAGAGTTGAGGATGTTTGTATGTCAATTCTTTGACTTGGACAAACCGAAAGCAAATGAACATGAAGTTTGCAACGCTTAGCGTGATTTTACGTGCACAACTACAGGACGAGACGTTGATATCACATCATTAGTTTGCAGCTTTGGATCGTGAGGAGCATGAGCCCAACAAGTTTTGAAAAGCACCACTCACTATAATGGTAACAATCCGTTAATACAATCTAACTATGGCACCGCGCATGGTGACTACATAGCCAACGCGTTCGACTCAACGTTGATGAGGTTTCATAAGTCACATTGCAGCGGTATAACGTCGCCCAACTGCTGCGTTCAGAGCGAGACACCAGACCTTCTTCACTAACGAAAGCATCTAGCAAGTTTCGGATATATTTGCGTTTGTCCTCATTGAATATAAGGCGGGTGAGCTTTTCAAGCACTTCTTGCGCCTTTGCTGGGTCTTGAGCATTCAATTGCTGCTCCATCGGTCCAAGCTCGACTTCAGTTACGGGGTTGACAGTTGCTAGCTCCATGTGTTCCAATGCACGATAAAATGTTCGAAGTTCGTGCCACGGATGGGGGCCAGCAAGTCCGCCTGTTTTCTCAATGCTCGATCCGGAAGATACGATAGCGCGGGCCTCAAGGAACAGCATTGTCTCTCGTACTAGCGGCATCACAAGCGGCAGCAAAGAAGCTGTGACGCTCACACCAAACTTTGGCGTAGTGCAGACAGTGCACGGCACGGCAAAGTTTGATTCATATGACTCGCACGTGAAAATGAGTGGGAAACGCAATTCTTCTGCCCGTTGTTGTTGTAGATGCTGGAGCTTGGAGACCCATTGCTCTACTGAGTAGAAGCTGGTACGCTTTGTTGAATCGAGCGCCAGCTCTACTGGAGCCAAGAAGAGACACAAACTCGGCGGTAATGACTCGAGTGCTACGTCGCCAAGCTCGTGAACATCATTTTCAATTCTGTAGGAACCTTGATCCCTGCCACTAGTTTCACGCTCAGGTTCACCTGAAGATGGTATATCTTTTGACGTACAGGACGTGACTAGACCTTTCCTGTTTGTCATTACAGAATGCATGTGAGGACCAGTCGAGTTTGCCATCGTGAGTAAACGTGACACCTCGCATTTATTTGGCTGGAAAAACGCGTGGTTCAGGATTGAGTCAACGGAAGGTCTGGATGTCCAACAGCGCTGGAAACACTGATGCAAAATGTCTTTCACATCGTCGTTTTGCACGAACTGAGCAATCGATCGCTCAAAAAAGCAAGGGCTTGCTACTTCTCTATCAATACCTGAAGCGTTTAAGCGTCGGAATACATCATGTCGTGTCGTGCAGCCTTGAAACTCTTCAAGTTGTCGATCCAAGACGTACATCTTTAGAATAATGACTCCGAGACTCCAGACATCCAACGCAGGAGAAGTACGGCAGCTATTTGCGTTTTTCAGTGCAAATAAAGCATACTCAGGAGCCACGTACTCGGCTTGGCAAACGCCAAAAGTATCCACATCAGTAAACGGAATGCTGTGTCCTGATTTTGAAGCGTGTTCAAGACCCCAGAGCTTCAAACGTCCACCAGGTGAGTATGCTACAAAGCTGTCCGTATGCAAAGCACCATGAACAAGCTCTCGGCTGTGGAGAGCACGGACTGCTGTCACCACATGAGAGATTTGCTGAGATGATGGCATACGTGCGGTAGCAACGTAAGAACTTAGCGTAATGTAGCTCGGCATTTCCAGCACCAGGATGCAGCAGTTTATGGTCACAATGTTTGGTACCATCATGGAACTCTCGCTGACTAGTTCGTATTTGAGAGCAGTGTCGTGGATACATGGAGCAAAAGCTCGTGTGGAGTCGTCATATTGCAAGCAGGAAAGCGCATAACTCTCTTGTTCTGCCAATTCAGCGTCATCTTCGATAAATATCTTGAGCAAAAGCTTGGAGGATGAAACCAGCATGGAAGTTCGTGACCCTCCACAGCTGTTGAGTTGGCAATCGATAAAAAATGCGAGCGGTGTTTCTTTGACCCTTGTCCCTGACGTGAACGAATACTCGTAACCATTTATAGTGAGCAGCGAGGGGAAAGCAATACTGCTGACACTGAGTTTAGCCTCAAGTAACGCCTTGAGTGTCAATCGATGCTGTTTTCGGGTTACAAGACGCTTTTGGGCTGGTGTCGTGATAGGAGAACTTTTAGCGCTGAACAACTCTTGCAAGTGATTGCTGGTGCCGTCCTTGCGACTAGATGTTGCTTTTTTCGAGTGGGCTATTGAGATGTTTATCGAGGAATTAACATGGACGTAGCATGCTGATGTTGACGCAATTTTAATCGGGTGCGTTGACTCGACGTTTGCATCAGCGTGCGTGACGTCTAGCATCACGCAAGAGTTTCGGTCATGTGCATCAAAATAGTGGTTATCACCAGATGACAGTCGGCTTCGAGAAAGGTCGCTATCGGCAGTTGTAAAATCGCCTGACGTCTCCAAACTGTCGCGTGATATCTTGCCAAATGGGTGAGGTAACCCAAGTATGGCGTCCGTTTCCCGGTCTTGCATTCGCCTACGTTTTCTTTTGACGTAAGCTAGTACGAAAGCTACAACCAGCATGGCAAATACCGCAATGGCTACGATAGTGACAGGTAGTGCACTCTCGTCGCTGTCAATTTGAGTAGCTGTAACACTGTCATCAGTTCCTGACAATGAGGTTGGTAGTGCAATATGAGCTTTCGTCCTTGTCGGTCCAACGTCAGGTTCATGCTTTTCTTGGCTGAACAAGCCAAAGGTTGAAAGCGCAACGCTTTCAGCCTTTAGCACTTGATCATTTATCCAAGCCGCCAATTGCTTTGTGTGAGCAGAAGTTTCCACTACTAGGTTCAATTGATCATTGCCTCGTAGGTCTATGCTTGATACAGTGCTTGGTAGAGCGTAAAGAGACGTTGGGACATTCTTGAAATGGTTGTGACGTAGGTCGCTATCTTAGTGGAAACAAGGATGGTAAGCTGGTGTTGTACAAGAGGAAATAGTGATGGCTATCTAGTCAAGTAGAACTTACATGAAAGAGAGCGCAGAGTCACCTATAACAAAGCCATCTTCAAACGTGATTGAAATGTTACTGAGGCCGCAATCAATAATTGATCTGGATGCAACAAGGACAATGTGAGAATGGTTTGATCTCGTGTGAGCAATGAAGTATAACGTAACGTACATTTGCTGAATGGAAGATGGAAGCAACAAATGAAGGTTGCTATCAGCTAGAGGAATTGATTCCAAATGTCTAGTACATAGGATCGATAGAACATGGATGGTCAATCTCGCGTAATAACATCCTATGGTTGTCTTTACTTACAATGTCTCGAGGGCGGAGAGGTTGGCAAAAGCCGTAGATGCAATACTTACGGGAATAGTTGGTTTGAAACCTGAAGCAGCCGACAAGGAGAAGCTGGTGATTGACGGTGACACAAGGGCATGAACGTTTGAGAAAGTTGAGGACAGGTTCATGTTGGACATGGACGCTGTCACGTATATGCCATCATCCACATAGTAGTCTTGCACTAGTGATGGATCGAACGAAGCTGACGAGACAGTGATTGTATCGTTAGTAATGCAGCTTACGACCCACTTTGTCGATGAGTGTGAACTGAGTGCAACGCTATTATTGCAAGCGAGCGTGTTTGATGAAGTCGGAGGTGCTGCACTGATAGTTCTGCTGTAAAATGCCAACAGGGTTGCAGACAACCGCACAAATTGGATCCGCATCGAGCGCACCAGCTGGAGTTAAAGGTAGCAAGCTTCTCTTGAATGAGTGTACGCGCTGAGCGTGGAAATGCCTTCTTGGAACAGCAAGTGAGAATGAAGCAGCAAAGAGACGAGCAGGAACGAGGAAGGAACTCAAATGAAACAGCTTGACGGTCCGTAATGAGCTTGTAAACCTCTCATCTGGATAGCGACCGCACTCGAGGGGTCAAGGATACCTGATTGAAACTTGACCAGATCTTCCGTTTCAGCGGCCAACTGACCTTCCAAACAGCTTTTGCAAGTCCTTGACTGATGCCTGCAGGCAATGCCTTGCTCAAATTCGTTTGCGTCGTACAGCATGAAATACCTGGGCACGAACTACGAGTAGAAACCTAAGCAGTAAGCGCTTTATTAGACGCGCAAAGCACGGGTGCTAAAAAACGATATTACATGAAGTAATTGCCAAAACGTTCACGCACTTCTTGAACCATCAGGTCGAAACCGATCTGGTCCGTCGTGTCGTTTCGTGCACAATGTTTGCCCGCCTTTTCATCAGAATACTGACTTCTTGCTGGACGTAGCTGGCTGAGGCATTCGGCTCACTCCTGTCACACGCACCTCATAGCAGTGTATTATAAGTGGTTGATAGCAAACTCACACGAGTGTATTGAGCTTGAGTAATTTGTGTTCGTAGCTTGAAAAAATAGTCCTTTACATATGTCTCGCCTCTTGCTGGCTTGCAGTTCAGCTGCAGCCTAGTAATTCTCTGGATATTATCGAGACCATTTGCCCGGACCTTGATGCTGATTTACACCACACCTTGGCGGAACATAGCAGAAGCCACACTCATGAAAGCCGTAATGTTGGCGCCCGTGTGGAGATCGCCGCTGGCGTTAAATTCCTCTGCGGAAGCTGCCACGCGGTCGTGCAGCTTGTACATGTATTCTTTACAGACAGAAACGTTCACATGCACGGTTAGAGCTTCTCAAACGTTTACGTGCTGACAAAGTCGTACCTTTAACGATCTTGTCCAGCTCGTGGTCGGATAGTTGCGTAGACGCTCCGAGGTTTTTCGTGATAAGTGCAAAGGAAGCACCATTGGAAGCCTTGTTGGGACCGAAAGCCAGACCGTGCTGCTTAATAAGACGGACGGCTTCGTCGGTGCAGGGGAAGTTAGCACCTTCAAAAATTCCCTTGCATCCGTTCTTCACAAGCAAACGGACTGTATCGGCGTCCACATCGTTCTGGATTGCGCACGGAAAGGCGTAGTCACATGGCGTTTCCCACAGACGACCTTCCTCACTCGGGTGATAGTTGGCCGTGGTGGATGACATAATGTAAGCGCCGAGACGCGCATTGCGCTCCTCCTTGATACGCATGAGCTCTGCGAGACTCTTCTTCGTCAATCCCTGCTCCTCAATCACGTAGCCAAAGTTGTCGCTCATTCCGATAGGAATAGCACCCAGGTCTAGCAGTTTATGTGCCACGTTAAGAGCCACAGTCCCACTGCCCGAGATAAGGCAGCGCTTTCCCTTGAAGGACTCTCCACGCAGCTCGAGAATACGGTTAGCAAAATGCGCCACACCATATCCAGTTACCTGTGGGTAATGATAAGCACCTCCACTCAGAATACCTTCAGTACCTCCAGGGTGGAGCTGACGCAAACGTTTGTACTGCCCAAACATGTACCCAATCTCCTGTGGTCCGACGCCAACACCAGACGTCGGTACATCAGTGTGTGGACCAATGTAGTTGGCCAATTCTGTCATGTATGACTGGCAAAAGCGCATAATCTCCGACTCGCTCTTATCCATCGGGTTAAAGTCCGATCCACCGTGCGCACCTCCATATGGACCAGCCAGTGCATTGCGAAAAATGGTCTCAAAGCCCAAAAACTTGGCAATACCGTGAGTAGTTTCCGGATGGAAGCGTAATCCACCCATATACGGACCTAAAGCACTAGAGAACTGCACACGAAAGCCGCGATTCACACGACTACTGCCCTCATCGTCAATCCATGGCACACGGAATTGAATTACACGTTCTGGCTCCATGAGCGTTTTCATAACCCACGCGTACTTGGGATAACGATCAAAGACAGGTACAACGGAATTGACAAAGTTTTGCACGGCTTGCACGTACTCTTCCTGTAAGAAGCGGTTGGTAGAAATTAATAGCTTGTTAGAAAGAAAAGATAAATACCAACATTTTAAGATATGGGGGAGTTTCATACCTGATTGGGATCACGACGAATTACCTCATCCATTAGCATGTCGGCAGCCTCTTGACCATTGCGGAATCGTTTGTCACCTCCGCGACGAAACAGCGGCTTGTTTTTCCAGTGCTTTTTACCGTGGGTTGTACCGTGTACGTCCGACATGAGTGATGATCCAGCACGTGTATACAAGGGCGTCACATGGAGTTGAGAGCGGCGGACGAGGGATGCCAGCATGATGAAGGATTACAATGTTGATTGGACGTTAATACGTGACTGAATGGCACGGAAGACTCATGGGTTTTAGGAAGGTAGATTGTGCTACTAAATACTAATTGATACAGGTTATTAGAATATGTAAGATATACTGATCAAGTTGCTATGTTATATTTTGTGGTACACATAGCGATATAAGAGGGTATATATTATAAAAGCTGGTTTGTCCTGCAAATGGTGCGCAATGTTTGCTGTCTTTGATGTTTGATATTAAGATAAAAAGATCTAGCGCCATCAAGTTTATTGGATCATCGTGAAGCAGCTCAAATGATGATCATTTTTCATACTCAAATACTACTTAACTGACTTGAATACAGTATTTACCTTCGTAGCGTGTAACTTTACTCAGCGTTTCGCTTTCCTTGTAAACTCACCTCGAAACTCGATTTCATCATTCCTTCATGCATTTCGCTTGTAAATTCATCCATTCGCATCAAAGGAACAATAGGATATATTAACAAAGCTCTACAAAATGAATAAGCTTATTAAACACGGAACAAAAACGCAAAAAAGGACATTTGTCATCTGTGCATGGAACACCATAGAGTGCCTCAAATAAAGATGTTACACCATATAGAAAATGGCCAGCACTCACCTCCACTCGTGGCAATACACAAGTATCCGTGCGTTTTGTGAAACGACCTTGGAAGCACACGCCGGTTTGTCATAACCACTCCACACGGTAAGAGGTTTTGCAGCTTTGCTTGTGAAGCTAACAGTGCTGCTATGAATTTTGAACGCGTATGTCTTCGTATAGCGCTTGTATTCTACACAAGGAATACAAACCAATTACCAACAACAAGAAAATGTTTTTCAAGAATTTGCATTTTGATCGTTACCAAAGATAAGCTCTAAATGCTTTTTTAACATGTACGGGCAGGCTACGTACTACCTTTACTTCGTCATTGACTCTATTCGCGAAAGCACGTTACGCAGCACTGCGTTTCTTGCAGGTTTGTAGCTCCAAGCACTTACAGGAAGTAGGTGACAACAACGGCAGTGACAGCAGCAACGCTGCTAACAGCCACGGAGGCGGCACCAGATGATCCAGACATGTCAGAACCGGAGCCCACACCAAGCGATTCAGACATGTCAGAACCGGAGCCCATATCAGACGATTCAGACGTAATCGTAGTCGGAGCTGAGTTGAGGGTAGCAGAGTCGGGGGCGTTAGCAGAGTCGAGGGTTGCAGTGACGGTGGAGGGAGCAGAGTTGGAGGAAGCAGAGTCGACGGCAGCAGAGTCGACGGCTAAAGCAGAGTCGGAGGCGTTAGCAGAGTCGAGGGCGTTAGCAGAGTCGGTGGCTAAAGCAGAGTCGAGGGCGTTAGCAGAGTCGAGGGTGTTAGCAGAGTCGAGGGCGTTAGCAGAGTCGAGGGTGTTAGCAGAGCCAGTGGAAGTCGTGGTCGTTGCAGTACTCATTTCACCAGTTGAGCCAGCTTCCTGTCCGGCAGTGACAGCGATGACAAGAGCAGCAGCAGCGAGGAAACCGAAGACTTTCATGATACTTGGAGTAGAGATAGAGTGTAGAGTAGTAAGCTGCTTGGCAGTTGCTGGTAAATGTGAGAATGAAAAGATGCTTGTCGTACGCTTCGATGCTTCTTTTCCAACCATAACCCTACGTCACCCCTTTATGCTTTTTCTCTTGCATTACGACCGACAGCAAACAGATGGAAACAGGAAAGGCAGGGACAACCGAATGTTGTTTGCTATCGTATAATGTTGTAGTATTGAAAAATTGCTATGAGAAATTTATATCAAACAATCCAATAGTATAATCAAGTGAGCAAGCGTAAGACCTTGAGCTCGTCTAGCTTGAACGTAGTATTGTCTCTTTTCTACTTCATTACCAATGCGCTCTCTATCACCTGACCTCGCAATGAATGTGTGGATATCATTATAGAGGCTGGCAGCTTTCAACGGTACATTCCCACACACTCAAGTCTATGCTGATAAATAAAATAGCTACGCATTTAAACATAGGGACAGTGAAAAGTACTAATAATACTTGGGTCTTCGCTTCTTGTCACCACCACAGCTGGACAATGGAAACCAACACTCTACCAATCACAAGATAGGCTTAGCTTCAGCGCGGCATAATTCCCACCGGCTGTTGGCTAGCAACTCCATGCTTTTGCAAGAACCTCATATAAGATCGTGTCGACCGACGACAGACGATACTTGTCGCTTAACTCGCTAATTTTTCCTTGGACTCAAAGCCTATACAAAACAAAGTCGATCAGACTAATGGTAGTGGCGCATCTGGTACATTTTGAATCAAGTAGATTTGTGGAGAAAATCTTATCTTCTACCTAGAGTTCAATGAAAATATATAGACACACACATCTGTTGCACATTATAAGCGCTTTCTTGCAAAAACAGCATGTCCAAAAAATAGGCAATTGCTTCGTACAGCTTCTCTTTTGTTTTATTATTGGAGAAAAATGCATTGTTATTGGTCAAATATGAAACAAGTGATAGAAATTTTCAAAAAAGTTTGTTGAGAGATTAGGTGCGGGCAATGAGCCAGACCTAACAAATGTCGCTATTTTTTAAGCTGAAAAAAAACTGATAGAAAAATCCATCGCACCCAACGTATTTCGTGTCTTGTCGTAAAAGTGCGTGCGTGCGATATCTTCCTCATCATAGCATCGTGACAAGTCCGAGCAATCCCGCAAAGGTCCAGGCAGTAGTGGTAGCAATCGGTATTGGAGCGCTTGAGGTTTCCGATGGGATCTTCATTGAGTTTGATTGGGATGAGTCTGTAACTTTTTTGTGCTTTTTCATTACGGGAGACTCGACATCATCCGTATCGGCAAAGCTACCACTGTGACTATCGGTCATTGGAGCAGGGTTGGCTGCCCATACTGGACCTGGGGCTTCCGTTGCTGGAGCAACATTGGAAGGAGGGGCTAAAGTAGCAGGATCAATTCCATTTGCTGCAGCAGTCATTCCTGGAGCTGTAGTTACTGGAAAGTCACTAGGAGGGGCAGTAGTATCAGCAGCAGTAGTGTCTGTCATGACGCTACCTGCTTGTCCTCCAGTATTGGTGTCTTGAGCACCAGCGACAATTATCGCACACACCACCACCAAAGCAGCAAATACACTAGATTTCATTCGAATCGAAGCTGGTAGTAAAGAGTAGCAGGTAAATGGAGATATGTGATTTGTTTAGTGCCAGGAGAATGTGATCTAGACTGGTTAGAGGTATATGACGCGACTTGGACTCGATTGAAAGGTGTCGAGTGATGGTAGAAGAAGCTGACTACGGATTGCTACGTCCCATGTATATTCGATCAGTCTCTCAAACACCTTGATTGATTTTGGTTCTGTTGATCTCATAAGAGATCGTCTCGCTTTCTCGAGACGTTTCGATGGAAAAGATCAAGCCGTTTGAGAGAACATCAACGCTATGATTGCAATGCAGATATTTATGTCGAGAGCTATTACATTACAAGTATGATTTGGAGCTGAATAGCGACGACACTACTGCATTAATTCTTGGATTGCGATAGTGCCGATATATCTTGAAATATGGATACTGTAGAAGACATGTTGCAAGTGTTTCTAGCATCATTTCATTTGTATAATGTTTGTGTCAATAATGGTAGGATGTAGATAAGCAATGAACAATCACGTCGTTTGCAATAGTGAGTAGCGCGAGTACAGCATGATGGAAGAATGCAGTAGCTGTAGCGTCATACATAAACATTGAGACCTCATTGCTATGATCGAAAGATTATGTTCTACACGAAGCCTCATACATTTTTTTTTCGCTGCTCGATATTGCCATCGTACTTGGTTGCCATCTACACTTGCAGGGCCAGGCCATTGTAAACATGAAACAACCGTCATGTGATAAAATTAACTTGCTCATTGCTACGTTTGAACGTCTCTAATTTATCGAAACAGTCGAGTAGAAAGCTCAAGCTCACGTGATAGTCGGCGCTCACGCAATTGGATCGTATATAATTGGTGTGTCTGTTGGTACATAAATGTAGCTACGGGTATAGCAAGGGACTACCAAACCATGCTAAGTCTCTTGATTACATTCACAAATCCAGATTCTGTGCCAGATACAAGAACAATTAGAAAACGAAACGATAGTCTTTTTACGAGGCGTTCTTCATCCGATCTTTGTAGACACAAAGTTTAATACATCTGAACGTATTAGAGATCCATCGAAACTCGGTGGAAACAACAATTACTTACCAAGTAACGTAGGAAAGCTTCTCCAACAGCAAGCATTTAGTTTTTTTTAAATAACGTAAAAGTCCGAATCGAGTCATTTTCACATTACTTTATGCACCCAAATGTTTGGTGTCTACAAGCACAACCGAAAATGTCGTTTGTTTTCAGATAGTCTAAAGCCATGGGTCCTCCTTTTTCGGTAGTCTCTCGTTGGCTTTGATGCTAATAACTCGTTTGCCAAAGATACTGAAGTGGTAGCCAGGTTCAAACCTGTCCATGGGGTTCGTACGAACAAAAAATAAGATGACGGAACCCGTTACGATGATAATGAAAATGTCCGTCACTGTCGAGATATAAGCCTCGCTAACGGAGACACCAACTGCGATTTTGCTGTTGTATGCATTGTGAAAAGTAATACCACCAACAACACCTCCAATGGACCATGCAGTGAGAATTAATCCGTGCATTGCACCGATGTTAAAGGCGCCAAACATGTCCGTGAGGAAAGCTGGGATGGTACCAAATCCCCCACCATAGCTTGCCGTGAGAATAAAAATTTCCGCCACAAAAGCCGTGTATTGACGGTTGCGAATCAACATTGGGGTTGTCCCTACGATGACAATCTGCAAGAGCAGGGTCGTATAGAATACGCACTTGCGTGCAAACGAGTGCTCGATATTGAAATAACGAGCAGCGACGTCGGATGCTAGGGAGAAGAAAAGCCGACCAAAGCAGTTGAACACGCCGTTGATTGATACGATGTTAGCTGCATGGTCACCTGTTTGACCGAAAATGTCAGTGCACATGCTGGAAAGCTCGGATAGGACGACCAACCCGTAGATCTGATTGGCAAAGAACATGAGGTACATACACAGGAAGTCCAATGTCTTGATAGCGTCGATCAACGACAATTTGCTCACCTGGGCATTTGTACTGATGATAAAATCAATATCATTCTCAGATCCAGCAGATTCGTAACGATCCTTTAGTACCACAATGTCTGTCGTTGTTCTAGAGTCGTCGACAACTTCGCCATGAATGTTCAGTCCGCCAACAGTAAAGTCAAGGTGAGGCGTTCGCAGGACGATGGCGCACAAGTACATTGTGCCAGCCATTGCAGATCCAACAACCACAAACGTCGATGAAACGCCGACCGTTTTAATGCACGGTCGATAGACTTTTGCCCATACTACAGCTCCGGCGCCATATCCTGCAACAGCAAATCCTGCCGCAGTGCCACGGTAATCCGGAAACCACTTCTGCAACGCTGATATGGGAGCGATGTAGCAAAGTCCCATGCCAAAGCCACAGAACAGACCATACCCGACGTAAACTGCAGCAATCTCCTTGTACGCAACACCGATAGCCACAATCACGTGACCCAATAGGAATGCCGACGTACCGAGCACCACACCGTAGCGTGGGCCGTGGCGTTCGATCCAAGGACCCATAATAGCCGTCGTCGTACCGAAAGTGCCTACTGCAAAGTAGAAAGCGTTCACAGCATTGCTAGCCTTTATGTCATTGTAGACATAATTATCGATGGGCTTGTTGAACACTGACCAAGAGTAGAGTGATCCGATGCAGAACTGGACCAGAAAACTTGCGAGAAAGAGATACCATCGCGAAAATCGAAGACAGTGAGACGAATAGTACCGGTCCTTACCCAGGTAAAAGGTAAAAAGCCATTCTTCTGCGTCGTACTGCTCTGGCGAGCAAAGCTTTCTTGGCGTTGTCCAATGGTTTGCAATTCTTTCTCGGATGGTTTGCATGCACGATTTCTTCATCTCCTTTGTCGTAGCCATTGTTTTATCAACGAAGACAAACGGCTTCGGGACCAAAAGAGTTTCAAGACTTGTGCTTTAAGTGACAAGGACCTTAGCTAGTAGCTAGCCGAAAGAAAAATGCAACAGCTCTTTGGTGCCTTGCACTCAACTAGCTCATCACAGCCAGTGTGAAAGAATCAACTGTCGCGTAGTTGCAGATGGCAAAGCTCCATATAAACGAAAATGCAGAGAGAGTCATAGAAAAAATGACAACCTGACCAGACCTACGGCGCGTCTTATTCAGACTATAGTGGGTCTATCTACTGCAAAGTACAGTTTGTGATGGAGGCTGCAACAAGATTGGATAGTAGAGCTATCAAGATGATAAGGAGCCATCTTTAACGTCACTAATGGATACTGTGTCGTTTATTTCTCGACTGGAAGCAGCTGGACGCTCGTCGTAAGTCGTTTGTTGGTTTAACTGGGAGTCACATGTAAAGCTACATGGCTTTCAATCTACAACTCAAGGTGTCGTTTGTCAGTGGTTCACGTTTTGCCATCAAGTATTACTAATGCCACAACTTCGGCTTGATCGAAACTATGAAACACATGAATTGATCCTCATCATTACAAAGTCAAAGAGTTCGACCACTAGACTGAATCAAGCAGCGGCTCCTCCTTCGTTAAACTCGGCTTGCCCTTAACGTTAACAATGCGTCTGCCAAAGAGGCTAAGGTGGTAGCCCGGAGCAAAACGATCGGCGGCATTGGTACGCACGAAAAAGAGAACCACGAAGCCAACGATTACAATGATCAAAATACGGTGAACTGTGTAGATGTACGCTTCATCGATCTCCCAACCATCCGTGATATGGTCACTGTACGTGTGATTAAATGTGATGCCTCCTACAACACCACCGATTGACCACGCCGTCAGGATAAATCCATGCATTGCACCGATATTGAAGGCGCCAAACATGTTGGTCAAAAAAGCCGGAATCGTTCCAAAACCACCGCCGTAACTAGCTGTTAGGATGAACACTTCCGCGACAAACGCAGAATAGTTGTTGTTGCGCATAAAAATCGAGATCGTACTGAGGATAATTGCCTGCGATGCCAACGTGTAGAAATACAAGCATTTACAAGCGAAAGCATGTTCCATGTTGAATTTCCGCACGACAAAGTCGGACAGGAGTGGGAACACTAAGCGGCCGCAGCAGTTGAACACACCGTTGATGGACACAATATTCGAAGCTTGACTGGCAGACTTGTTAAAGATATCCGTACACATACTGGAAAGCTTGGACAATACGATGAGACCGTAGAGTTGATTCCCAAAGAACATAATGTACATGCATACAAAGTCCGGCGTCTTAATGGCATCAATTAATGTGAGCTTTCGAACCAACGTGTTCGTAGCTATCATTGGCTCGACACTCTCTTGACTATCTTGTCCGGTTGGTGTCGTGATAAACTTGTACTCGTTAGACGACCGAATACTGACCTTCTCATCATGTTGAATGAGTTTATCAGCTTGATCGATGACTTCTCCGTGCATATTAAGTCCGCTTACCTGAAAATCGAGGTGCGGTGAGCGCAGAACGATAGCCGACATATACATTGCAAAAGCCATCACCGAACCAATGAGGATAAATGTAGATGACAATCCAATAGCATCAATGCATGGAAGATAGATTTTGGCCCATACGACCGCCCCGGCACCATATCCACCGACTGCAAAGCCTGCAGCAGTACCACGGTAGTCAGGAAACCATTTCTGCAACGTCGATACGGGAGAAATATAGCAGAGTCCCATGCCAAAACCACAGAAAACACCATACCCAATGTAAATAGCTGTGATTGCCTTGTAGTGCACGCCAATCGCAATGATGATATTACCAATGAGGAAAGACGAAGTACCAATGAATACTCCTGCACGAGGTCCATGACGTTCGATCCATGGACCCATTATTGCTGTGGTCATTCCAAAAACGCCAACCGCAATGTAAAAGGCGTTAACTGCACGACCAGCTTTTTCATTGTTGTAAACATGCAAGTCAATGGGCTTATTGAATACGGACCATGCGTAAAGCGAACCAATACAGAATTGCACAAGAAAGCTTGCAAAAAAGAGATACCATCGAGTAAAACGTAGCAATGGCAACGTAAAGTACTTGTTCTTGCCAAGGTAGCATGTAATCAGCCATTGTTCAGCTGCATCTTGTTCGGCTGTCCGGTGTTTAAGCGGTACTGTCCAATGACCAACAATCATGTCTCTTGTACCTTTCAGACATGTTTTGTTCTGTTTCGAGTCAATGGTAACCGGATTTTCAATCTCCATACCAAGAGAGATGAAGAAAGCAAATAGTTGCAAGAAGAGTAGGAGTTTACACTTTGAAAAGTGAGTTACGAGATTGTTGTCAAGAAGACGCCTCGACTAGCTACCGGTAGGACCTTCACTCAGTAGTACCGCAATCATTCCTGTGATTATGGGACAATGTTTACGCCACACGTGGGTACAAGATTGTGGGTACATGATGGGGGCACTCGCTGATTAACTGAAGTAACTCAGTATCCAGTAAAGACCCAGTAGAGTGTATCCAGTAGGTAGGACAAGAGGCTTAGAGGTAGCAAGTAGCTTGTGAACTAAGGACCTAAATAAATCACTTTGCATTTTGCACCAAACTACAAAGTGACCTTTTCTTTAGAGATTACAGTCATAAAACTCAAGCTTCTAGCATAAAAGCCGTTGAATTTGATTATGAGGAGGCTAGTAGTAAATAACGTCATGTCGTTTTGCAAAGAGCTACAAGAGATTTAATTCCTGAACTTCAATGTGACAAACAAAAAGCGATATAACCGCCGAAAGTGGTATAAATGCTTGATACATTTGTACCCTGTCAAAGTTGTACCCACTCACCTTCACATGTCACAATTGTATCTGTATCCTTCTTGACAGCTTTGCCGTCCATAAACTCACCTTCACATGTCACAATTGTATCTGTATCCTTCTTGACAGCTTTGCCGTCCATACTCCTACTTGTTTCAACTCTATGGCAACAACATACGAACATTTCATGCTATCCACGTAACGTTTCCATGTGATAACAAAGCGTTTCTTGCCATTGTGAGGCCACAAAATCTTGCTTTGCTATCGCACACATTTGATTCAATGCAAATGCAATGCAATGCACAAGTGAGATGGATGATTCAGAAATAAGAATTATCATGCACATCTTAGTAGAATGCAATGCAATGCACAAGTGAGATGGATGATTCAGAAATAAGAATTATCATGCACACCTTAGTAGAATGCAATGCAATAAACGACCAGCATATGTCGATGCATTATTGTGTTAATACTAGTAGACACAAGTTGTTGTCTGCTTAAAGGGATCTGTGGTCCAGTTAATGCTTGCTTAGCAACTCTTTTTTGCAGCGATACAATTACATGCTACCACGATCGAGCTTGACATGTATACATACATACATCAGCATCTCTCTCTTTGGTTTTCAATAGCCTACAAAAGCTCGAAGAGATACTTCTTTTTGGCACAAAATAAGTAGTAGGCGTTCACATGAATATCGAAAACAGCTTGGCAGCGATGTTCAAGATTCTTCGCCATCACACACGTCGTAGCATGTTTTCCTCACTTGTTGCTATGTCGTCACCTGAGCCTGCGTCAAACATGGATTTACGACACGTTGGGCATGTCGAATTTACCAACAACCATTCGTCGACGCATTCTTTGTGAAAATGATGCGCGCACGGTAGCACGCGAAGGGACTGTGAAGCTTCGTAAGCATTCAAGCAGATACAGCAGCATGCATCTTCAAACGGGAACATATTGTTCGTGTACGTCTTGGTCTCTAACTGATCAATAAGCTACATCATAGCAAGAAAAAAAACTAACCATCAACATTTGCTTCAAATGAACAAAAAGAGAACAACATGATGGAATCCAACCTCTCTCGTCGCTCCTTTTCCTCTCATTGGATCCTGCAATCTGCTGAGTAGACGAATCACACAAGGTAGACAGAAGCACAGTATCGGCAGGAGTGAAAGGAGCAGCAAACAGGGAAGAAAGATTTTGGCATATGAGATGATAATCATCCATAATGCCAATTGATACATCGCCGATCCATCATCACAACGTGCACCATCACTAATGACCCACATATTACCCACTAGAAACCAAAAAAGACCTGCTAGATCAAGTCCATATTTCAATTGACTCAATGGAGTCATATACTGTTCTCGAAGACGAATTGCACTATTACTACGTGCACGATTTAAATAATAAAGTGTCCATTCCAGTACTAGTGTCAGTATCAAGTAAATTGTATGAGATAAAACCCAAACTTGAATTCGAAAGCATAAAGTCTCATGCTGCCAATATAACGTTAGAATAACGAGCGCTGCTAGAATTTGTGGAAAATTAACCAATGAGATTGCCCACATAATCAGACACGAATTCCGGGCTTCACGAGCTTCTTGAACACTGCTATTTAGTACATTTAGACGTACAGCATGTGCTTCATCAGGGACAGCAACAACACCAGCACTTGCAAGTAAACGTGATTGAGATGGAGATGGAAGGGGTGCAGTATGATTACTCGTAACGTGATTGGAATCCGAGGACCGGAGTGCGATAGTTTCATCGTGATTGAGCATTTAAACGATGAGCTTCCAAAGTCTTTGGAAATTTATTATTTAAGGACGTTTATGGTTTGGTAAGGATTTATAACCAATCAAAACAAGGAGAGAAGTGTATGGTAAATGACGAACGCATGGAATGTTCCCAGAGAACATCTGTAAGATCAGGAATATTCATGTTTTCGTGTCATATTTACAATAGATTATGACTTTAGTCATCGCAATTATCAGTACAACGTAGTAAAGCAGCCAGATTCAAGACTCTATTGTCATACAATATCACACAAAACAACATACAAGACGACTACAATCGAACGGGGCTTGACCATTCTTCAGCACGAACTTTCATCTCCATCAATTGTGTATCTCGCTTGCTTCGTTACACGAGGAAAAGCAGCAACGAGTCGACTAAGGAAGAGCCCACGGAATTGCCCACAACGCGTCGACGCTTCTTAAACAACAATTCCGTAGGACTCTGAATAGCACCGAGAGCCTTGCGCACATCTTCAAACGATATATGCTGGAGATCCTTCTCGCCGATAGCTATGAGCAAATCATCTGCCATCGCGGTCTCCAAACCGGGCGCAGACTTTGGGTCCGTCACGTTTCGAATTGCCACAGTATAACCGTTCACGCGATGACTCTTGTCATTGCTTTTTGTGAGATTCTTGTCGTCCTGGGTGCAGTCTCGGAGCTGCAAACCCACTGCACCGCCACTGTAAACGACCGTATACAAACTCTTGTCGACTCCGTTCGATCCAAAGTAAGGCCTGCCATCGTTCGAAGTGGTAGAACCAGTGTTGGGTCTGCTGTGGCCTGGTGGAGGCAAACTCGGTACCGGTTTGTCAATGCGAAAGCTCTTTCGCATCGAAATAGGGATGTGCTTCCGTAGAGGACGCAGACCGGATCTTAAACGAGACCTGGGAACCAACTGCTGTGGTCTCTTCAAGAATGGGGGGTTAAAGATGTCTATTGCTTCACTACCTTGGTTGTTGGAAGAGGAATCTGTGTTTGGACAATCCAGTGGCTTTAATGGGTATATCACATGATTCTCTTCTGATCCGGACAAGTCTGACGGTGTATCCTCCACAAGTCTTACAAAAGTAAGACGACAAGGTCGAGGAAACTGACGCAGCGTCTGGATAATCTCCTCAAAGCACATTTCATCAAGACGTGTGACTTCTTTATCATCGACCGCTCGGGAAATAGCGATCAAAACGTCACCGAGCATTGGCTTAAGGTCCTGAAACGCTTGTGCAATCTTGTTTGAGTCAATCGTTGTAATTGCAGCATGCAAAGAGCACGGATCCATGGCCAATGACACACCTAGAGACGTATGAGCCTCCCATGTGAAGACGTAACTGCATATCATGTCGGACTCGTCGACTCGTGGAGGAATCTCCTTTTCCCGAGATTCAAAACGTAGACGAATTGGCAGCTTAGCACAACGCAAAATGGTCACTAATTGGTCAAAAGCTACAACTGGTTGAATACGTTCGAACTCATGAGTACATTGTAGATCGTAGGCCACAAGCACGTCGCCAACGGCCAAACGGGACGCAAGCACAGCAGAGCAGGCGTTGGATGGTACTTGACATACAACGGGCAAGTCATTTTCATTAGGTGTAAAGCGTACACCAAGTGCATCTTGGTGCCAAATAACGTCAAATAAGTTTGTAGCCATTATCATTAAAGGGTCTCTTTATGTTAGTTTTCTTTATACTAATGCAGTGAATCGTTTGGATTAAATCCCATCTCTCTATTGATTAAATTATCCAGCTGTTGCATTTAAATATCCAGCTGTGCATTTAAATCGACGAATAAAGCAACTGTCTCACAGAGCTGAACTGTCCAATAGACTTGAAGAATTGAGACCTTACTGAACATATTGAGCAATTTCAAAAAGGGCAAAAAGCGATTCATACACTTTAATTTGCTAGGAAAAAATACAATTTAGTAGTAAAGCTAACATACCCTAATTTTCGCATTAACAACGTATGCAAAAACTTACAGTAGTGCTATTAGGTACATTATATCAGCTCAAC
Organism: Peronospora belbahrii; assembly: GCA_920618645.1. NCBI lineage: Eukaryota > Oomycota > Peronosporomycetes > Peronosporales > Peronosporaceae > Peronospora > Peronospora belbahrii. Next base: position 120,293 of record CAKKTJ010000322.1, on the reverse strand, counting down.
AACTAGTTATTCAATCGAAAAATGTCAAAATTTATGCTGATAGCACGATCACAATACGATGGTGAATATCAAGATCGTCACCACAATCTTCGTGCAGTGGCACAAACTTAAATGTCTGCACAAAAGGTACGTGACTTTATTGATAGTAACACAAGCCACAAGCTGACAAGAATATCAATTGACGTCATAAAGTATGAGAATTAGCTTAGACAAAAGCTGGTGATAAAGCGGGCAAATATTGTTTCTTGGCTACAGGGTTATGGGGTATCATCAATATAGGATGAGTATATAAAGACTTGTAGGTCTTCTACATGCTCATTTTTAACCACATGTCAGCACTCTGATACTGAAAGCGAATATTTCGATGAAGTTTAAATATTGCAAACAATTTGCGTAAATTTGCGCGAATCAAAAGGCTTTCATATTATTCTATATGGACCATGTTCAGTAGCCACTTGTCGTGACTATCGTATGTCTGCGTGTAACCCATTCCAAGGCTAAGCGCCTATTGATAGACATCTGTCGAGTCGCGTTTATTTGTTTACCTGCAGGTAAAATGCTTTTGTCACAATCAAATGGCTCAGCCATTTACTTGTTGACATATTTTTGTATGATCGTACTGTGTACATTCTAGTTATTAATGGATCGTTTTTTATGTGACGGCAGCTTGCAGCAAAGATTTGTCACGATGACAAGAGGTTAAGAAACTGGGCTTTAACGATAAGAAGCATCGTCAGATCGTGGTAAAAAGAGATGAATCGTAAGTAGAAGAAGAAGAAGTAGGTGACAAAGTACGCGACTTGATCGAAGCTGAATAGATTTGCCGATATCCATAGCCGAGTTATAGGTGTAAACAGCCGTCACTTTTCGATAGTCGAATGCATCAGATCCATTGCTCTTCTGTGCTGTCTCTTAACAACTCTGGACGAGGTTAAGATTGGTAATAAAGATAATGCACTGTATAAGAAGAACAAATCTTGATGATTGTTTGACTATGTATTTTCTTGACTCATGGAAACTGCAAATCGTTGTTACAAGTGTACATAACATTAGGTGACGCTAGATACTTTTTCACTTTGAATTACACTTTGCCTCAATGTGTCTAATGTTGAATTAAAAAGGATAAAAAGTTGGTTTAAAACCCATGGCAAAGTTCTTATTTTGTCTATCATTTCTACTCATGATAAAAATAACACTAAAAAGGGTCGTGTAGTCATTATCAATCATAACACGATGGAATTTGTTTGCTTCTTATTCTAGATCAAACTTTCAGCACAATACTACAACATGATTGGTCAAATATTCACTAAAATCAATTTGATCAAAGTAGAAAGGCTCAAGAAATTCAAAGCATCTTGAGACTATTTGGATCGAATAATGACACCGTCTGATTCTGAGTCAAACACTCATGGATCTACACGTAGTCGAAAAATCACACCACGGTCTCGATATAAGAAGAATGATACAATACTAATGGATTCTAAGAAAGCATCAATCAGTCGACGTCGAACAAGTCGTCGAACTTGTCATCAACTCCATGAAAAGATCAGTGTGAATCAGAAAAAGGATCCGAATCAGAACAACAAGACGCAAGCAGATGATCATCAAGAAACTTTATTAGTAGTATCAGATATTTCTGATCCCGATAATAATAAAAAAGAAGAAGAGAAACAGGAAGAGAAGAGTGAAAACAAGATGGAAGGATCAGATATACAGTTACAAACGGAACTTGTACCTGCTCAAGATACTCAATTAAGACGAATGTATCTACAAAGGATGTACGTAGTGAGCTATAGATGGATACAGTATAGCTATAGTAACATTTATAGATAGGAAGTATCGATATAGATGATAACGATGTAGGTGTATATCTATCTAGATACTAACATTTGTATGTATGTGATGTAGATATCGACAATTGCAGAGTACCCATCCACATCAAGAGGACATAATGATACGACAAGTGGCTACAAATATTGAGATGAAAATATGTCAAAAATCAGTCAGACGGGTATAGGAATGAGTTGATGTGGTGATTGTTTTCATTCACGATCTGTTGTGATGATGAGTAGTAGGATGAGTAGTGATTGTTGTTATTTATTTGTTGTTGTTTGTTGTCATGTGTGATGGGGATGTAGAGTGAATACATTGCTGCCATGGATCAAGAAATACATCAATTGATGCAGATTGAATTGGCACAAGCCAATGCATCAATTTATACCAACGACGGACAGAGTTTTGAAAATTTGCAGAACAGTAAGACTCAAGCGCAACAATTGGCAGTATCAAGTGAAATGTCAAGTACATACTTGCCTCATGAGATTTCACAGTCACGTAGTTTCGAGTATGCACAAGCACTAGCAAAGGCACAAGCTCAGGAGACAAACAGTGTGTCAGCAGCATTTACGACGCCACGTTATTCAGACATTGGTGACAACTCATTCCAGTCCCTGATGAAGAATCAGACGCAAGGATACGGACTTAATGGTGTACAACAACAGCAACATCAGACGACTCCAAACCGATCCATCAGTATGCAGAGTTTCCCGCAACGTGGAAACCAATTCTACTCGACCACTTCCAAGATGCCTTCAAATAGTCAAAACATTTTAATGCATGGCCATGTTGGAAACATATCAGGACAAGGCGTGACTCGGAACATGATGGAGGCACAACAAAAGCTGAACGGTTTCCAAATGCAATCTCAATATAAACAACAAGCCAGACCAACCCGCCCGCAACAACGTGTCTCGACATTCCAAGCATTTTCAGCTCAAATCCAGCATCTCGACAAGTCTGTGCTGATTGAATTATTGTGGAATCAACGGAGTGCGTTGGCCCAGTGGCAACGGCAAGCAAAACAACTTGAATATCAGCTATCTGCCCAACAGAGCAATGCAAACAGCATGGAAAATCCTGTTTTTCATCCCGTCTACAACTCACCGAAGGTGGGTGGAAGCAAACTTGTGTGTCCAAATGTCTCGGCGGAAGCCGAGATGCAGCGAGCTCGGGAACGCAACAACGCGCGGAATGTGATGTCGCAGTACTCGTACACGCAACATTCCAACGAAGGCAGTCCTGCGTGTTCTCAAGCGACTGACAATGAAGTGACCTGGGAAGAAAATGTGCAAGCGTATTGGGATAAAGTTCAATCTTTAAAGACGACGTACACTGACCACTTACACATTGCAAAACGTGCGTTGGAAAACAACAGTGCTCCTCCTAACACGCTATACAGTGTGAAGGCCCAGTCAGTGATGAATAATATTGGTTTGGTGCTCGATATCCTGGACGAACAACCTACAAACGTACAGCCACGAAAGCTCAACATACTAAACTCCATCGAACGATTTCTTCAGATAACAGTAGTTCCTATCGTACGCAAAGTCCAATCGTCCTTTACGACCTCAGCACCCCAAACACAAGTGACGTTGGCTTCTACTCCAGCAGCGACAGCGACAGTTGCTACAATCTCGTCAGAGATGTCATCCCCTCAGGGTGGTGATCCGGGCAGGACTGGGCAAAGAACGGAAGACTACTATGCTGCGAGTGAATGGTCTTCTAACACAATCTCCGACATGTCTCGGCAGTCATCACGTGAAACGTTTACTGATTCAGCCGAAGTGAAAAGTTCTTCTGGTCGAATGATTGACGATGGTACAGATACTCCATCAAAAATGATGGACGAGTTGTCCCCGCCAGTCCAAAACAGTCCGACAAACAGCGAGTATATGCCTTCTCAATATGCACCGGTAAAACCGAAAAGTAATGATGCTGTGACGATGCAAACCGAGGTTCCAGAAGGTCGGACGCCGGATGTGTTTGAAGCCAGTGTGACGCCGAAAGAGCCGTCTACTCCTACGTCTGAGTTCCATCTACCTACGGTCTCCGAAACGCGTCCTCCTTGTTCGCCAGGTGGTGTTATGAAGGATGGCAAGATGTTGCAGTCTAACGTTGATGTCTTAAACGATTTTGCTGACTTTTCCGAACTGGATTTTGACGAAGACAGCAACAGTTTTGCAAAAGAGAACAAGTCGTCGAATATCTCAATGAAGCGAGGACTCGAAGATATGTGATGCAACTTGCCAAAAAGAAACGCGGATACACTTTGCCTTGACATTTGAGATTCTATATGGCAATTGCGCAGACGTTTACAGCGCTGAAGTCAGTCGAGTACGAAACGAATGGAGACCGTGAAATGAGTATCTTATCTGGTACATGTTACGTGAATATTCTGTATCTGCATTTACTATTTCTTAAATACCTCGCATTCGCTTCTCTTGTGCTCCTAGTTTTTACCGTTCTTGCTTGTGTGCAGAGTAGTGCAGAGAAACCAAATCGCGCAATGTTCATATTGATACCTCATCGAGCAAAGCCCAAGGCGAGATTCACCTGATGTGCTTGACTGAGAATATATCGAGCACGATCACCAGCAGCAGCGGTACGTCCCTTTGGAAAAATAGTATCGGGCAGGTCATTCCAGGAACGGTACGAGATGTTCACTTCCATGCCAGGTTTCTTCTCGATGGCCGTGTTGAGTTCCGTCGCGAGAAAATATCGCGTCGCCGACGCTACACAACTCTTTGCAAGCTTCTCATTACTAGAACTAGTGGAGGAAGTCGGTTGTGCAAATTTAATGCAATTTCCACGCCGGCCTTGTCGTACCGATGGCGTATTGATTGTGTATCCAATAAAGTAGTAGCCGATCACCGATCCACTCTCGTGTGGCTCAAGACTCTGCGGACGCACGAGTTCCGGCAATGGATGGAGTGAAGCAATCGAAGGCGTATGATGCAACGTCTCCACTAATTTGCGAGTACGACTGGCAACAAAACTAGACCATTCAGCCAAGGATTCCTCGTCTGGTGATCGTAGCTCAATCGCAACGTGGTGATCGTATCGTAATAGCACTTCAGTCGGAACGAAAAGCTGGCTCCATGATGACGGATAGCCAAGATTGTGACGGCATAAGTCATTCAGAACGCGTTGCCCACGCGCAAACTCTTCCCGCATTACGCGTAGCGTCGACAAATTTACGTTCACAGCAGTGTTGACGGCAGGAAAGCCCGGAGTAATGATTGGCATAAGATGTGCTCGGTCATGAATGTTGTTTCGGGGGTCCCATTGAACATTGTCTGCACCAAAAAAGCTCGACGGGTGTGCTACGAGAATGGGTGTTGGCCAGCGCCACGACGCCATCACTGAGAAGAAACGATGTACGAGCACAGCCACACTGGCACGTGGAAACATTTGACACACAAAGCACACGAGTAAAGCCCATGAAATGCCACCTAGAAAGCCAGCCTTGTTCGAATACAAGCCACGAAGTTTGGCCCACTGTCGAATCACTCGCAGGCACGACCTAAACACGCTGTCATTCGGCACGAGCTCTAGAATGAGAGAAGCCACCCGAGCAACAGACAGCGATCGCACTGATGTCGTGTCCATACCACGCATCACCTCTATGTCATCTCCAGGCACGAACGGCAGGTGCTTGGGCACCACTTGCTTCTGGGCATACCGGGCAAACAATAAATCAATACGCACTGTGCTGAGCTGAAACGATAGCACGGGGACGGCAGCCTTCCGTCGTGCTACGAGCTTTGACACGGACGCTTCTCGACTAAGGTGTTCACACAACGAACTAAAGAAAACATCAGCTGTCACATCGTGTGGCATGAGTGCCACAACATCTAGATCTGACTCGGCCGTCCCAACTTGAAGATGCCAGCTACCTCCCAGTAACAAAGTAGCTGTAGTCGTCGATTGATTTCCGTGATCTACCACCCCATTCATCTTGTCAAGAGTGCGACGTAGCCAGAGATCCACAATCCGTTGCAATTCATGAATGACCAAGTGTTTGACTAACAACTCATTGGAGGTGGGCAATGGAGCAATTGAATTGACCAGTTTCATGAGACCGTTAGTACTCCGCATATCGTATTCGCTAGGTGGCAAGAATTCAGCAGGTACGACAATAGGCATCACTCGACGAAGTCGAAGTGTTGTGGTTTGTAATGTCTTCATATAATTCTCCTGGTCCTTCATCCTGCTATTCGTTGGTGATCCGTCTACTAGCGGTTGTTGATTCACTTGCGTCTTCTCGTCTTCATTCATTTTTTCCGTCCAATTGGCCTGATATACGTCCAATGCAAGCTGCAAAGATGCCTCTTTCTTAGAAACGGGCGAAGGACTTCTACTGCAGTTTGGGGTTCCAATCGTCGATACATCATCGTCATCCCAGATATCGTCATGGCTAGTGGAACAACTTGTACGTCCTTCCGAGCAAGTATCACTTTCATTCTTCAGCGCATCCGAGTCAACAGATGCAACATCGTTTACTGTAGACAAGGCTTGTTTCAGCTTTCGCATACGTTCTTCATCTTCCCAACACAAACCGTTCATCTCGTTTGGATTCAAACTTTCGATTCTCTCCTCTCTCGAGCCACCTTTCAAGTTCCAAGTCGTTCCAAGTCGTTTCAAACACACTGACAATGACAAAGTGATTTGAATGGAATTGACAATGTCCTGTTGCAGTCTCAGTGTTACAATGAAGAATAGCAAACTGTTGTTTGGAGGAGAAAAACGACGTGAAAAAATTGGGCTTTCGTCCGTCGTATGGTGATGCAAGCCGACGATTTCAAATAAACGGCTGCTCTGTAGAATGTGCACTCGAGTCAACAGGTGCAACAAACTGTTGTGTAAGGGTTGCAACAATAAACAACAAGAGAGGAATGTAAAATACAATGCTAGAGCTCAAGCTTTTTTGCTTTGGCACCGCTAGTTTACCAGCAGGCTCTTGAAGCTGATGAGGAGGACGATCAAGGAGATTGGAAAATGGATGAATCCAAACAACGCTCAAGTCATGGCTTTCAATCTAAGATGGAAGAGGTCGTAAAGACTCTATATTTCATAACGAATTACTGTTGCTCTCCATGCAAGCGACTTGCATGGAGACAAGTCACGAAGCTTGGTTTGGGATCTCACAATCCAGAAATCTGAAATAGGATGGGTTGGAAGTGGATTTGAAGTGATATGGACTTTGCTCCTCAGTCTCGAGTCGCTCGAAGGTTTTGACTCAAAGTGACCGACCAACAGAACTTGCATACTGAGTAGTGTGAATGCAGTTAGCCCCCACCTTGCAGGTATTTCTCCTGTCTGTGCTATACCTTCATATATGCAACAATGTAAAGCTCATGAAAAACCTACGACTTCAGTGTTCATGAGCTTTCTTTACATGACGAAAAAAACGCTGTTTGCCGTCCGTCTGTTCCTCAAGAGTCTTTATAAAGAACGTACGACGTCGTGGTAGTAACACTACAGCCTCATTCAGAAAGCAGAAGAGTCTGCATGGTTGTGGTTTTATGTGATCCATATGGCAGACAATGGTGATGGACTTGATAGTACACTTCCTTTTTGCGGCTACGGGTCGTCGCCGCAAGTGCAACCAAGGACATCATTTCAGCGATGCAACGAGTGACGAATGTTGGACTGTTTGTCGATTGATCTGGTGCATACGTAAGCAAATGCGATGCAGCAATCGACAGCATTGCGATATGCTTTGGATGTACTCACGAGCGCTTTTTCTTTCCAGCTTTTCAAATGGTGAGAGGATCAGTCTAGAATGTGGCCGTCGCCTATCGTTACAATGCTTGATTGTTGGTCGTCAATGTGGATGTGACGCAATCTCGACGACCATTTTCATGCTCTTTAACGAGGATTTGAGTCCGTTGAGCTTTTGTTTGAACAAGAATAACAATTTCATTGAGTGCTAGTGCAGCTGTAGTATCCTCGATATGCTTCCTTGAATCTAAAACTTGGTGGTCAAGCAGGGTCTACATTAGTTCAAACTTCATAGAAGTCGCACAGGTAAAGTACATTTGGCACATCCGAAACAAATCAAGCCTAGACGCTTACCACCCAGCTTTTTCCTGCTCGACTTGCTACCACTTTGGCTTGAGTATATTCGTCTTTCTTCCGTTGTTCCTCCTCTAAACGCCTTAATCGTTTCTGCTCCTGTGTAAATTGTTCCAACTCAGCAGTAGCCTCCGGGTGAAAATAGCACACGTCTTCAAAAATGAGGCGACGTAATGTATTCTTGTCCATATTGTCCTTGTTATCCCGCTCAAACGAAAAGTCAAACGCATTCTCTGCTAGTCCCTCCGAGCCCATTTCTAAACCATCAACACGACACGGTGCAAGAAACGGATGAGCGATCGCGTCGTCTACTGAAATTCGCTTACGAGGGTCAAACTCCAGCAGCTTCTTCATCAGATCCAGTGCCTCGGTTGGGGCATTAGGACAAACCGAAATAAGCGGTTTAGCCTCCTGCGGCTGTTGACGCGCCATCCATCGTTTGGCCTTCGTGTTGGTGACAAACTCCATATCGTCTGCCGGTGGACTTCCTACGAGCTGCAGGATCAACTGCAATTGATGCACGTGATCGTGACCCGGAAAGAGAGCTTTGCGTGTAAACATCTCAGCAAGGATACAACCCACCGCCCAGACATCAATCGCTGTAGAGTATCGACTCGCAAGCAAAAGCTCAGGCGCGCGATACCAACGGGTCACCACGTATTCTGTCAATGCTTCGTCTAGTGCAGAATCCCCATCTTGACTGTTTGTCGGCGTATTGCTCCCATCAACACTGCTTGGTGTGACACTGCGGATATCAATACCTCGTGCAAGACCAAAATCGCACAACTTGACTAGACAATCGCGATTGACCAAAATATTTGATGGTTTGACGTCACGGTGAATAATATGTGCCGAGTGAGCGTAGCGCAACCCGCACAATATTTGATACGTGATGAAAGCTACATGATCACTCGATAAAGCTTCAGCCGAGTTTATGACTCGGTGCAAATCAGTCTCCATGAGATCTGTAATGATGTACGTGTCTTCAAAATGGGCAAGCGATTGAGGACGCATTATATCTAGTATCGATACAACATGCGGATGGCGCAAATGCCTCATCAGCCGAATTTCGCGCACAATGCGCTTTGCATCTACGAGATCATCGAAAGTACGCGGTATATTTTTGATCGCGACTGAGTTTCCTGTAATTTGGTCACTTGCTGCGATCACTACTCCGTATGCGCCATGGCCTATCGCACGAATTAGCTGATAACGCCTGTGCACACGGAACTTGGTAGAAGCCACCGTGAATGAGTGCATTTCTTCGTCTTCTGGCGAACTTTTCTTGTCCTGGCTATCGCCACCATCCGTTGTTTCCACCAGCTCGAAACCGCCAAGTACATCACTCCCTGCGAGCGAATAACGCTCGAAGACCCGCTGGTTTTGAACAGTCTCCTTGTGTAGCTCCCGTAGCCTGTCAAAACTGTTGCGATTTTTTGGCGTCCGCACGCATGGAATGGAAGAACTTCCACCAGTTGATAAATCCGATTGTTTTCCATCCTCGCTCATGCACACATCATCATTTTCACACATTAAATCATTTTCCTCCGTACAGGGGGCAAAGCTAATGCTAAGCTCTAGACGCCCACAGCTTTCACGATCATTCCCTCGTATACTCTTTTCAAAACTCTCAGCTCTGTAGATGTCGAACCACTTCGGTACAGACACAGATGCAATTTTCTCTTCTGACCCCTCTGACGAGCCCAAATATTCCGCCAAGTTTACTTTGGCGCAACCAATAAGCTCATCACTAATCATACTGATACGCCACACGTCAACGCATAAAGTGGCTGTCGAACCAGGCACAGCTCCAGAAAACTCAAGGTACAGTGTCTCGGCCCACAACGGTCCTTTCCCTCTACTGCACTTTACAACGCGAGTTGAGTACGATTTCCACGAGCCAACGCGACTCAATCCATCGCTATTTGTGGTCGTCACATCCCTACTGCTACTTCTGCCAGTACGATTCGTACCTGAAATCTTTCTTGTCGTGAGATGCGGAAATTCGTTTAGACCGATAATCACCTTATATCCGCTACCTGTACCAGTTAGAGGCTTTCGATTCCGAAACTTCTCGCCAGATATACATACTACACGAATCTCACCTGGAGGACAAGTACTAGCTTGCCGTTCGCGCTCACGTGGAAGTGCAGCCAACGTTGGTCCACGCGCTTCACCGGCTACTGAACCTGCTCCACTTTTCCCGCTATTAACAAATGCTACAGCTGCTGCGGTCTTGTCCGCCAAAAGATTAATGTGGCTGATACGACCGTCAGCTTCAAACCGCAATTCATGTTTCCACAAATGTCGAAAGCGTTTTCCACTCTTCGTACTTCGAATAGTCTCGCGACCAGAGACCACAGCAAGATCTCCTTGCCGTGCCACATGCTCGAGACCATAGTGAAACACATCTATCGAGCTATGAAAATTCGCGAAAAAAACCAAGATGCCTGAAAGTCCATGATATTCACCTGCTATCGGAACGGTCGGTGGGTAATTTGACGTTAATGTGATATTCGGGTGGAAACTCGGCATGAGCAATGCAAAATTGCCTTTTCGCGCCTGAATGCGTCCCCATGCGTCGTAAAATATGTTCAAATCCACACACACTGGCGTTCCTAGCAATGTCAAAGCTTGTATTCTTGCTCTTTGTGGCGTAGACAAAGGTGCATGTGCCAGTGTCTTCCTCAAAGAGTTTTCAAAGCTTGAGCCTGCTGCTTTCAGTCGTTTTTGTGCCCTTGGCAGCAATTTTTTCACCTGCTTGACTGCTGCACCTAGCAAATGAATCCACAATACTCTCTCTAGCTCACTGTTCACCACAAAATGTAACAGTTTGTTTCTCTCCGTAGTCTTGACATAAAAACCATGAGGACGTCCGACATTCTCCTTGTCCACAGCTTGTACTGTATAGATATGTTTCTTATCAATCACAGATGACTTGGTATCATCTTCTCTTTGTAATTGGTCTTGTAACTCCTGCGTCTCCACAAATCGTCCTCTTGACTCGAAGACACGAAGCGTTACACCATCTAAACTCAAATATACGTCATCCCAGCGTGGTAACCAATCACCTTTCTTGCTTGCAGGTCCATGCCAATAGATAGGGATCAATTTCATTAATAGATCAGCGCCTACAGTGTCCAAAAGCGAGGTAGAAGCAGGTGAGAACGCACGCGTATGTCTACCTTTATAAAGCTGCTGTGAGTCTAATATTGGCGTTATTGAGGCTGAAATTATATCAGGCAATACTTCTTCGTCTGATGAAGAGAATGCACGGCTTTTTGCGGAAGAAAACGCATCAGAAGCTTCCATGACACGTCGCCAAGTGCGTCGTTACAGCCGACGTTCGCACCAAATAAGGTGGAATACTTTCAAATGTCACAATTGAGAGGGATGATACACCTCGGAAAACTGACTTTTATTCCCTGGCATAATGTAGCCATCTTACAACATGCTGTAGACGACTGTAACAAGTAGGATAGCAGACACTGTGGCAGTCCCAGCAATGACCTTTTCTGGATAGCGCATGCAATAAAGTACAATATCACCAAGCATCTTGGATTCGAAATGCTGTGCATCTGGACGCATTGGCAATGGAAAGCCAGCAACTGCAAAGAGGTCCACGACGGCACGCAACGTCAGTCCCCACAGCACGAAATCGTGCATGTTACGATGCGTTTGATGATCTTCATCTGATCCTGCATGGTTTGGTATCGGCAAATAGATGCAGTCAAACAACATATTGCCAAGAAGCCACTTGGCAACTGCAAGCACGCGCGGACGTATCCGAAGACTCGTCAGACTGTCCTCTAGCGGGTAAACTAGGACGTGGTATCGTTGCGCGTTGAATAATTCCTGCACATCCACCCAAAATACATTAGCAACCTCGGATTCTTGCAATTTTGGCTTGTAGTCGTGTTCGTCTGCCGTCTTATCGATGAAGAAGACTACGTCATATCACACCATCACAATGTCAGCAAGAGCCAGTCGCTTATCAATACAAAAACACGTATGATCCTCCTCCTCATACCTTGGACACTAACACTTAACGAATGCAAATGTGTTCGAATTGGTGGCAAACTGCCAATCCAATGCACGTGTCTAGCAACATTCGACACACAACAGAATGTTCAATGGCACAATTCTTTCGCTCAGCCAGATAGATAAATCGATACGAGATACACATACGGGGTCGTTAAATAAAGTCCAACTTCTTCCATTGTTTCACGCTCTGCTGTTTCTCGAAGTGACTCCCAATCTGTCCATTCCTCAGACACGTCATCCAGACTTGAAAGGTTCATCTTGGTTTTCTTCTGTCGACGACCACCAGGAAATGCCACTTGACCACTCCATGTATCCTTCTCATTTATACTTCGACGTACAAAAAGAAGTTGTAATGACGTCTGTTCCTTCTCTTTCCATCGAAAAATTGCCGCAACACTTGCACGCTAGAGAATCAAAGTCATGAGATATGGATAGTCAATGGATTAATAAACACGCTCGAAATAACTATGGAATGTGAAGATATACTAGAGATTATACTCACTACAAAGGGTGCATCATAGCGTAGTTTATGTGGCTGTTGTTTAGTTAGATTACGCTTGAGTAATGGCACTAGAGACGTGATCACACTTGGTTTTACAAACCTTCGGGTACTCTCATTAATAATACTCATTTTTGTCTATTTAAGGCAGTAATGATTAGTATAATATAGGATGGGTACAGACATAATCCAAGGTTGTTGCTAACCCTACCCGCAATGACTTGTAGCTTGAATGCATTTGACTACCAATGGTAGTCAACTTAAAATTGATTGCTAGTACGAATCAACTTTGTCAACAAGTGGCGACATAATAACTTGCCAGCAATTTTGTGGCCAGATTTTCCGGATATTTTTGAAAATTAGAACTAGGTACAAATGTTGTGGTCATCTTGCAATGCATAACATTTGCTGCAACTTTGCTTGTTTCGCTATATTGCCACCGACACGATCCTACACGCACGTGCGTCTTGACGGTACAGAAGATTACTCACACATGTTGTTTCCTTTATTTGTCAGTATCATGTTATAATTACAACGTGACTACAAGTTGAACAGAAAAATCTGTTACAGCCGAAATATTTTGTATTCTCGTTAAGAATATCGCATTATAGAATATTTTCCGCAAGTCTCAGACCTCTGCCGTGTCAGAAAAAAACGTCCACTTGATTTCAGTATTGTTCAGTCCATAATCAAACAAGAAGACGAAAGTTCATACCTCGGACATTTTCCCCCTCTCTGTTGTCATTATTCGTGCTCATTGAATGATCATGGACCTGAATAACCTCAAGATTATGGCAAATCGTGCCGGCAATACGCTGTACTTTGCTGGTGCAGCGGCTGCAGAGATTGGTAAGGAAAAAGGAACGCAAGCATTGGCAGTTGCATCAGGAGCGGCAGCAGTCGGATGTGAAAAGATGAAGAGCTCGACGACGTTTCAGAGTGCGACAGTAGCGGCCACTGCGGGTCGTGAAAAGGTTAAGACATTACAGGCTTTTCAAGTGGCCTCGTCAGCTGCCGTTGTTGGCAAGGAGAAAGCATCGACGGCTGCGTCTACCGCAGTAACCGTTGCTACTGCAGGTCGTCTAAAGGCTGTCAGTGCGCTGGTTTTGGCTAAAAATCGCATTACAGGAGTAAAGACTGGTGATTCTCCTAGCTCACCAAATCCTGGCAATTTGCCGTCAGCTGAGAAGGAGTTTTACAAGTATGAAATGTCGGAAGAGGAGAAGAAGAAGAAGCGCGCACAAGCTCGTCGGCGCGCCGAAAAGAACAAGCAGCCGGTGGCGAGTTCGAGTTCCAGCTCAAACAAGCAGCGAGATGGCAGCTCCAAACCTGCTGCCGGATCAAGCTCCAGGTCTGGCACAAGTGCCGGATCAAACTCTAGGTCTGGCACAAGTGCCGGATCAAACAGCAAAACTAGCAGTAGTAGCGCCAATAGATCGGGCGGTAGCAGCAGACGACCTGGTGCTAGCAGACGCACCAAAGGATAGCATTGATTGTAGGAAGAACAAGATGCTAAAAGATACAAGTCAGAATGTACTGGTCAAATCAGAGTTTGTGTGCCGTCCATACGCACGCGATTTTCATCTGTTTGCTAGACTAATCAGTCGTCAAAGGCTACAGACAGTGGCCTGCCTCAGATCTCGTAGAGACCACGTACAAACTGCACGTAGTCCAGCTCATCTTTGTTTCTTGCGGTTTTTTCTGCAAGTAGCACGTCCACCACAAACTCACCCCACAGCTTGCCCGGCCGATCGTACGGGTTAAGATTACGAGAGAGGAGCGGTGCATTGGTCTTACTGCTGCTGGTGCGACCATTGGCCATCAAATGGTCGCTGATGCTCGATTGCTGGACGCGTCGATACTTCCTAGTCGGGTGTTGCATTGCTGTAACGCCGTCTTGTATTCCATTTACTGACCCACTTTGGTCCACACTATACCGACGAGAAGAAGTTTGGAACCTTTCAGTTTGGCAGGAAGACTCGCGCATAGGTGCCGCCTCTTGGCGAGGAGGAGCTTGTCTTGATAATGATAAGTCTTGGTGAACAGTAGCTTGTTTGTGGCCTAAATCTGAAGAAGACCATCTTTTATCCGTCGTGTCTAGAGGAAGAAACAGCGGTGATCTACCTAGAGAATGTTGGCTAGGAGCAGTCGGTGTTCCGCCACCTTCTCCTTGCAAAGACAGCAAGTCAGCCGTTGCATCCTTTGTACATATACATTCGCCCAACAAAACAGATCCCTCGGTACTACCACCAGCGTCCTCCAATGCTTGCGCTTGTGTCGCCCGACGCGTCCATTGTTCATATTCTGGAGTCATAGTCATGGAAGCCACCAGAAGTGTGTGTTGTTTAGGCTCCATGGTCGTATTACTACGTGTCGCTCTATTTGAATTCAGTGTGTTTCTCGCTGTAGTTTCATACCGATACGCCACGTCCGACTCGATCAGCAGCAATGTCCGCTCAGGAATGAATTTTTCCGCACGGGCTGCAAAGTCCTCAGCAGTACGGTCATGAATATTATATGTTGCGTCTTTTACTGTCATACTATGTATAAATATCTCAAGCTGCGATTCCCAACGCACTGTTTGGCTCTCGTCATCCACAGCGCGTCGCATCTGGGCGCCAAGCTCATGCATCTCAGTCAACGACCAGTGCGCGTATCCTTCAGAGCTACGTGTTGCATTACTGAGCATAATACTAACCGAACCTGTTCTTATTGCCTTTAGCGTGGCAATACAAGCCGCTCTTGAATTGCACGGCCACTTGCGGTCACAACAAATGGCTGCAAAAGCTTTATACGTCTCTTCGTGCCAGCTCCAAGTCTTGTCATGACGGTAACCCACCCAGCCCTCGTCCACCTCAAGTAATAGACGTGTCACTTCTACCGATAACGGTGTGCCATGTAACGTGATGCTGGTTTCAGCAGCGTCAGACGTCGGTGCAGTGACGTCCGCTGCCGTCACTTCCATGAGTCTTTTGCTTTGAAAACAAGTTGAATAAAGCAAATATTCACAATAGCAAATGTTTTAATTATATTTGCTATTGTAAATTTCTTACCAGAAAATACCCATCTAATTGCATGTCTTCGTTTCGTCATAAAAAAACCAACCGCGTATTGTTAATGCCTCACCACCATCTTGGTGACCTGCAGTTTTAATGCACTAACTTTCTTCTTTTGCTTCACGTATTGGCTCGGTCTGAAGGTTCTTGCGCTTGTAAAATAAAATGTAGGCTGCATTGGACTTGACTTGATTGGGCATGACTGGTGTCACGACACTGTCATCGAATGAATACCATCCTGGATACAGCTCACCATCACCGTCTTTCCAGCTCTTCGCAAAAGCGGTGTAATGACCAAAGCCCATGCTTCCGTAATGATTGCTTACAGCAAAGAGATCATAGTAGAAATACTCCTTGTCATTCTTCTGCTCAAGACTGTACGGTGACATGTCAAGGTCTTTGAGAGGAAAGTCGACAAAAACGTTCAGTTTGTCGCGTAAAATCTCATTGCGGTACTCAAACCGTTTGAGTGACAAGACTAGTACATCCGGTAACCGCCACATCTCCATAGTCTTGCGCGCTTGTCGATGCTCTTTGCACTGACTGCAGTACCACAAATTTGCACGGTCAAGCGTCTCAGCCTTTACAAAATTCCGAAAGCAGTCATCCAATGAAATACCCTCGTGTGCTTGAGACCCACTAGCCTTTGCGTGCATACTTTCGTGGTTGACAATTTGCTCAATATCAGGACGAGGAGATGCTGGCGAGGACAGAAGTAATGATGACCAGGCAACCGTGACAAACACCAGTGTATCTGGCGAGTTTTCACTGTGCAACGTAGCAAAATCCAAAAACTTTGCGTCGGCAGCTTGAGGAACTGGTTCATTGCGCAAAAAAACACCATAGCGGTCAGTTAAATAGACGCATTGAGACAACATGTTGCTCGGAATCTTGGCGCTCGACTTTTGTACGACATGCGTGCTCAGCATCTCACTCCACTTTTCCATTATCTCAGCACATGTAGTTGAAGCAGTATAGGTAAAGAGCAACGGGTCGCCCGTCAAAGCGGACCCGATTTGGTGATATAGAAAGCCGTGTAACACAGGCTCCTCAGTTGAGATGTTATCGATTTGGTACATAAGAATACGGTCATCTTCTCGTAGTCGATTCAACCGCTCAGTATCTCCAATAATCCGGTAGGTCATGGAGTGATAGATATCAGCTGCCATCAGATTACTAGGGGTCACTCTGCATAGCTTGCTCAACGCGCGTTTCAATACGAGGACGGTCCCTTTCTTGGGTACTTCTACAAGGTAACGAGTCATGGACTTGCCTGGCTCGCTTGAAATGAAGATGACTTCTATCTGGAGATTTAGCTGCTGAGGTAGCTCCAACTGAATGCAATTGAACGGATCAAAAGTAATCGAAACTTTGTTGCAAATTGGGCACACAACCGTAGACTTGAACTGGCCCTGAACATGGTCCACAAAAATACTGTCGTTGCGTAGCAAGTGGAACTCCCATGCTTCTTTCGCCACAGTAGCATCGTCCTGCGAGCCATCAGACTCCTTCGCCTCAATGTAGGGCTTATGTTTGATGCGATTTAAATCTTCATGCAAGCCATCGATAATGTATGCAAGCAATTCTTGGGCGTCGTGCTGCTGGAATCCAGAAAACTGCGGGGCAAACCGACTAATCGCTCGCTTGAAGTTGGCGGGTGATGTGCTGGGCGCTGTACCGAAGTGAATCTCCTTCAGCAAGGCATCGTATTCCTCAGCCAAGTTACCACCCGTTCCTAATGGGTTGTCGCGATTTAAATCCTTTTTGTACTCATTGCTTAAGAAGTAACGCGTCAACAACTCCACATGGCTCAAACACTGTAGTGCTGAGTTCATAAAGCACGTGTTGCCAAGGTTGCGAAGACCCGTCTTACCTCGCCGCTCTGTTTGCAATCTTTGTAACGTTTCATCTTCTTTCTCTTCAGCCGACAGCTTGGAACGACACACAACCTTGTGATATTTCCAATGAGACATTTGACAGCTCGGGCCACAGTACCAGACAAGTTGGCAGCTGCCGCAGCGTTTTAGCGATCTCATTGATTTTCGACAAGCTCCGCAAAGTTTTGGAATCAAACTTGACACCACGCTAGGTTTCCACTGTAACGATATTTCGGTTTCTGTCGCAGATTCATCCGCCATACCATTTGGTGTAGTCGTCGAAGCGTTGCTCTTCTTCTGTATCAAGATGTCTTTCATACCATTCGCAGTAGCCTCTGGTTCTTCTTCCGTCTGCTCCTAAAGTACAAGCACGCAGCTCATACAATTAGCCTCATACCGGCAGAAACAGCAATTGCATCAACAAAATTTACACTTACCGGATAGACCTGTACGCGGTTGAAAGCATTACCAAACTTTTGATCTCCCACCTGTACGACAAATCGAGCTATGGTCGGTCCGCCATCATACCAGACCATCAGTGCGTCCCATACTTCTTGTGGGATGAGCACATAGTGATAATTCTCTTTCAATTGTGGCCGCAGTGGTCCTCCCATTAACTCGTCGAGGGGTGTATCCGGACCCACATTTAGCAGCGGAAAATTATCAATACGACCAGGTGGAAGATATCTCAATCCATCCGCGAGCGGTTCTTGTTTCTCATCGAATCCTACAAATTTGCACCAATGCTCCCACCACTTGGCGGAAAGCACGAAACGCGTGTCCCCAACCTGCAGTCCCTGCTGTTCCGCCTGCATCATCAGACACTTTACAATCTTGCGCTGTTTGATGCAATCCAATCGTTTATCTTGACCATTGAGCATGAGCTTTTTTTCCGCTTGTTTTCAAGCTATTAACACGAAGATTTTCGTTATCAATTGACCCTGCAGTTAACTCGTCAGTAACTGGAGCAAGTGTCCCATTTTGTTTCAAAGGATGTTGCTTGTGTCCTTTTTTCAATTGCTTCTTTTTATTCTGATACATAATTATACAACAACAATATATTATACAAGTGTCAATGGAAGAAGAAGATGCATACACAATAGCAGTAAATCGAGAATAAAGAAGCCTGCCATACCTTGCCCATTCTTGTCGTTAAAGGTACTATAGCTAATCTTACACTTATCATGTATACCACATAAATTTGAGTGCTGAACGTAGCTGATTGATGTGGGTTACACTAAACTTCAACTTATGACATAATCTTTTTGGATTCTAAAAAAAATCAAGAGTGTAGGTCATTCATTCAACCAAGTCATGGAGTCATCTCCCGTGCCGCGCTTAGAAGAGTTAATTCTCTCCGGTATTGACGTAAATGTATTGAATCATACAGCATTATCATTATGGCATTTTCAACAATTAATGATTGAACTTCTTCCATCTGCTGTGACGATTGAACTGGAAGAAGAAGACGACGAGGATGGAGTCAAGAGTCCCACAATGTTTCCAACAGAGCGTGTACCCATGTTGACACGTGGTATAATTAGATTAGGTGAAGGAATGAATGTAGCGATTGTATTATATGAACAACCTGTAGATACGATAATGGTAAAGGACGATAGAAAGCAGAGTGGAAACACTTTGAATGGGACACAGAACGAATCGGTGGTAGTACCACAAGGGACAGTAACAAGTATTAAGGGACACTTGACTCCGGACACTCGAGTTGCTGCTATTTTTCATCGTTATCGCTGTGTTTTATGTCTCGATGCATCACCTTCGATTCTATCCATTGATCCATCATCTGGACGATTGTTTCTGGATTTATTATATGAGAGTGTTGAACTTTTTATTTGGAGTATCTTACGACCGATGGAAATTGGTGGTAAATCATTTCTACCAGAGCTTCATGTGTCAGTATTAGTGCAAGGAGCTCTGGTTGAATCGCTCTGTGTGCTCATGCAAGGATATATTGTCACACAGACAAATGCTGCTGGCTTTTTGAGATTGATTAAAGAACGATTTCAGTTGATTGAAAATAATTGGGCATCGCAAGCACAGAAACGAGGGCAGTGGGGGGTTGTTGGGCAATGCAACACCGACCACGCTTGATTGGATTTTGCAAAGTGCTGTCTTTGCACTTAACTCATTGCCTACAGACTGCGCACCGATGATCGTACTTGTAACGGATGGTGTGCTTGATGCACGAGATGTCTTTTCATACGATAACTTGTTGATGCAACTTGTGCGTCATGATATTCAGTGTAACTTCTTGCGCATTGGAGGAGGTGGAGAAGATGAACTTAACGCCACGTTTGGTTTTGTGCCAGACACGCATTTATTGCGCTTCGTTGCAGAGTATACCGGCGGAACTGTGTTTGACTATGCAGCTATTCACGAAGCTTGCTATGGTACAACTAGCACAAGCAGCAACACTGTTAAGAAAATGACGGGGTTACAGGATGCGCTTTTCTTGCGCAAATCGAGTGTTCATGCAAACGCAGCACCTGTGGTCAAGCTGAACGAGATGGACAGCACGTCTTTTGATGGTAGAACGCTTTTGCCTTTACGCCCTTACCGCATGTGGCGTGATACGGTACATGAATATCGCATTTTTGCAGATGTAAATCGTATTGTGGAAGCACGGCTTCGTGAAGGCTTTTCGATTAACAAGGTTCATATAAAGACTTACCGGCAGCCACGACTGATGGAAAAGGGATCTGTACAAGCTGGCGTAGACTGTCCGAGCAGCGGTGATGTAAGCAGCACGAATGCGATATCGAATGAAGTCACCAAGATTTTGATTGTGTTCTTACTGCAGTGGAAACCTAATGTTTGGCTTGAATATGTGGTGTCAACGACCACCGAGGACTCAACAGCGCTGGCATCGTCGGTAGTTCCGGCACCCTACAGCAGTCGACGAGTTAGTGGACAGGGTTTAAAAGGTTCGATCTCGTCAGCAGCACCAAAGAAACCTGCAAGATTTTTTTATAAGGATCAAAAGACAGCGTGGAGTGAGTGGTACGTCAAGATGAACATCTTGGGCTGCGCAGACTTCCTTCGTGCGTTTGAAGATACAATGCAGCGCTCTTCGACAAACAAAGACCGAGGGGCTCCAGCCAGGGGAGAAAACTCCATGGCATCACCAGTCTTTGTGCACGACTTTATTAGAAATGTTCAAGACGTTGACCGTGTGCTGTTACACTTGATGACTGCAACTGCTAGTATCAACGAAACCAGCGATTCGGTCGCTAATCAGTTTTCCTTTGGTATAAACTCAACATCAGCATCTGCAATCCCAAGGATCACAAGCTCTCACCCCGTATTTAACATTATTGGTGACCTTTCTACTGTGCTCTGGCACCGCTGGTTTTATGTTGAACGATTTGAAATTCTATCGGTCGTCAAGAGTGACGCATGCACGGACCTATTTTACCGTGGTGAAATGCACGATACAGTCGGGCGTGGAAGCGCAGGCTTGCAATTGCGCGACCTAGGAAACCCTTACAGAATGATCCACAATCATGGAGCAAATGTGTATGGAACAACCAATGGACACATTGCCATCGGAGTTGAGAGCTTTGCTGAACCTTTGGTTGCAATTCTTGTCAAGTGGTCATCGCAAAAGCTGTCTCAGGATTTATTTTTAAGGTTTCTTCGCCCGGTTGATTTGGACAAAGTCCACGCCCCTCCAAGAGCCAAGGCTTCAGCACCAAGTACTGCCTCTGGTGGAATCGCGCAACGACGACGACAGCGCAGTTATACCAGCGGCATAGGAGAATGTGCCACAAGAGATGACGAGAGTAGCAGTAAAAGAGAAAGCAAAGCAGCTCTTTGCTTTGTGCGGCTTGAATTTAAGAACAAGACGTTGTGTGCCGTTCATGTGGCATTTTTTGCGACTAGTGCATCGAGACGCCGGCAGATTTTGAATGATTTGAAGAGTACAATTTTTACCGGTATTAATGAGGTGGCTGTAACGCCTACCCCAGCTAAGCTGCTTTCGTCATCTCTGCCGGAAACTCAAGTCATTCTCTGTCACCGTATGTTGAGTCGTTTGCTTGTCACACACGACACCCTTCTTCTCCACGGAATTAATCAAGAACCTGGACTCTTCAATTGCTATCTTGCGTCCCCGACGCTGGATGTTGAGAAAGAAAATGCAGGCGTCATACCTCCGTTAAGCACGTGCTGTGGTGGTAGTGAATTGCAGTTACATCGAGTGTTTGGTGCATATGTGTGGCATTCTAGTTGGAAATGGGAAGTGTCGAACTTAGCGGCATTATTGGAAGCAATGCGGCGGCTTCATGATGCCCGCATCAGCAGTGGTTTCTGGGTTTTGGACTGGAAAGTGGAGGAAGGAGATGATGGTCAAGGTGCACATATTGAGAGCGTAATTTTTGGGCGAGAAATTCTGATGGAAAACGAAAACGGGCACACAAAGACAGCCTTAGTGCAATATGCGCTTCGTCGTGTCTCAGATACCTGTCTTATGACGTCTTTCTGGATGGAGCCCCAGCATGGCGTTATAAAAACATGTTTGTCGGATAAAGCAGATAAGCACGATAAGTTTCACTGGAGACTGAAGCAAGCTATCGGGCACAACACGCCGTTTGAGAGTTGTGAGACTCGTGATCCTCATTGGAATATTGCTTTTCAAGGAACTCCTGGGTGGGCTTCTGCATCTTCTATGGGCTCACTAGATGACGAACATAGGTCGATACAGCAAGAGGATGTGAGCATTGACTGGAGTGGGAATTCTAAGTATCTGGGAGAAAGTGAACTATTGCATTTGATTCGCGGATACCTGTTCAAGAGTGACCGTCACTTTCTTTCGTGTCTGTACACGTTTGACTGTATCATTAATTTACGCGGCAATATCGAATCAAGCAAGAATGTAGATGGCATTGTTGGTTCTAATTGGAGTATGAACAGGCAACTGGCGGCGGAAAATGGCATGATTCTTCCTCCATTCAGCACTGCAAGGCTTTTGGCGGCTTCAAGACGATCAACAGAGCATTTTTTGATGTATTTGCAAGACAGTAAAAGCTCTGCAAACGGGATGAATGAGTCGACATTTGGACTTGCGCCTTCAGTCTCTTTAGCCAATGATAATTTGTATTCTATGCTTGAACTTACTTTGAGGGGCTTGAGTGATTGCGAGGTGTCATGGACCGACTACAATGGAGACGTTGTGACAAGTCCTTGTATGGCTGCAAACGGCAATGAAGATGATCGGTTTTTTAGGGAAGGTATGGATGGACAGTTGCCATTGTGGTTGAAGCAACACTTGGCATTTACTTTTAAAGACCGTGTGCCGCATCATGCATTGAGTAAAGGCAAGTGCTATGCAAAACTTGTTAGCGACGATTGCGTCGTATTGGCCTTCTTTCCTTCACTTGATACTCTGCAGGTTCAAAATAAAACGGGCAGAGATGGGTTGTTTCAAAGCAATGATGAGATAGAAAGCAGGTCACCATTTAAAGCTAGGTTAAATGAGACAACCACGGCACCTGGGAAATATGAGGGACATACAAAAAGACCTTCGCAACAATTTTCAGTACGCTCAGCGGACGAAGATGGGACAAAATCCCGAGTAGTGCGAATGTCCGTGTCTGCGGATGACATCGTGCTGTATCAAGAACGCCGGCGCAGCTTCCGTGAAGGCTACAAATCTTGGAGAATGGGGCATTACCAAGGATCTCGTGATGAAAAGCATAGTTATGGTCGTGACTTTCAGAAACTCCGTCTTCCTTCAACACCAGAAGATCATGAGTTTTGTGAAGAAATCAGTCGCCAAGCACCTTACGGCTGCGATTTTCATCTACTTATTGAAAATGCCAATGGAGCTATGGGCTCAGGCTTCTTTCAAGTTGCGTTTTATGAATGCTCGCTTTCTAGATTATCTATGGACTTGCACGATACGAGTAATCCGATGTTTGATCATGCGGATTTACCTCACACTATTCTGAGGCATTTGTTTTTCTCAAAGCATCATGATAAGCCAAAAGAAAACCGGTCAACGATACCACTCGGTTGCGGCCTATGGAAAGCATCTCGAGCTCGATCACCATTCGACTCGACGGTGAATCGACTGAGTTCTAGCAGTATTCGCGCTTCTCATCGATTCCGCAAAAAGATTAAGCGTGCACATGAGCACAACTTTTCTCGCGGTGTTTATATGGCGCTTCGTGAAGGGGGAACAGTTCAGCACAGTGATTTGCTTCAGGCGCTGTCGAGCTGTATCGAAGTTCCAGTGGATGTTGATATTACGCTCCTGTACCGTATGACGGAGACTGCCGCGTCACACAAAATATTACCACTGAGTCCTGCAGCGGCAGCTGTGGTTTCTGCTGGTATGGGCGCGGACATTCTTAAGGACAAACTGACGAAATCTTTCGAAACAATCCTATCCAAAGTTTTTGTTCCTATTGCTGGTACCAAGTATTATTACTTCTCAGGGAGCGAAAATGCTGTCTACGAAGACCTGTCTGCAAGCGAGTATGATTTACATATTCTCATGGAAGATTCTGATGATGGTAAACCTATTCCTGAAAGCCGAAAAAGGAAGCAATCTCATCTTAGCGATGACGCTAGTTCTACTGGAGAGGAAATCGGGAGTTGCAGCGTTGGTGAGGGTAATAATATGACTCTTCGTCATTGTTTAGGAAGAGGATCACAGCAAGATTTGCAGGAAGGCGACGATAGTGTCGAAAATAGTCCCCATCGGAGCAGACGCGATAGCTTGGGACGTGGCTTGCCTTCTCCAGTAATCACCTTGACTGAAGAGCGGTCGGAAAACGAGCAGCACAATGCAACTGTTGAAGAGGACGCAGAGTTCAACAAAGATGTTGCTGTAGCGACATCCAGCTTCTCTGTACCATTCTTTTTTAAGTTTGAGTGCCGTCTGCTCAATAGCACACGCGAGACTCGGTCGAGTTCTGTCGATATGCACGCTTTAGAAGTGGATTCTGATCTTTTACGCTGTTCGTCAAGTAGTGTCGTTCGCGAAGACAGGCGAAAGATCATAGGCGTACAAGCACAATTTTCCTCACCAAGTGGTTGGCAGAAAAAGTATGACGTTTTCTTGGAATCATTGAAGACTAATCATGGATCTCAGTATCATCTAAATTCAACCAATGTTTCACACATTGCCGAGTCGTTTTTGAAGATTCCGCTAGGACGTATCGCTTTACGCTTAGTAACATTGACGTTGCCCAATGAGCAAGTGTTCGAGGACGGGCGCGTGCCACCTCATGTGCCATTTGAAATGGATGTTAGCAGTGGACAAGTGTGTGAAACCAACGCCTTGCCGTCAGCTCTGCACAATTTTTCGTCGCTGCATCTCTTTCAGCGCCAAGTGCTAAGTCGCGTTTGCAAAGACATTAAGGAGTGGTCTAGCGTGGAGATTCTTGCAATATTGAAGTCTGCAAACGAGATAACACCGGCAATTGGGACGCTGGTTCAAAGCCTCTTTGATGACCTTCCTGAGCTTGCTGTGACGAAAGCAAATTACCCGCTTGAGTTCGTCGCAGGCAGCCAAGAGACGACTGTCAAGCCGCTTGATCTATTTAAGCGCGAGTTTGAAAAGGGCGATTTGCTCAACGTTTTTCAATGCAATGGGGTGTACTTCGTGGTAGAAACTACTATTCCTACTGACACGTATGTGGACAAAGGTATCGAAAACCTGTCGATACCGAGTTTCAAAATTCCGTATTGGGCATTTTTTGAGCTTGGAGCAGACCAAATTACTTTGCAGTTCCATCACCCAGACCACTTTGGGATGTCCCCTACAGGGCTCAATCGGTTAGAAGTCTTAACTCGCCTTCAACTAGGAATTCGCGCGGTATGTCGTCGTGTAAACCAATTCTTACTTTTGTTGCAACTTCATGAGACACGCACGTGCAATTGTCTTCTGCTTCCGCCAAACGACAGCTCGCCATCAAGTCCGCGATCACCTGAACGAAGAACTGACTCACAAATAGCTTTGGATGTGATGAACGGAAAGGATAGACGGATAAAACAAGGTGGCTTCTTTTGGCCTGGGCAGTTTGAGTGTGATTTGCGCTACTGCGCTGTTTTCAGGCTTCACGAGCGCTTGGCTCCTAATTTTGCGCTCAATGTATTGTGCACTTCAGCACTGGAGCAGTTTCAAGTTCACAATCGACGCCATGTTTTCGTGTACCGTGATCGCGATGGCCATGTATTTTATATGAAAATCAGTATCTTTTACGATACAGCGTTGTCCCATGAAGTGGGTAGTCAAACTGCCGAAGAACGGCTAGAGAGAACTGTTTTTTCTAGGTCTAGTACTGGAGGAAACAGTGGTGCAGGTGCAACCGTTCCCGTAGCAACGACAACACCAGCAGGGGTCCCCGGCATTCGTTTGGAAGTATTCGGTGTATCTGAAGCTGGTGAAGAAGTAACCCATGAATTGTGCCGTCTTCTGGAGCGAAAGCTAGACGAAGCAACGCAGTTGGTTCTGATGAAGTTGCTGGCACGCAATACCAAGTTCCAGCTGAGTCAGTCCGACCTAGCGTTTTTGTGTCCACATGCAACTGAACCTTCGAGTAAGATCCATTACACTCTTCCTGGCGACATAGCTGATGATTGCTGCACATTATTGCACTACTTTTCCCAGACACTTAAGTTAGCGGCATATGTACGTCCTGTAACAAGTGGCGGATCCTTACTTCCACGAAGTTCGCGAGGTTCAGCTAACAGTAACACGCTACGGCCAGTTCGGCTCGAGAGGCTGGCGTCTGCGGGAAATTATGTAATTTTGTCCGGTGAGGAACCTGCGAAAGTGACAGCTCAAGTTATGTATGGAGAGGCAAAGCTTGAAGAAGTAAAAAGAACACGTGCTATGCAGGACAGTGCTCACATACACCCTGCTTGCTTTGGAGGCTACCCGAAAGCATTTGAGCTCCAGGAGGAAAGTTCCTCAATCTTGTACGACGCAACCACTCGATCACCTGTTTTCTTCTTTTCCGAATGTAAAGCGGGTGGGGAGAGTGTAGCTTCTGGTGAAGCGCCCCCAGCTGTTGCACCGATTTATACAGCACCTGAAATTGTGGCGTATGCATTGTATGTTTTGAATTTGAACCCAGACTTACGGCTCTCACCAGGCTTTTTGTCGCGGGTAGGTAAGGGGCTTGCTCTCTTGCGTGTCGATATTGTCCGCAAGAACACCGCCAAGACCGAATTTGAGGATGAATACAAGGAGGATGGCAAGTTGGGTAGTATTGCTAGGGTGAGGCAGATGCAGGACATTCCAGGACTTGCGGCGTTGTACTCAACTTGTGTGAACACATGTGATACAACACTGGTGGCTAGATGTCAGGTTTGGATTCGTGGATCTATCCACTCAGCAGAATTGAGTCAAGTCGTGGAGGCATTTATGGATGAAGCTCTGTATGATTATCACATTGAAGCGACCATCAGAAAGTTGCGTACATGGAATGGACGACTACATACTTGCACAAGTAGTAATGGAACTCCAGATTTATCAGGAACTCAAGGAAATTTGCTCATCGATGTGGATATGCTGGTGTCGCTCTTTAAAAGTGCGTGTCTTTTGCCTTCGTCCTCTGTTACAAACCTAGACGTGGATGTATCGATCGCGCCATGGGACCTTAACAATGCTGTGGCGCAGGTTTGGAGTTTTCTGTGCTGCCTGCCTCGCCACCTGCGACCTGCAGTTTATGCGAAGTCTAAGCTTTCAGGCAGATATGAGATTGTTTCGAGTCAGAACGAAAGTCTAAATATAAGTTCTTACTCGAATGGACCCCCACCAGATAAGTTTCGGATGGTAGTTCAGCATGCTGGCGATCCGGACGTATACGAAGAGTCAAGCGACTCCGATGCAGAAACGACAGCATCAATGAGCTCAGCGAATCATCATATTGAGCCGCTAATGCGAACCAACTCCATTCATTCGGAGACTTCGGATATTGACTCGGTTTCAGGTCGAGTGCCGTTCACATTAACGTCAACTGGTGTATGTTCAGATTTGAATGCAATTTCACAAACCCAAATTGCGCCGTCTGTGTCGTCCACAACTTCATCAATGGTTGGACAGATAGGCGGTCTGTCGCACCAACCACATCTCTCAAAAAATGTAAACTTTTCGGAGAGGGACGTATTATTATATGTAAACAAAGGTATTACTCGCCATCCCAACCAAAAGTCACACTCCCATGGAAATCGGCAGGTGACACGATCATTTTATTACGTGGTGGATCTGTCTACGAGTAAGGGGTTACGGTTGTATGGATACAATATGAGCAGGGTTTTAGTGGAGGCTCTATCTACTCACATCGCGCGGGTACTTACGTGGAGCATGCTTCGCGAAAAGCTGCTGAGAACCCTGCTGCTGGAAAAGTCGGGGCTTTCGACCGCCGCTCCTGTTGGGTCCATGGTGCTGCAACCCTCCAGTTTCTTTGTGACCATCGGAAGGATGGAACAAGCTGGGAAGGGCGTCAACACAAATTCTGGTGCTCTCTGTAAAGATTCTGCTGTACACTTTATAGAGTATCGACCTCCCGTGTTGTCAATATTGCAGTCCAACGATTGGTTTCCCAGAGTTCTCGATGCAGGTTGCCTGCGCTCAATTGAGGGTACTTCCCTCGGAGTATATTTGCGTGAAGCACAGACCCAACCAATCGTAGCAGCACTGGACTCTCAGTATCAGCGCCCTCGAGGGCAAAGCAGCACAAACTTGGGTGTTTCAATGGCACCCCCAAGCATCCCAGATCTTACACGGGAAGTATCAGGAACGTTATCCCAGCGAAGCCTTAACAGCTGCGGAGATGTTTCAACAAATTTGCTGGGAGGACAAGTACCCGGGAGAAACAGGAGTGGTGGCATCATCAGTAGCAGCAACGTATCTGATAGCACATCGTCGTCTCCAGGTAAGCGATTAGGTGGATCTAGCCTAGCCTTGCAATATCCAGGTAATAATCGGAGCGAGGCCACAGCTCGGATGCGAGGTGGAGCGGGAGCTGCAACAGCATTAATGGCAGCACGTGCCCGAGCTAGGGGTAGTGGCGGCTTTCATAATCATGCAGGCAGTGGATCAGTCATTGGTGCAGTACAAGTTGGTGGAAGTTCTTCGGTAGTTTCGTCCGGTGATAGTGTCGCGCCGTGGGATTTGCCGTTGTCGAATATGAAAGGATCACGTTTGCAAACATCAGCGGACGAAGCTGATGCTAAGCTGACTACTGGACGGGATGGCAGTCAAGCAGATTCCTGTGCAAGGACCGACTCTAGTTCCACAGCCACAACAAGTGCAGTTTCGAAGAGCAAATTGAGTGGAGTGAATCGTCTTGGGCGGAGAGGGTCCCGGGGTAATGGTCTCGCCGACCTAGTATCATCGTCGTCTTCGACTTCGTTGTCCGGGCTTTCAGCTGCGAAAGCGTCTGCCAATCGCAGAAGCGGTAACGAAACATTTTCTTTGGATTCTAACCGAATCCATAGTTCGTGGAAGAAACGCTTGGAGTTTGCATGGGGACCTCGATTTTTATTCCCTTATAGCGCGGATCGACGGACGACAGGGAGTACGGCGGAAGAGAGTCAGCATTTTACAAAGCTCGAAGATGAAGAAGATGAGGATCAACCGAAGAAAAGTGTAACACCTTTATCGTTCTTTTGTGCGGCACTGGATAAGCGTTGGGAGGCGTTTGAAACACGATCGACAAGTCACACGGTATGCATGAATCTGCTAGAAAAGCTTGCGTCGTTGCAAACAGGTGAAGAGATGGAGGAGCCTGTTGCAAAGGATGTTGTGGAGCATTTGGTGGAAAGCGGACACCTTTTGTTGTATCAACGCTTTCGGGCTGCTTATGTGGAACGATGGATAGCCGCAGAAGTGGTAGGAATACCTGAAGAATACGGAATTGTGAATAGTCGCCTTCGCGCATTGCAGTCATGCATGGATTTGGTGCATTTGCTCAGCTACAAACGGGAATTTGTGTTTAATCAAGACGAATGCTCCGTGGCCAAACTTTATACACAGCACACTGTTTTCAGCATGGGAGCTGGTGCTGGTGCAGATATTTTGAAGATGAAGCAGCAGGTTGCATCCAATTTGGAACCATTGCGCCTGGCAGTGGCAAGCGAATTTTACGAAGAATACGCAGTACATTTGCGCACGCTAGGATTTCGGCGCCTTCGAACACTAAACACAAGTAGAAGCTGTGCACGCGCATTCCCGATTGACGCCGACATGGCCACAAAAGACACTGAAACACCAGGTCTGGAGGGCTTTACCGAATACTTTTATCACCCAGAAAGAGCAGCTGCAGAAGCTGGTGGATGGAAGATAGACTCGACTAGGAGCAACAATGATGCTTACCCACTATCAGTTGTGATTTTAGAAGTGAAGTGTGACCAGTGTGGTGTGCGACTGAATGCTGTGCTTGTGAGCTTACATGATTTGGAGCAGCAAGACTTGCGTTTTCAAGACCGTCTGGCGGTAAAAGCCGGAGAGCCCGTAATCGTGACGTCGGGATCACGGATTCAGAGCGTAGCGTCGTGGTTGCGAGCCCAATTGCAAACAGAAGCCCTGATTTACGGGTTTACTATTCGCTACTTTCAACAGCATATACTTCAGTGGATTGACGCTTCTCACAATTTTCGCGACGGACAGAATGGGCATGGACACAGTGTTGAAGAGCATCCTAGCGATGATGATGCTCTTGCATCTGCTTTGCCGTTGCCATGGAAGAAAGCTTCTACGTTTCAAAATATCGTTAAAGGACTTCAGTGCTTTTTGCATGCATTTCCGGATCCACCGGACGCATCTATGAATCCAAGCGCCGCAGTGCCAACTTTATCAACAGTAAGTGAAAATTGCGATGGTAAAAACACAGCAAAGACCAGGTCGAGTGATCCAAGAGTATCTTCAATCTCCCCGACGTCTGCAGCACCTGATAGCGATGGTTATCGAATGACTTCGCGAGCTGCATTAAGGTTTTCTCGACGGGTTGTGACCCACCAACATCAACACAAACCAGTATCTCACCTTCGTACGACTTCACCTGCGCCAGACACTAACCTAAAGTCTGCAGCACCTTTATCTTTGCTCTGGCATGACTGTGTGATACGAGTGGCGGCAGTAACGTTGCGACCTACTTCAAGTCAGTCAAATTGCTCCAAGTTGATTTTAGTGCAGATTTTATTGCGATACATTGCATGCCACAGCTTACGCTACGAGGTGCTAGACTTATTGCAGTTCGGTACGCCGGATGCTGTCGTATGTCATTCTTCGTCCGGCAGCTTCTTCCATCGACCTTCATCCACCAACATGACGCCGACAATGCAGAGTCGTTGGGTCAAACCTTCTGGAGGATATTCGCTGGTGATCACGACGCAACCATTGTTGACCCGCAAGCCAATTGACAAGGATTCAGTGCAGCTATTGATGCTCAAGAGTACACCCTCGACGCTTGGTGTGGGTAATGACGTTCTGCCGGTAGAGCGGGCGATGCAGGAAGCCCAGCTATTTACCAGAGAGTTGTTTCGTGTTGCTGCTCAACACTACGAGCGTGATTTGCTATGGTCTCGATTGCTGTTCGACAGCTCGCGCGGTCCCGAGGTCGATGTAGCTTGCACGTTGGCGCTTCCAGCTGACTCTTTCCGCGTGGAAGTAGGTCCGCAGCAGTTGGAAGAGTGTCTAAGGCTGTCAATTTGTACTCCCTTAGAAACGTTGGACCCGCGCCTGGACGAACTGCTATCCGTATCTGGTGTTTGTTGGCAAGAGTTGGCACTGCGGCTACGTGATGTATATGCCCACCAGCTTCGAGAATTTCAGTTTCAAGAGGAGGACGAAAACAGCAGCCACCTGTTGTTGCTATGTCCCGACGCGTTTGACCTCATCATCCACTTGACATTCATTACACCCAAAGACCACATAGCGTCAGAACAAGCACAAGACAGAGAAATGATCAATATGAGGGGCGACAAAAGTACAGACAGCCCAAGCAGAAGCTCAAGTATCGACGGCAGCCAGATTAGCAGTATTGGCGAGCAGTTGACTGAGGTCAATTTTGAGAAAGGGGATGGAGGCGACGTGCACGTGGAGATCTGCCGGCGCGAGGAGCCGACAAACAAGCAGTTTACGTTTGCACAGCGGCGCTCTATCTCGGAGTTTGTCAACAGCATCGTGCACTGGCAATGGCGGAGTCTCATTTACGATTAAAGAAGTCGTTCGGAGATGTACGTATTTGAGAATTGAGATAACAACACGGGCGATCCACATGGCTAAGCTTTGAACAAACACGTCAAGCAATGACTGTGACGATCTTAGTTACCATAATAAATATTTTCTAATAAGTTGCTGCACAAACTACAGTGACCAGGTCCATAGCCAGCGTAAATACTCGACTTAGCCTTGTTTCGTAACAACATGCGATGGTCTTGATAAGTGCATCCATCAGTCATATCGTCGAGATTATTTGAAGTCATCTCAGCTCAGTGCTTTTGCCATGACAACCCACTCCGGACAAATTCGTGCTTGCATCTTCCCCGAAAACTTCATTATACCGTTCTCAATGTTGACATATTGTACCAAGGCGACACATTGCAGACGATGCATTACAACGTTGTTGACGCGAGCTCAAATGTCATGTGCCGCCCTCTACTCCTTGAGACCAGTTGGGCTGAAAACGTGTGAGAAGTCGTTTGAGCTCGTTTCGGACGTGTACTTGATCCACACGTTTGGCTTCCAATTTTGGCAATGGTACTGCCTTTGTCGTAATGTGAATGTCCTTGCCAAATGTGAGCACAGATGTGCCCTCTTTTTGCTTGGCATTGTAGAACTGCTGGGCCAATACCACAATCGATCGCAGAGACGGAATTGCATCTAGCACAAAAGCCCGCAGCTCATTCTGGTAATACTCGTGTTCATGCTCCGCTTTACTCATAGCGAATAACCCATTTGCCGTGCGTCCCGAAAAGTAGCTCAACTCATCGACGTGATTGCTCAGAATATCTGCGAAGCGCTGACGTTTACCGTCCGTGCACATTAGCAACTCCCACGCAACGTCGTTCTCCAAGAATAGCTCAGCCTGACCGGATCCATCGTCAATGATACACCGAACTGTTGTCCCCATGTACGTTCGAGCTTGAAACATAGGATCACTTGGTGCCATTTGCTGCCATTTCCACGTGCAATCTTGCAGATACTTCGAGTCGCTTTGTAGTTCTGCATGCTTCCAGCAACCACGACGCGTATCGAGCTGTAACGACTGGTGGCATAGTACACATTTTCTCTTAAGCAGCACATAGCCTATGTGCATCACTCCAACCGCGTAACGATGCAGCATTCGGTCAATATTTGATGCGTAATAGAGGTCATTTAGGAATGTCGTTGGCATAGACCCAAACAATTCAGCATCGCGTGCTGGAAAGCAAGCTCTGTCGGAAACTAGCCGAGCTGCTGTCAAGTGACCCCAACTTAAAAACACCTTGTAGCTCGAACGTGCAATGAATCCCTGTAGTTTTGTAAACTCTACGACATCGCCCCGCTGGAGCATGCCCAGCACACCAAAACGTGATGCATCTACACGAATTTCCACAGTATCCAGATACTGGAGATCGCGAACATACACGATGCCTCTTAATCGTCGTGTAGAGCCTCCCGCAATGCTGCTGTAACATTCTCGTGGACGTTTCACACCAATTGTTTCAGCCTGCACCGCACTACCAAACGACTGCTTTTGCGTATCGGATCGCCAGTAGTATTTCTTCTTGGTGATAATTCCCACTATAGATACAAGATGAGGCTTGTGTAGGTTTGGCTGCACTGTGTTCATACTTGGCTCTTCGTCAACGTTTTTCCAATCACAATTGGACTGTTGCGACCGGCTTCTAAGTGAATGTTGAAGCAGACTCGAGACTTGTGCAACCTCTTCTGACTGTTGAAGGAAATGCCCGAGAATGCTCATTGCCATATATTCCGAAACAGTTATTCCCATTAGCTCGTGTTTTACAAGATGCTTTGCATCGAGAATTCTTGTCGCCTCCCAACGCCTTCTGTTATCTTTCACAGGAACTACCAACAAGCCATTACCATCTTGATCTACTTGTTGGCATATTTTATGCAAATTGCATCGCTTGTGCTCAAAGCTCTTACATTCCACTTTTATCGAAATCATCTTGCCGCGTTCTACTCGATACACTTGGAATGGACGTTCGCTTATGATCGGTTCGCCGCCGATTTGACCGCGAAATTTTTCAAGTGAGTCGAAACATAGAAAATTGTTGTCATCAGCAATTCTTGCTCTCCTCCAGTAGTCCATCGATGTTTCAACTGCCAGGTCTTCAAAGCCATACTGAGAAGAAATGCGACTTCTACGATCTTTGCTGACTTCAAGTGCTTGTACGCGATAGCAACCGCCTTTCTGAATATGCCACGTGGTATGCTCTGTATTGACCAGTATATCAGCCATGCAAATCGACTTTATGAAGCACCCTACTTCAAGTCCCTCACCGATTGGACACACCACGCCATGCAGAACTCGGTACTCAGCCAGCAGCCCTGCTGACCGAATACTAGAAAGCGGTAGCGCATCAACGTGTGTGACTAAGAATACAAGTTCCTGCGGTTCTTGTGCATCAGGTGCGGTCTTTTCTCCTCGAGAATCGGCAACGGGCTCATCTTCATGAATGGAGACGAATTCAAGATCCGCTACCGAACAGCTCATGCAAAACACCATCGGTACTCTGTCTTTGTGTTCAATCTCTTTGATTTGATTGTAATCCTCGACCATCAAGTCAAAGTTTTGAATTACATACATGCCACGTTCGCCGGTAAGATTCATACCCGTTTCCGTGCTATGTAATCGCAAGGGCATTGACCCAGTGCGGTCACAAACTTCCAAGTCCCCACTATCTATATTTCCTCGAATACATGCTAGAAGCAGGCACCAATCAAGGCTCTCGGCCGAGACCCTCATCGATTGAGAGTCATCACTTTTTCTCATTCCGTCAGATCTCGCTTCAGTCTTTTCACTTAATTTGCTCTCACCATACATCTGCAGCTCATAAATTGTTAACGCGCGCTTGGATGTCAGCATTCTTTCACGAGAGGGAAGTTGTAAAGTTGTGCAATTGTTTGCGTTCGCAGAGTGGCATTTCAAAAAGAGAGCACCAAGGGTCATGGCTACCTGGGCGCGGTCGTCGCTCAGCGATAAGCCCAATTTTTTTGCCACTTGAGCTGCTGCTTGCCGGCGTCGAATCCGTGGAAATGACAATATTGACGGTTTTTCCCGCACGTGATTAACTTTACCAAAGAAAAACTTTGCGTTCAGTAGCTCGAGAAGCTCTAGAATCCATATGGATAGCAGTGTAGACTGAGCATGAAATTCACCCAACCACGCCCATTTTTTG
The DNA here is from genome assembly GCA_920618645.1 of Peronospora belbahrii. Classification (NCBI taxonomy): domain Eukaryota; phylum Oomycota; class Peronosporomycetes; order Peronosporales; family Peronosporaceae; genus Peronospora; species Peronospora belbahrii. Next base: position 85,515 of record CAKKTJ010000322.1, on the reverse strand, counting down.
TGCGTTTTACTTGGACGAGAACCAGTCCCCGTGACAAGGCATGGTTCACTCGGATCTCCATATGCCGCGATAACAAAGTGGCTCCTAGGGCACAACCCAATCACTAATCTACCCCCAACTGGCGTTGGCCATCTTAAAACGTGAGCATCACAGACTCGCACGATTGCGCCTTTGCGAAGCCGAACGAGTTCTTGTTCGTACGGAAAGCGGAAGAGTGAAACAATAACACGTGTTTCATCATGTCCTTGAAGTTCGATGCACTCATCCCACAAAAGCCGACGCACTTTGCCTTCATAATCCAAGAGCTTCCCACTGCATCGGTTCATATTTTCATTCGAGAAGTTATCAAAGGAATCATTGATCCATTCTGAAATATTCGTTCGTAAAGATTTTGGCTCATCCCAAACCAATACCAACGTTTTCATTGGTCCCTTGTCAGCATCAAAACGAGGACCACAAGTGTCTTCGTGTGTTGTTTGAAGTAAAAACATTTCGCATTCTCGAGAAAACACCTTTACTAGATCTGTCACAAGCACCATTTTACCCGGGCGAAGAAATAAATGCCAGCGCATGTTATGAACGCCAACAAACATCACGTTGACGGCACTTTGCGTCGTCGAATCCATGCCACTCCGTTGACCCTCGATCTCCACGAAAAAATGGCTACTGTCGCAATCGTGTTGCCGCGAAATGGGACTCACGGTCGTGACACGACCAAACACCACGTGAACACGTTTTCGTCTTCGATGCTTCGTCACTGTCACCACCTTGTGATTTCCTGTTGTTGACTGTACAATTTGATCATCACCTTTGCTTGTGTTTAAATGAGCGGCACTAACAGCCCAAGACTTGGAGCCCGTATACATTGGTGGTTCTTTCATCTGGTAATTGGTTTCAAGTACTTGTAGTACGTTGTTTTGTGTATATCTCACATCAAAATCATTTCTCGGCAGTAAAAGCACCGGGTTCTTGTCATGAATCTCCAGAAACATTGAATCTAGAGTCCCATGTACGTTATTCTCCACTGATTTTTTGTCCACGAGAACCCATTTTTTGACTAGTATTAATTGATCCATTACAATTGGATTTGGATCAAGCAAGGAACTTGGAACCATAGTATTCTTCCGATCACATAAATATAAAGTATCACCATTGGATAATTGAGTACCACAATGAAGAAAACCCGCTAGATTCACAATACTTGAAGTATAAATGTCAATGTCCATACTTGAAGACGTATCTTGCAATATTACGGGATTTGTCTCCATCGAATTCGCAATATAACGATAAATTCCATGCTTTCTTAATATTTCAAGTGAATTGTCAGCAGATTTTGACAATTTTATGACACGTAATAATTTGCCAATACTCCATAAATGTAGAGAATGCGACGTGGAATAATTGTTTTCATTTGATTGTTGGTGGCTTGTTTCCCTATACGTTTCATGCAAATACAGACATAAAGAGATGGTTTAGTAGACAGATAAGAACAATAGTATTGTATTCATTCTACCATAGTTGTTGCTGCTTTTGTAGCTGCTGCTTTATATATTCCTTATCAATATGATGTTGCATTGTTATCAATAGAGCAATTATTGTATTTCTAAAATAATTGTGACCATGTCATTTCTAACATTACTTTGTTTCTATTTTTCCTTTTTTTTCTTTTCATATCATCGTTTTTGATACATGATATTTCGATTACGGATGGCGTGATTGAAATATTTGGAAGCGAATAATGACGACAAGCCGAAGGTGATTGTATTATTAGAGCCATTGCTACATGCTTGATCCTTGCCATATCCTCCTAGCCCAATGTATTATGCTTGCCATATCCTTGCCAATCTTACATGAATGCCATATCTCAATGATATACTCCATCCACAGACATTACGACTTTGGTATGTACGCTGCCGCTGCGACCGCTCAAGTGTGTCAGTTCACGAGCCTTAAGTGTGCCCTGTACCTTGTTGATGCCTTCATGCCTCTCAGTTCCAAACAGATTTCAATGCTAAGATTCGATTCTCAATCTAGCAGATGATCAAAGCGGCTACAACGCGTGTCTAGTTAATCTTGGTATCTGCATCTTACCATCAGATCTCAGTAGCCTCAGGCACGTTTGCCCACGACAACATCCACTTCATTCATCATCCATTGAGAATGAAAGCAGTTTCTTGTTACTCAGCGTTGCTCGGTCCATACGTTTGCGTTTTTTCTTTCTCATCGCGTCCGGAGCTACAGTTTTGCCCATCTCGACGACATTCTGTCCAGAAGATACCTTGCCTTGTTTCTTCTTCTTCTTCTCTCTGTCCTCATTTTCGTATAAGCCAATCCCCTCATCTGTCTCCTTCTTTTCATCCTTTCTCTTGGTCAAATACTCGTCAATTGCCGCCTGTTGTACCTCATCCAGCCCTTCGTCCTCTTCCTCCTCGCCAGCATTAGGTAACACTGCAAATTTGGCTTGAATAGCAGGCGGCTGGTGATACTTTTGCAGGAATTTAGGAATTACACGCGTAAATTGTGGTCCTTTTCCTTTACTACTACGAGCTTTTCCTTGACCGTTGCCAGCATTTAAACCGCGTAGACTGCCATCTTCGCGCCAGTCGTCGTCCATTAATGCAAATATTACAATAAAGTAAATCCAAAAATGACAATACGATCTGCTATTGTAAATATTACCACCCGCCCTACTTAGTTCGTCAATTTATTGCTTGTCAAAAACGCAACAATGACGACGATACTGACGGGACTGAGAGGTTATTTATGGAGCCAACGATGGAACATTTTGCTTACGACGCAAGGTATTTTCACATGTGGGATCGTGTACAAACGCTACTGTGAAAATCAAGTTTCCTCGCCGACTTCTTTACAGCAAAAGCAGCAACAACGACCGTTTCATGAGGACAAGTGAACAATGTAGACAGTTTTAACGAAATATTGTGAAAAATTGTTAATTGTCACATTCAGTGTCCAATAGAAATCGTCGAACGTTTAGATTTACAAACTAGTCATTCAAGGGCTACAATTGAAATGATACACAGTGAAAGCTATGAGTTCTTCCTTCCCTTCCTCCTTCTAAGCTATTTGTTTCACTTCCATCAGATTCTTATCGCCTGGAAAAGGTAAGACAGGTTTAATATGGTCTTTATACCACTCAGGAGCTCTACCGTACGCGTACACGGAACCATTGACAAGAATTGCTCCAATTACAAATTGACCCGTTGGGATCTTGTCAAACACAAATACCGACATGATAACCGAGAGAACTAAAGCAATGGATGTTGCAAAAGCTTTCAGAATATTGTCGGCATACTTGACAACCACAGCCGTAAGTAAACCACCAAAAGCCGAGAGACTAATGGCCGCCCAGACTACAGGACAGTAGCCATAGAAAAATCCACGTGTCATAATTGACTCAAAGTCGTTGTATACAAGACCGCCACCCGAGAGCATTAGCCCAAGCAAACACATTTGTACATTTCGTTCCCATAATGTAGTCTTCAAACCCGCGCCTTTCAGAATCTTTTCAAAGTACACACCAGCAAAGCCTGAACAGATACAAGCAGCGACAACAGCCAGCATGCCCTTCGTAGTGCTCTGCGTTGCCGCATCATCCTTTACTGTATTCCCGGCAGCCAAATTTCCATCCAATTGCACGAGCGCAACGCCGATCGTCAGCGTAACAATAGCGCCCCATTGTATACTCAGCAGCGTTTTCCGCAATATGACAACCGAAAAGATGGCAGTAGTAAGAATCTTTAGCTGGTACATGACCTGAAACGTGGGAGCATCTAGATTGGACACTGCTACATACTGTAAATTATTTAGCACCACGTAAAGCATTGCTGGTACACTCATGCGCACTAATTCGCCTGGATTGGTAATGGCTCGAAACGAATTCCTCATACGCTTTCGTCGTTGTGGTTTCTTGAGTGTATAGAATTCCTAGATGATAGAATCATTCATTCATATTAGTAATCAAGTAAGAATGATGGTCATGCATTGATTATTATGAGGTAATCTTTTTATCCAGTATGTATATTATATACAATACACACAAGACGTACGTAAGATAGCAAGATAAAACACGTCATTAATTTTAGCATCTCTCCTACAAAGACAGCAGTAGCAGAATTGAAACGTGAAAAGTTTCCTACTCTTGATAGTCGCATTAGAATAACCAGTAGGCTATTTTGTAAGCATAAAATGCATAGACTTCCATATTTAAGCGCCGTTGGGGTAAGGATACTATTGTCTGTCATCTAAACGCTAAATGGTGACATTATAACAATTCGTAAACGTTCATGTGCACCACATCATAGGACAAGACTAAAATAGATAACTAAATATGTAATCTTCCTCTACAAGAACATGACAAATTGCGACTACTTTTTGGCGGGAACGAATATATTTACGACACAAAATACCAGTAAGAAGATCCACGTCTTACTACGCGATATTAGACGGCAACACTATGGACATTCGATCGTTCTTTCAGAAGAAACCTCTTCATCCGAATAGTAAAAAGAAAGCTGTAACACCAGCCAAGTGTACGTTGTATCTACAGTTTCGATTCTACTATGTGAATGACTTCCATTTGTTCATGTATCATAACAATGAAGTAATGTCTCATTATATTAGCCAAACGTGTCGAGCCTGAACCAACACCTCCATTGCGTCCTGTAACGCGTCGCTCATTAAAGCAAAATGTTGTGGTGCTGAATGATAGCAATGATGATGATGAGGAGGAGGATAATGAGAGCATTAGATCTACAAATCGAGTCAAGAAACAAAAGAAAACGACAATCGATTTGGACTCGGACTTTGAAATACAATCCAGTGATAACGAGGTATCAGACATGAGACTCAAGAAAGAATTAGTGAAGCTAAAGCGACATGATTGTAACGATCAAGACAATGAAAAGATGTCAAAAATGAAGCCAAAGATGAAGACGAGCAGAAACACTGCAGCTTCGACCGTGAATTACTCTGATTTGCCTCAATCAGAGAACAATGTTGTAAAACAGGAAGATGTATTGAAAAAGATACCCGCTCCGTGCTCAGGATGTCTTGATGGTAAGACGTTTGTCTTTTCAGGTGTACTTGAGAGTCTATTACGGGAAGATGCAGTGCATCTTGTTAAAAGTTGCGGTGGGTCGGTTGCAAACAGCATTACGCGTAATACGAAGTATTTAGTGATTGGTACAACGCTAGAACAGGGTGGAGACGTGACAGAGGGATATAAGTACCGGGAAGCAGTGGCCAAGAACGTGCGAATCTTGACCCAGAATGAGTTCTACAATCTCATTACGGAAGCATCGGCAGCCCTACAAGCGCAAGACCTAGCGGCGAAAAAAGCGAAGACCAAGGCAGACACTGTCGCTAGGACTGCGACATCCTTAAAGGGAAAACAAAAGTTGAACGTGTAGGTTGCAACTTCGTGCCCTACTACGAGTGCATTTTTACTGGATTGATAATGCTTATGTTGTACTCAGATCAATGAATAACGAGCTATGGACGGACAAGTACAAACCCCAGACGCTTGACGACATGATTGGCAATACTGAGCTAGGTAAAAAGTTGAAAATGTGGCTTCTTGACTGGGAAGCACTGCACGTGAAAGGAACGAAGAAGATTCCATTTTCGACGAAACTATCGGAGAATCGTGGGGCGAAGACGGTGCTATTGTCGGGTCCTCCCGGTATTGGTAAGACCACGATTGCAAATTTGGTTGCTCGTGAGTGTAGATTTGAATGCACCGAGCTAAACGCGAGTGACACTCGCAGCAAAAAAATGCTGCAATCTGGGCTCAAAGACGTGCTCGGCACACAAGCACTACGATTCGGTGCGTCCACGGGCAAGTCCAACGGAAAAGTGCATTTAGCACGTCGCGTGATCATCATGGACGAGGTCGACGGAATGTCCGGAGGCGATCGTGGTGGTACGGCAGAACTTATACAGCTCATTAAGGAGTCGAAGACTCCAATAATTTGCATTTGCAACGACCGTCAAAGCCAGAAGGTTCGCTCACTGGCAAACCATTCTTTTGATTTGCGAATGCGACGTCCCACCAAGACCCAAATTGGCAAGCGATTGATGGAGATAGCTTTAAAAGAAGGGCTTCATGTAGAAAAGAACGCAATTGAAGAAGCTGTCGATCGATGTGGCAATGATATTCGACAGTTACTGACGCAGATGCAAAGATGGCGACTTACTACCACTAATGTTACCTACGCCGATTTGGTAAACCCGTCGTCGCAGCACAATAAGGATGAAAGTCTACGCTTGAACCCTTTCAGCGCAACACAGCAGATATTTCAGCGTGATCTTTCTTTTGATTTGAGAACTGAGGCGTATTTTGTCGACTACGAGTTGATGCCGCTGATGGTGCAGGAGAACTACATCCAAAGTATCATGAACAACCGGACGTCGCCTGACACAAACTTGGAAGCAGCGATGCACGCGTCAGAGTTCATCTCAGAAAGTGACCTTTTAAACTCGTACGTCCGGATGGAGCAGCGATGGGATCTGCTGACAAAGCAAGCAGCGATGAACGTTGGTGCCTGTGTATACTCGGCTGGATTCATTGGTCACCCGGAGTTTTCCAAGTGCGTTTTGCATATTGTGATTGTTTTAACGTAGGTATGATTGGACTTGCTAACCATGGAGTTTATTACGCGCAGATGGTTAGGAAAAAACTCCTCAGCTTCCAAATCAAAGCGATTGCTAAGTGAGTTGTCAGTCCGAATGCGATCGCACGCCTCCGGATCTCGAGAAGGTTTGTATTTGTTTTTGTGTACAAGTCCGTACGTGTCTTGTGTTGTCATTAACATCAGTCAATTGATGTAATGCAGTGATTCGCCTCGACTACGTACCATACATGAAAGAGATCCTTCTGATAAAGCTACTCTCAGGGGAAGACGTACGTTTCTCTATTGTCAAGTATTGCTACAATCATGATGCAATTGTGAGCCTGACTTATGTGGATGCAGAACATTCATGAGGTAATCGGACTGCTAGATGAGTGCGAGATCACCCGTGAAGACCTTACGGAGTCTATGGAAAGCTTCAAGTTTCCTGGTGTAAAACGTCACTCATACTCGGAGCTGGATTCTAAGGCAAAGACGGCGTTTACGCGAATGTACGATTGCGCACACGACCTTGCGTCTATCTATCGTACAACCTCATGCAACGCGCTCACTGATACATTTTATACATTTCAGGTACAATAAGACATCACACACGTCTCAAGCAGTCGTAGAATCGGTTCTTGGGTCAACTACGATCCAAAAGAGACGAGGAAAGGCTGGTACTGTCAAAGATGAGGAGAATGGTTTCCATGCCGTCGGATGTGGAGAGTGAGCCGGACGAGGAAGAGGACCTGGATGTTAGCAAGTTTCAGAAGAAGCCACGCGGCGCCGTAAAACGCAAGGCTCCTGCTGCTGCCGAGAAAAAAAAGGCGCCACGCAAGGCACCGACGAAAAAGCGCCGCACGTAGCTGAATGGCTGCTGCGCTGTACCTTGAGCTTGCCGATCTTGTAGTACGGTAGTTGGTGGATACGGCTTGTAATTTTGCAGACTGCTTTATGTAATAGCTGGTTTCTATCTTTCGTCGCATGTGCTGTAGAAATTATGAACTCTCAATGCTATTGGGGGGGGGGGGAGAGAGGGGGGGGCGCGGGGGGTTAAATTGGCTTTTTTTTCGCTGCTTTATATGGGTATGAAGTTTGAAAAATGAAAGAAAAGATGAGCAAGAGCCAAACGATATTCAAACGATGCTTTCATCTATATGAGCTTCAAGCTCATATAGAAAGCATCCCTATTACTCTTGATGGGTAGTAGACGTTGAAGATGAAGAGATTCCCACTGAAAAACACTTTGAGTGACTATGATGAGGCAGCCCAAAGTGGCTACAGGCGCGTCATCAGATGGGCATCATTCCTATGTACGATGCCTCGTCTATGTTTTGTCGTAGCAATTTGTTTCATTGATGTCGCTATTCCGTAGCATTTTACGATAAAACCATACTTTTAACGGATAAAAAAGTCCAAGCGTCGACAACGCTTTGAAAAAGCGCAATCGTGACGTCACTGGTTCCATGTCTCGATTTTGTTGACAAGCTTTCTCGATCTCTCTACCTTCAAGTATCACTTTAATCTTCAAACAACATGTACATGTGTCGACTTCGATTCGTACACTTTTGCCTATCATAATATAACTGTGTCCTTCCTTTCTTGCAACTAGGAAGGAAAACCAAATGTTGATGAATGTCACTTGATACTCAAGCCCTTTGTGTCATTTCTAGCTATTAAAAAGATACTTGTATCACTAGGCAATAACATTCATACTAGCATACTATCATGCGATTATATGTACTATACAAACGAAACATGGAGCAAAACCATCAACGATGGATATCCTTACATATCCGAAAAACTCTCCTGTGTTGTCACGGGGTGACGCGGTCTGATATCATGACAGAGTGGGTACACAAGAAGCACTGAAACGATGACGCGCTTCGATTTTCGTGACTTGATGTCCGGTTGTACCACTTTTCATTGGTCAAAACTTGATGCCTATCACCACCATATTCCTCTGTATCTCCTCACTCGTCGTAACTCACTCATTCTTCAATTAGAACTAAAGAAGAGAGAGACAAGAGAAATTACACTATCGATTTGTCGAATTGACAAGGAAAATGGTCGCTCAAGGACTAAATGCCAACGTTCTTGTCTCATCAAATACAAGAGTGGAAGAAAGTGTAGTGCGTAATGAGAACAATCCATTGAATTACTCAAGTATGGAAGAATATGTTACTTTGCAACAAGGTTCTCGTTCCATTACGTCGATTCTTATTGCTAATAATGGGATCTCAGCTGTAAAAGCTATTCGTAGTATACGTAGTTGGTGTTATGAAATGTTTGCAAATGAACATATGATTACATTTGTTGTCATGGCGACACCGGAAGATCTTCAAGCGAATGCAGAATATATTCGAATGGCTGAACATGTTGTCGAAGTACCTGGTGGGTCAAATAATCATAATTATGCAAATGTTTCACTCATTATTGAAATTGCAGAACGCTATAATGTTGATGCTGTATGGGCTGGATGGGGTCATGCTAGTGAAAATCCAGTCTTACCAGATTCACTTATGCAAACGGAACGGAAGATTATTTTTATTGGACCACCTGCAAAACCCATGCGTGCATTAGGTGATAAAATTGGCTCAACGATTATTGCACAAAGTGCAAAAGTACCTACGATTGCTTGGAATGGAGATGGATTACAAGTTAACTATAAGAAACATGATGGTATTCCAAAGGAGATTTATGAAACAGCTATGTTACGTGATGGACAACATTGTCTTGAAGAATGTAAACGTATTGGTTTTCCAGTCATGATTAAAGCCAGTGAAGGTGGAGGTGGTAAAGGTATTCGAATGTGTCATGAAGAATCGCAAGTCTTAAGTGCCTGGGAGGCCGTGCGTGGTGAAATCCCTGGTTCACCGATCTTTGTCATGAAATTAGCACCGAAATCACGTCACTTGGAAGTACAGCTTTTAGCAGATGTTTATGGCAATGCTATTGCACTTAGTGGCCGTGACTGTTCCATCCAACGTCGTCATCAAAAGATTGTAGAGGAAGGACCAGTGCTTGCTCCGTCTGACGAAGTGTGGGAGAAGATGATGCGTGCTGCGACACGTCTTGCTCAGGAAGTTGAATATGTTAACGCTGGTACAGTCGAGTACCTTTTCAGTGAGGTGTCGGAGGACAATGGCAACTCGTTCTTCTTCTTAGAGCTTAACCCTCGTCTCCAGGTAGAGCATCCAGTGACAGAAATGATTACTCATGTGAACTTGCCCGCTGCTCAGCTGCAAGTGGCTATGGGTATTCCACTATACTGCATCCCGGATGTGCGTCGTCTATACAATAAGGATGCGTTTGAAACGACTCCGATTGATTTTGACACGGAAAAGCAAAAGCCTCCGCATGGTCACGTCATTGCTGCACGTATTACTGCTGAGGACCCGAATGCTGGCTTTCAGCCTACTAGTGGTGCAATCCAAGAGCTCAACTTTCGCAGTACGCCGGATGTATGGGGCTATTTCTCGGTTGACTCGTCCGGACAAGTGCATGAGTTTGCTGACTCACAGATTGGTCACTTGTTTTCGTGGAGCCCAACCCGAGAGAAGGCCCGAAAGAACATGATCCTTGCGCTGAAGGAGTTGTCCATTCGTGGTGACATCCACACGACCGTCGAGTATATTGTCAACATGATGGAGTCCGATGATTTCAAGTATAACCGCATCTCCACGTCATGGCTAGACGAACGTATTTCGCACCACAATGAAGTGCGTCTGCAAGGCCGCCCAGACCCATTGATGGTAGTCCTCGTAGGTGCTGTGTGCTGTGCATACCAGGCATCTAATATGCTTCAGGAGGAGTACGTGAGCCAGGTTGAGCGCGGTCAGCTTCCTCACAACGATTTGTTGTCTCAAGAGGAATCGCTTGAGCTTATATACGAGGGCATCAAGTACAACATCAAAGCGTGCCGCAGCGGTCCAATCCAGTTTACATTATTCTGCAACGACTCCTACGTGCAGGTAGAGATTCGCACGCTGTCGGACGGTGGTTTCCTTGTCCTGCTAAATGGCAAGTCGCACGTTGCGTACGCTACCAAGGAGGCACAGGGCCTACGTCTTGTCGTTGACAGCCACACGTGCGTGTTCACCAAGGAGTACGATCCTACGCGATTGGTGACCAACACTGCTGGTAAGCTCGCTCGCTACCTAGTAGACGATGGCGCTAGTCTGCGTCGTGGCATGCCGTACGCTGAGATCGAAGTAATGAAGATGTACATGCCACTGCTTACTCCGGAAGCTGGTGTGATTCGTTTGCTCAAGTCCGAGGGCGCCGTTCTGGCGCCTGGCGACTGCATTGCTACCATGGAGCTTGATGATCCGTCATGCGTGAAGAAGTCGGACATTTACATGGGTAAGCTCCCATCGTTGGAGATTACAAACGGAAACAGCACCAAAGCTGTGCACAAGATGCGCAAGGCATTAGCACTTCTGAAAAGTGTGCTGCAAGGCTACTTTGCTCCTGAGGACCTCACGCAGAAGGCACTAGTCAGCTTGTTTCAGGTGCTGAGTGAGCCCATGTTACCTGTAGAAGAGATCAAAGAGGCTATGTCGTCACTTGCTGGCCGCATTCCGCTTAATGTGTTTGCAAAGATCACGGACAAGGTTCAGACGTTTAAGAAGGCAGTGGCCGAAGATCCCACGGCTACTCATGAGTTTGACGTGTCAGAGGTGATCGAGATCCTCGATGAGCACAAGAAGACGCTGACGAAGGACCGCCAGCGTTCAGACTTCGAGGCCTCAGTAGTGACGCTCCGTGACATTGCTACGAAGTACAAGCACGGTCTGCAGTCTGGCGAAGAGGCTGTGCTTACGGAGTTGATAAACGAATACTTTACTGTTGAAACTGTGTACGCGAACTCGCACAACGTCGAAGATGTGGTGATGGCTTTGCGTCAGCAAAACTCGGCCGACATAAGCAAGGTGTTTGCTATCGCTCGTTCGCACAAGGCTTTGGAAGCAAAGAACAAGCTGCTGTTGCAGCTGCTTGGTCAGATGGCGCGTGGCACTCCTCGCAAATCAGTGAAGGCGGCAGCGTTTGTGCCACTTCTTGAGAAACTTGCAACATTCAAGGAGAAACAGTATTCGCTCGTAGCACTGGAGGCGCGTCAGCTTTTGATTGACAACAAGATGCCGTCATACCGTGACCGTCTGAGCCAGGTAGAGACAGTGCTCAAGAACTACATTGCTGACGATTCATCGAGCGACCTTGCTGCTGCCTGCAGTAACCTTCTAGACCAGTCGCAGCCGCTCTTCGACCTGCTCGTTTCTCTCCTCGATCACGAGGAACAGCATGTCCGTGAGTTGGCTCTTGAATTGTATGCGCTACGTGTATACCGCTCGTACGTCATCGAGTCGATGGAGACCATTACATTTAACGATATTTTCGCAAAGACTTTTCAATTCAAGTCGCCTGTTGTCGATGCGTTAGCCGTTGGAGTTGCCCCTGCGGAGAGCTATGACGACCTCGCGAGCCTGCTGCGTCGCAACAGCTCTGCGAGCTCGCTGGACTTTCACAGCTCGGAGGAACTTAGTGATGATCAGGAAGCTGTTGGAAAGCCGCTTGCCAAGCCTACTGATGGCTACCAAAAGATCTCTCCGGATTTTGAGCGTCATGGTGCCATCGCTCGTCTAGAGAACCTGGATGCATTTCAGAAGTCGTTCACGGACATCATGAGCTTGTTTCCGCTCGCGAAAAAGACGCTGTCGGTGCGTAAGCACCCGCTCGTAAACGTCCTGCATGTTCTTCTCGTGGATGAGCACTTGGACGAGGCGAACTTGTTGGAGCAGGCACAAGTCTACCTCAAGTCGGTGGACCAGGACTTGCGTGCGCACAACATTCGTCGCGTAACGTTTTCTGTGCGTCCACAGAACATTGAGAACATCTCTGCGCACAATGCTGATATGGCGCTATATCCAAACATATACACTTTCCCTGGCCGCCTAAACTACAAGGAAGACAAAATCTTACGCCACATGGAGGCACCGCTTGCTTACAAGCTGGAGCTGCGTCGTCTGCAGAACTACAGTGTGACCCCGTTGACATCGGAGAACAAGAATGTGCACTTGTACCTGGCCAAGATTAAGGAGTCCGACTCCCACATCGTGACCGATCGCTTCCAGCGCATTTTTGTGCGTGCCGTTGTGCGCCAACTGGACCACGATGGCGGCAGCTCTCGCTCGCAGTATGATGCTTACCCTGGTCCGGAGCGCTCGCTCGTGGATGCTTTGAACGCCCTGGAGGTCAACCTGGCCAACCCTTTGGTCAAGAAGTCGCAGATGCCGACGAAAAACAACCACGTGTACCTGAATATCCTGCCGCAAGCAATTGTGGATCCCCAGTATCTCGAAGGTGTGATTCGCATTTTGGCGTACCGTTACGCCGAGCGCCTGGAACAACTGGGCGTTTCAACAGTGGAGCTCAAGATTATTGCGCGTTTCAACAGCGAAGCGCCGGCGATCCCTGTGCGTCTCGTGGCTGAGAATCCGACGGGCTATGTGGTCCGTGTGCAGGCGTATGTTGAGGCTGCTGGTCACGACGAGCCTATCTTTACCTCCATTGGTGACGAAACTCATGGCGAGCTTGACGGTTTACCGGTTACGACACCGTACCCAATTGTGTTCCCGTTCGATAAGAAGCGTCAGATGGCTAAGGCTATGTCCAACACAGTGTACGTGTACGACTTCCTTGAGCTCATTGAGTACAACTTGCTGCGTCAATGGCGAAAGTACGTGCAGCAACGTACGCGCGGTGGCGGTGCAAAGATCACCATCCCCAACCTGCTTATGGAGACGCACGAGTTGGTCCTCGATGCAACGAGCAAAACGTTGACAGAAACATCGCGTCCTCGAGGCCAAAACGATATTGGCATGGTTGCCTGGCTGCTGACGCTGTACACGCCGGAGTTTCCGGAAGGTCGTGAGATCATCATCATTGCTAATGACATCACGTTCAAGGCCGGTTCCTTTGGTACTCGCGAAGACAAACTTTTCGACTTGGCATCGAAGTTGGCTCGATCGAAGGGCATTCCTCGATTCTTCTTCTCTGCAAACGCTGGTGCCCGTATAGGCATGGCTGAGTCCATCAAGGCACTGTACCGGATCTGCTGGAAAGACGAGAGTAACCCGACGAAAGGCTTCGAGTATCTGTACCTGACACCCGAGGACTACAAGGTTGCGTCGTCTGAGGGTTCTGTCAATGCCGAGCTGCTAGTGACCAACACGGGTGAGGAGCGCTATGTGCTGAAGGATATTGTCGGCCGCGAGATCGATCTGGGTGTAGAGTGCTTGCGTGGAAGTGGTACTATTGCCGGCGAAACATCGCGTGCCTACAAGGATGTGTTCACGTTGACGTATGCCTGTGGCCGTAGTGTAGGCATCGGTGCCTATTTGGTACGTTTAGGTCAGCGTACGGTCCAGAACGCTACACACTCGCCAATCATCCTCACGGGCTACCAGGCACTGAACAAGCTTATGGGTAAGGAGGTGTACACCTCGAACGATCAGCTGGGTGGTGTAAAGATCATGCACACGAATGGTGTGACCCATTTAACGTCAAAAAACCACTTGTCGGGCATTTACTCGATTCTCGAGTGGCTGAGCTTCGTCCCGGCGGTCCGCCGCGGTCCTCTGCCGATCCGCGACCTAACGGGGGTAGACGAGATCGAGCGCACGGTGGACTTCTGCCCAAAGGACAAGAGCACGCAGTACGATCCACGCGCTCTACTGGCGGGTAAGACTGACGAGGTGACAGGCAAGTGGGTATCGGGCCTTATGGACAAGAACTCTTTCCGTGAAACGCTTGGCGGCTGGGCGAAGAGCGTGATTGTTGGACGTGGCCGACTCGGTGGCATCCCGTGCGGTGTGGTGGCCACCGAGGTACGTACCTCCGAGAAAGTCATTCCTGCTGACCCGGCAACGCCGGCATCACAAGAGACTTTGTTGCAACAGGCTGGTCAGGTATGGTTCCCGGACTCGGCCCATAAAACAGCTACTGCCATAAAGGATTTCAAAGGCGAGGACCTGCCGCTGTTTATTTTAGCAAATTGGCGCGGTTTTTCTGGTGGTCAGCGCGATATGTTCGACGAAGTGCTCAAATTTGGTGCTGCCATCGTGGACGGTCTTGTCGACTACGAGCAGCCCGTGTTTGTGTACATTCCGCCGTTTGCTGAGCTACGTGGCGGTGCATGGGCCGTGGTTGATCCTACCATCAATGAGGGTATCATGGAGATGTACGCGGACGTACAGGGCCGTGGTGGTGTGCTCGAGCCTGCTGGTCTCATCGAGATCAAGTACCGCAAGGCGCAGCTTTTGCAGACCATGCACCGTCTTGATGACAAGCTGAAGCAACTCACTGCTCGCCGGGCTAAGCTATCACCTGATGAGAAAGGAACAGAGAGTGCTAAGATTTCGGCTGAGATCAAGGCCCGTGAGGACACCCTGCTGCCGATCTACGTGCAGGTGGCGACAGAGTTTGGCGATCTTCATGACAGACCTGGTCGTATGAAGTCTGTGGGCTGCATCCGTCAGGTTGTGCCTTGGTCGAACTCGCGCAAGTTCTTTTACTGGCGTCTGAAGCGCCAGCTTGCAGAATTTTCGCTGCGCCGCAAAGTCGTGGCAGCCAGCGCTAACGGTCCGCGCGCGGCAACGTTTTTGGGCTCGGAGCAGATACTAAAGGGCTGGTTTACGGAGGCTGTAAACGGTGGTCGTGTGCCTCGTCAGCAGAATGTGTCCGTGTCCGAGCTTTGGTCGCATGGTGACTCGGATGTGTTGCTGTGGCTGTCGAGTGACAAGGAATGGATTTCTTCGCGTGTGACAGAACTTCGCCAAGAGCAAATGGCCTCGCAAGTTGTTGAGATTGGCCGCAAGGATCCCAAGGCTGCTGTGGCTGGTATCCTTGAGGTGTTGAATCTGCTTAGCGACAAGGATCGCGAGGAGGCTGTGGCTGCATTGCGTCGTGGCTCTATCTTCCACAAGTAAATTGGTGCGTTAGTTTTTTGCAGATGACGTGCATGAGTTTAGAGAAGAGAAACAATGAATGAATAGGAAAATGGATTGCTTCATGATTGATTATGTATGTACGAACTTGAAGATCAATCACCTTCATTTCAAACACTTAACACTACGTTCTGATGCAATTGGAGGGAGTTCAAATGCACGTGTTTCCTTTGGTCCCAAATGGAGCGTTGACGCTGCTGGACTGACTCCTGTGCTAGCTCTTGGTATCCAGGTGGAAATGACATGGAGCGTTCAAGACCCGCCAAGTCGACCACCGATTTCTCCGACTTACCCAGGATGCTAATATCGTGGAATTTGGTGATAGTAGGCATGGGTGAGCCAATCTCGCCTTTGCTTTCGCAAGGCTCTTCACCGTTCTCCTCTCTATCATTAACATGAGCCGGAGGGGGTGGTGGGATCGACTTGACTTGAGCTTTGGTCTTCTCGGCGAGTACCAACGAACGTTCGTGCATGTACTTACTCCAGTCAAGTTTTTTTGGCTCGGCCAACTTGCCCAGGTGTGACGAGTATTTCTTGACAAACTCGCGCACTTCCTTTTGTAATTCAGCCCGCTGGCGCGGTAGCTCATCCTGCGTAGCCTTGTAAGTTGGTAAGAGGCGGTAAAACAGAGGACGAACAGTCTTCAACTCAATCATACCAGCCTCCACGGAGCGAACACCGAAGAACGAAAACATAGGGAGCGACACCATCAGCAGCATAATTGACGACCAATACCAGTCCGTAAAGGCCACGGCTGCAGCAAGATACATAAACCACAGCAGCGGCACGGCTACAATTGAAAATTGAATTTTCTTGCTGAGAACAACGTCACGCGCCATCACTTTAACATTGGAACCCTCAAGAGCTTTCTTTTGCGCCGTATTCGCCACATAGCGAGCTAAAAGTCCTACCGGTGCATTCAAAATGAAGGATGGAATAGATGATAGCAACAGGATCAGAAGACCGCAAAGCGCTGAGCCCAGTACGTCATGAATGGTCCACCAAGGAATGTAAGGCACCTGGTGGTCCTTTAGGCCCATCTTCTGCAGCGTCTTGTAGTAGGTATCCAACTTGTGTCGCAAAGCCGCAAGGTCTTCTTGTGCTTCGGGCACATCCTGCAACACCTTGTAGCCCTCAGCAAAGCGACGATTTAGGTCTTGCGTCTCTTTAGCAGACAAACGTACACCTGAACGCTGGTACAGACGGCGTGCAGTCAACACCTCTTGCATGACACCATAGCTTGGTGTTGTCACAATTACGGAGCGCATGCTCTCCTCCACACGATGAAGAAATGTGTTGCAAGCTGTACGTTTATCCTCCTTGTACGTTTTCATCAACTCTTGGTCCACACTAATGGGTGTCCCGAACTCTACAGTCACACGTCCACGAAAGCGATGTCCACGAAAGTAATTCAGTCCAACCGGTACTACAGGTACGTTAATATTATACTTGTCCTTCACACCAAGTGCTATAACAGCAACACCTGCTTTCAGTGGCAACAAGTCCGTTCTATCATGTGAACCTCCTTCAGGAAAAATACCAATGCAATTCCCACGCTTCAAGTGTGTATACACCTTAGCAAACGTCACAGATTGATCCACACGTTTTAGAATCCCAAAACTTGCATATTCAAGTACCATTTCTCCACAGTTATTCTTCAATGGTGCATTTAGCAACAATTGCGTATCATTCAATACTTGGATAATTTTCACAGGTGAGCCTGAATCTTTCACACTTTTGGTGCTCTGAAATCGTATTTGATCACCTGGTGTAACTTGTTTCGTAAAACTAGTACCTTGACCTTGTAAAAGCCATAGTGGTATACTCGTGCTATTCGCACCACCACTCGTCGAACTTACAGGAATGAAAGGTTCTTTACTCCTTAACTTAATTTTTCCCACACCTGTTGCAACGGAATCTTGAGGACGTACAACAGGTATACATCCCATTATACGGGCTAAATGTCCAACAATTGGCATATGCCATGACTTTTCAGCAATCATAAAACCAACTTTACGTGGACTTGTCATCATCACTACAAGACCATCAACAAATTGATTTGCATGATTTCCTGTAAAAATCACTGGCCCTTCGGTTGGGACATTGTTTACTCCAATAAGATCTACACTTTTAAATGAGATACTGAGAATACTATTGAGAAAAACACGCGTAGAACGATAAATAACGTCAGCAGCATTATGGAATAAAAGACCAATGGTCATACCAACAGCTAAGAATCCCCAATAATACGAAGGAAGACCAAGAAACTTGCTAATAGCTTTAATAGGACTACAATTGATAATCAGAACAAGCAGAAGCAGAAGATAAATCGGGTTTAGTTATAAATATATCAGTAGATGTTGTGTATACATACTAGGATACTAAAAAGTGTATGCAGAGTGTATACATAGCAAATACGTACTTGAGTGAGTCAATCGACAACATTAGCAGTAAACATAGTGCAAGAAATTGTGTCCATGTATCATTAAGTACTTCCTTATTGTGAAATTTCATGCTAGCAATGACGTCGAGATCGAGCTGTAGAAAATCTATCTAGTTGCTTCTTCTGGGACTGTTTAATTTCGGACAGAGCTTTTTCTTATCGTGTCTTAAAGGGGATCAAGAAATGACGTGCTTCTGAAAAAATGAACGACTGACAGATCGCGTCTGGCGCGTCACCACCCACAGGATTCCGCCGGTGGATGATATCGACTTTAACAGGTATTAAATTGTACAGCTTGTTTTTTGTCAAACCTGATATTTAGCGACGCTAAAAATCAATACATTTTTGTAAAATACAACCAAGCTACAGCTACCGTCTAGAAAGAATGTACCTATAAGTCAATGCAACAATTGCTGTTAAAAGAAAATACTGATAATCAGTATCAACTTGGTATTGCATTACCCATAGCACTTGATGGAGAAAGCACGTATTTGATGTTGCTATAGATATATAAGGTACAGTGTAAGGTTCGTTTACGGCATAACCGATATGGTACCACCGACTTTAGGCAGGCACTTATAAGATTGTAGCCATGGAATAAACAATGGAGCAGTATAGTTGAAGTATGTATACACAGTCCATACGTATACTATACATATATATGGTGAAAAGGCTTATATTTATAAATAATAGGCAATATAATTAATTATATGTAACTGGCTTATATCTTATAGGATAAAAATCAACACGTAAAAATTAACTTCCCTGAATTTTCCTTATCTTAAATTACCAATGAAACGTGCGTTGGTAATTCGCAACGTGTCCAGTCATGATGTGCCTTTAGATAGTTTAGATAATGCATGTGTACAATCTTGTACAGCACAAGGTTTTATTACCGAATTAGCAGTCAATGATGAAGCTGATGTCATGCATCAACTCATGCAGACTCATGCACGTGCTAGTGCTAGCAATGATCGACGTGTTCAGTACCAGGAAACGCCATTGATACGACCACAAGCGACCTCATGTTATCATTCAGCGATTATTCCCTTTGATGCTGTTGTTTTTCGAGCCTCAGGGCTCTCGGAACGCCGTTTGTATGCGTTGTTACGTATTATTCGGACTATTAGTAAGCAGATTTTTCTCTGTGTCTTTAGTACACAACTTGCAGAACATCCCATGGGTCGTTACCAGTGTTTTCAAGAAGGTGCATCCATGGTTACGGAATCTATCGATGATATACGTAATGTCTTGGCTTTTATTGCTTCGTGTGGAGAAGAATCAAGCCACGATGTGTATGCGAGACGAAAAAACAAAGGTAGATCAGGTGGACGAGATGGATTTACGTGTCCATTTTGTGGTATGAATGGCATGGATGAAGATAAACTCTGGAGACATTGTCCAATGTATCATATCAATGAAAAAAATACTGACGGAGTCACGTGTCCAATCTGTCGAGAAACTCCACGCGGTCCTTTCCAAGTGCACATGCACAATGCACATGGACCTCCTGGACGACACGAAATGGTGAGTGAATTTCACATGGCTGATAGTACGCTGTACTCGTTTGCACTGGTTGTGTGTCACAACAAGAAATACAACAGCTTTTTGCTGGTACAAGAATTTGCCAACTCGGGCTTTTGGTTGCCAGGCGGTCGTATTGATAGTGGTGAGAACCCGGCAGAGGCGGCAATTCGAGAAACGAAAGAAGAAGCTGGCATTGACATTCGCCTCACCGGGATCTTGAAGCTCGAGTACCATCCCAAACGAGATCGCAGTGGTAGTCAGTATGTGCGAATGCGCTTTATCTTCTACGCCGAGCCGTTGAATTGTGATCAGCCGCCAAAGTCGATTCCTGACTATGAAAGCGCCGGAGCAACTTGGTGTCGAATTGATCAAGTTGGCTCACTACCACTTCGTGGATCTGAACCGATTACCTACTTTAATCATATCGCATCGGGCAAGGCAATTTACCCACTTGATTTCGTTCAGATGACCTCCTCCTATTCATAGCAAGAATGATAGTAACAACGTTGGGAGAGATTGCAAGTGGCCAGTGGAAGAAACTCGACAATAGCAATAACAAGAGCTAGCAACGTGCTGTGATGTTGTCGCTATTTTACGCAAAGCAATTGCTTTGGATAGAGATGCAAATACTAGAAACTGCTGACAAAGAGGATATGTCATGCGCTATCCATACCAAGTTGTTGTTTTGTCAGTCGTTTGCAGAGACGCAGTTGCGTAACTGAAGCCTGTGATTCCGTCCAGCGGGTTTCTGCGTGTGGTCTTTTTGTAGCCGTCAACATATGGGAGCTTGTGCAGGTTTTGTTTCTCTTCAAAGTCAATGACATGATCTTGTGTGATTAAGTTCTGACAGCCCATTGTAAATATTGTAGCAAATTTAAACTTAGACAAGTTATCATAGTATGGAAACACTGAACATTGGTATCACAATCGAGCCTGTAGCCATCTGTAAATTTCTATATCTTTTTCATGTGACTTAATACAAACCTTAGGGTATTGGTTTTTCAACAATAACCGTATTAGGGATTATTAGATCCTGAAGGCGTACTTAGTACGTCACTAATTGCGCTAAATCAGTAGGTGGCTTTGTAGCTCACTATTAAAGTTACAGTAACTTGATAGTAACCTTGTATGTAATCTCACTAACAGAGCACAGAGTGAAGGACTAGTCTTCCCGTTGACAAAAAACTTCGCAAGTACAAATGTACTTGCTGTTAGAACCTATTGATTCCGACAGGTCATGAGGGTGTTGAAGTTGTACTAAAAGACTGCTACAGGTATAGTGCAACCTTACCTGGCTGGCTAAACTTGCTGACAACTCGACAGATGGGACAAGGAGCTGAGGTCACTACATAAATCAAGGAGCTAAGATCGCTACATGGGACAAGGAGCTAAAGTCGTTACATGGGGACGCCACGAGCGATGTACAACTTGACCAGGTCCAGTTGCAGTGCAGGAAAATGCACGTAGTATTGTTTATCGACAAAGTTACAACTAAATATACTTACTTTTACTTCTACACCTCTTTGCACAAGTACAAAGTGTTGCACTTACTTTTTAAACTTGCGCACAAACTGATACTGGCTTGGCCAGTAAAAGTCGCGGCTTAACGTGAAATAGGTCATCTCACGTCCACGGTGTAGCCGCAATACCAAATCCAAGCTGCTACATGGGCTATAGTAGAGGAATACAAGCTCTATCTTTACATCTCTAGGGTTCTTAACCCTCACAAAGACTAGCTCACAAGGATATGCCTTCTTGGTTATACAACCAACGTCTCTACGAGACCAGAATCACAGATACTGTTCCTTTTTGAAACTAATTTATTTACTCTGATCTTTGGCACTAACATATTTATACATTCTGTACTAAGTGTTCACATTTGTCGTACCACCAAGTTTGAGTCTTCACAAATAATCAATCGCCGTCGTTTAAGGGGCTCTTACAGTTCAAAGCCCAGTAACATACCCTCACATTTGGCCTCATTTACTGTAAGTGTGACGAGGTAGCCTTGACTATAGTCCATGTAGAAAGTCTCCATACAATAGCGCTAGAGAACCCACCTCCTTGTTTCACACGAGCCGCCCCATCAAAACTCATGACATACAAGTCTTTGTCGGGCTCCACGGTAAGCGTAGGTAGGTCAACTACTTACCTTGCCTGTTTCTTTGGTCACACTTAGTCACATACGCTTCCTCTTCACTTGTGTACATGGCACCTTCTTACATTATCATTATTGAAGTAGCATATACTGTATTTACAGTATAGGATTAAGGTGACACGTTTACCTAGTAGCACTTCATAGTCTTTTCAAGGACCGAGGATGCATCCGCTATGCAACTAGCGGATGTGAATAGTTCTCACGCCCCCGTTTTTAAAAAGTCGACCCTGGTCCCATAAGGTAAACCTCGGTCTCCCAAGGTCAAGCTTCTCCTGGTCAATCAGCATCAAGAACCGCAAGGATAGAGTAAAGGAGATAAGAGATATAATTATATTAAATACTACGCATTTTTGGATCTATGTGGAACGACTACGTCACGCTTGTAAGGAAATTGCTAAGTCCACCCAGATGTTCCGGGAAGGGATGCATTTTGCCCCCCCTCTCGAAGACAGTCGTGTGGTAATACTCAAAAATGCAAAGAGATCCCCAGAATATATTTGGCCTGTGAGTTCGTTTCGAGTATCTCCCCCAATCGACCCGCTATCGGAAGCGGTCTCCCTACCCTAGCGGTTCGGGAGCAAGTATAAGCCAGGCGGTTAGCACCCCCGAACAATTAAGGAAAAGGCCAGGGTCTAGAAGCTCCCCTGAAGAATTTGGTTATAAGTCCACCTTCGACCAAGTCGATCGAGCGGACACCTATTCGACCATTGGGTGAAGAATATCCACTGAGGCAATCCCAGTTCGACCTCTTTCAAGCCCGACATTTACGTCCTCGTCAAGTCTTTTAAAGAGTGCAAATTGCCAGGCGACGGGTACACGAGGTGAAAGAATGTCCATACGCGGCATCGGGGTACCCTTCGACAGTCGGCAGTCCGGCACAGTGAGCGGTTTGGGGTCTCATCACCGTTTTGACAACCCACTGCACCAAAATAGTGCGCGCGCCCGGATCGGGGAAGACGCGGGATATCACCACGAGTCCCAAGAAGATAGAGATGTTCAAGCAAGATTGAGCAAAAGACCGAAGAGTCACTGGGAGAACGATAGACAGTGACTACAGAAGAAAACAACAAAGGATTAGAAGAACAAACGGACCTTGGGAGGGGTCCGGTCGACATGGTCAAGGTTGAGCTTATTGAAGAAAAACCGAAATACCCTTCCTATGTCTTTGGAGAGGACACCTTGGGTCATGATGACATCTATCATGCCCAGAGTATTGATTTGAAGACTACAGAGCCTGGCCGAGACGAGAAAAAAACCAAAAAAGGTAGACCGACTGCGACAGGATAATACAAAAAAGATGACATCTGTTGATGGGGAAGGGTAACGCCTCATCACCGGCCGCTTGAGGAAATACAAGGCCCGCAGCTTGAGAAGGGTCGACAAAGCAATCGGATCTCAAGGGTATTCTTGACGGGATTGCTCTCTAAGAACGCATTGCTCTTGAGTCGATGGTAAGCCTTGGTCACGTCAGCGTCCGACTAAGTCGACAGCCCTGAGCTCGCAGGGCCACCAACTTGGTGCTACCTGGCGCCTTCATCCTGAATTTGCTTGGCTTGGACATGGCGATCTTTATTTTTTGTAACATATTTTGTTTTCTTTTTCGTAAAGCATAGTCTATCAGTTTTCACCTTCGACTGATGATCCTCTGGGGGAGTGACATTCGAAAAGTACCACTTCTTCATAGAGTACGGTTACTTCAGAAGTAACGCTTGCAAAGTTCATTTACTTCTTAAGTGGTTATGTCCCCATAACCCTGTAACCTGTACCCTATACCCTATCGGCATGTACCCATGGTACTATGTATCCATGTACTGTGTATCCATGTACTGTGTACCCAACTTCTGTGTACCCATGGCACCGCAACCTGTAGAGATTTATATCCTTTGTTATCTGATGTACCTATCTCTGAGAAATTTATATATCAAATTTTGCAGGTTTATGATTGAGCAAGCACTTCATGTGTTTTATACACCATATTGCAGTATAAGAATGATTTGAATATCTTTCTTATACATACACTCAGTCATAATTTCTTTCGGCACTTTGTCTTAAAATTACTATGTAATTTTTAAGCCTTTTTGTAAGCGCGCTTTAAAATTGAGTGGCTCGCAGACGACGGATATACACGTGGGAATTATTACTGACGAAGGGTGGAAGGTCCACCTCCGTATGATCATCCACCCTCGATTTACTTCTTCAGCCCAGATTTCTCCGCTTTTGAACGTAACAATAAGGCATCCGCTTGTGGCTTTCCAACAGCGGCGCCTCACCCTCCTCCGTTGGGCCCACCTTATGGTCAACCTGGTCGGTCCTCGGCCGCAATGTGTAATGGTCATCACTGGAATGGGTTCCCTTTGCCTCTGTGTATGCCTGACGAGACGTCTCGCTGTGGTGTCTCCACCAGCGGTCTCTCGTCCTCCTCCGTTGGGTCGACCTGGTTGATGGTAAATCTTACGCCAGATTTAGCCACTCAGCTTATCTTCGAGATCCCACCAAAACGAAGACTTGTGCTCTTGGTTCCTGGTCCCTCATCAACCATATACCTATATTGGTATCGTCGTGCAATATTAGGGAGTGGAAGATAGTTTTGGCTACCTTGATCGCACAGCGTGTACGGAAAGTGGCCCCTCAATTCATAGAAAAGTTAGCCTACCTAATCAAGGGACTGTTATCTGCATGGGTTATCTTAACCTCTGCCTCGCCATGGTCCAGCCCAATCGTAATTATTGTGAAAAAGAATAGAAGAGACATCAGGTTGTGTATTGACTACCGGTTGGTGAATGGCTTGACCCAGATTATGGTCTGCCCTATGCCTCTAATTAACGAATTGTTGGAGGATCTAAATGGAGCATTGTGTTAATTTTTTTGTTCCCTTCACATGGCAAGTGGGTTTTGGGTCGTCGGTATGACCGAGAAGGCGAGAAGGGTCTCAGCTTTGTCACCTCGCTGGTATTATATGAATGGATTTGGATGCCATTTGGGATCAATAATGCGTCTCAGGTTTATCAGAGATTGTTGTATAATGCTTTGTTTGGATTTTTACGAACAAGGAAGCCTTAACACTGTTACAGAGGAGGCCGAGGATATGCTTGGGATGAGGGACCCGGATGTCAATTCCGGCGTTTCGGTACTGGGTCGACGGTCCTTCATAGACGACATTCTTATACCGGCCGACTCGTTGTATATGTTGTGCAAAAAGTTGTAGCGACTGTTAGATGTGTGTGACGAATAAAACTTGTTCACCCCCAGCGCGGTCAAGAACTCGTGGGGATGCCGGAAAGTAGACCACTTCTGTAACCGGTTCTCTTACCAAGGACTAGAGGCCCACCCAAAGGATCTTTAGTCCTTACTACCGACAAACCAAAGCCATGCAATCGTTTCTAGGAAGTCTGCATTACTGTAGTAGATTCATTAAAGACTACGTCGTGTACACATTGATCCTTTACGAATAAAGAAAGGTGGAATTTCACGCGTGGCAGTGCAAGATGAAGATTAAATACAGTGCGGTGACCAAGGTGAAAGACGAAGATAAAGGGTCCAGATTCGAGTAGCCTTCGCTATGCTCAAGAATTAGATTTCTACCGCACTTATCCTGCGACCTTTTGGCCCGTTAAAGAAAGTATCGTTCATGCGAGTGAATGGGCCATATACGCGTCATTGGTACAAGACCATGGTGGCATCCTAATGTCGGTGACTTTTACGAGTCGGACCCTTAAGGTTAGCGAATTGAACAACAGTACGGTGGAGAAAAATGTGCTGGCTTTATTATGGATAATGGAAACTCGTGTTTACATTGTTTGTCACTCGACCCCTCAAAGTTCTGACAGACATTCGACAATGACGTGGTTGGTCAGATCTACCGGGTTACATGGACGTCTATGAAACTGGGCGACCCTCTTGTCCCGATTGAACTGTGGAGACTGTGAAGTGCGAGAAATGCAATGACCAAGTACGAGGGCGCTGGCGGCCACTATTACCCTCGAGAAAGTGTGGACTTGATTTTGTCGTCAATTGCTCTTCTTTGTTACGATAAACTCAATACAGCTGAGTTTATTCGAATAAGCCTATCTGTTAAAGCCTTATTTAATTATATCTCATAGAGATATGTATACTAGCTATCTCCCGGCTGTTCATTGCGCGCGTCCATTGTTATATGGATCGCTTGTATTGGCTGATATGATAATTTGTATCAAATGAACAGTTGCCACGTAATATTACCAATTGATGTAACATTCATGAGTATTATCAAGCTCTAGTATGATATTCGCACAATAAACCTATTGATGTTGCTAGTGTCATGTAACAAGCTTACCGTTACATTGACCACAAACAGGAATGCAATTTATATTCAATCTCCCGTCAAACAAATAATTTAATGCATTTGAAACTTGAGTACCCACCATCACGAGCGAGAGGCGAAGAAAAACTTCATGTTCGTACAAATCAATAATCTGCCGGAAAAAGAAATATGTCTTGTCAATTCTTTTAAATATATCTTTGATCGCAGGACGCTCGTGCGCTTACGATGTTCTTCTACTTATGTTCTAAAGCTAATATTGTGCTCACTTGACCTCTATCTATGCTCAAATAGGCATCATGGACACCGAAACTGCTAGTGTTAGTCTTGCCTAACATTGTGCGTGTCTGGTCCTTTTTGACTATCACTACAAGCAAAAGACCGTCGTGCAATTGGATATGTTCAATGCTAAGCACCAGATATTCTAAGTATCAATTGCGTCTTCGTTTAGCATTTCGCTGACATTGCTGCTGCATGTATTGCCGATACGAGATAAAAACACGGCTAGAAAAGACAGTTTGAGGTAGTACCACAAACAGATTCTATTCATGCTATTGAAATGCATTGTACTTGGCACAAGGCGTGCTACATCGCTATCGATTTTCCTATTGATACTATCTTGAACTTTGCCATGGCATATCGCTGCCATGTGGTGGCCGCTCAAACGTCAAATTAAAAAAAGCCATATATTTCTCCTTACAAGGCGAGTTGATCGGACAGTATTCCTGTCCAGAGCACACCTTCGCAAAAGTCGGGAGCTCTGATGGCTCTGATGGCTCTGATGGCCATGATGCCGAATGCGCTATATTTTGTGTGCCACTTTGTGATCCTGGTATTTGCAAGGTACCACCTGACTATGTATGCCCCATTATCAACATTTTTGTAAAGTGGATACCTGCTGCTGGTTAAGCGACCCAGAAACTGCGCAAGATGTCTGGCTGCTACAAGATGCTCTGAATGGTTCGTCAGCTTCTCGTAAGGCGTAATTTAACTTATTGCCTACCTTCTTGTATAATGACCGTTTTTTTGTGCAGTAGAACCGTTTATAAAGGAAATACATTAACATTTGAGTGGAGCGGTAAACGTCTTTACCATGAACCGACGTGGAACCGGTCGCAGTACATCATTGGATTGCGTCGTAGCAAAAGATAATTTCTCCGATGATATACGAATTTGGGTGTGCTCAAGCTCTGCAGAGAAATTGCGGAAGCCTTTTGTCATTATCACCAAAAGCTTTTTAAAGGACGTAGCAACTTTCATTTTCGACTACACAAATGGTGCTAATACCATTGTGTACGGTCGGGGGGTATGGTGCTGGGCTTGCGGAACAAGTAATGCGTCTTGATTGTCCTGAGTGACGGGATATGTTCTGGATGGTATTGCCACAACTTCAGGAGCACCTCGAACCCAAGCGTTTTACACGTCAATGTCAGACATTGATGTTCGAGACGAAACAAGCTCAACGAGCTTTACGTCTTGGGGTTTTTAACCCTCCCAAGGCTAGCTTTACAAGCTTGTGCCTTTTGGCTATAAATAGCTACGTCTCCAAGAGACGCGTATCAAAGATACACTTCTTTTTTTAAAGAATTAATGCTCTAGCACGTATGCTATTCAAAGCAGGATTAAAAAAAACTGATTTATTTAAAATGTTTATCTTCTAGCACCAAATATAGAAGCACCTACTCTATACTTAGTGCTAGTCACTATTTATCCGACTCCGTAACCCTTCGTACACCACACCACAATGGTGTGGCAGCTGTGTATCTACATTACATATTTTGTGTAACCGTTACACGTAGGAGGTAATGCATTGACGACGGAGATACTCTTCAAGATCTAATTACAGAGTTTGACGATGACCTAAAGTCGACGCGTGCTGCTTTTCTATCTAAAATGAATCGCAGCAACGATCGTGAGCTGCCCTCGTGTATACTAAGGATAATCCTGGGACGGATGCTCACGGTCACTTTCATGCGCACACTACTCCCTCCTTTTGTCTATAGATTCAAACGCTGTACGCCCGAGGATATCAAGGTTCTAACACACTTTTTCACGAGGTTGGTTGCTCTGGTAAGCAACGACAGTCATTTTGAATCGTTTACACTGAAGAATGTTATCACAATTTCTGAGATATGGGAAAACCCAACGCCATCTATCTTAGAATTGACCTCGCGGCTCATGAGTCAGAAAAAATGCGGGTGAAACGTCATTGTCACTTGTCCCGATGTACAGTGCTTTCTAGAAAGGTAAATTAGCAGAATGCAATCAACATGGTGTGAGGAACTATTCCGCCGACGGGATTACTGACGAACCGGACGAGTATTGAAATAAACGTGCAAAGATTCCTACCCAGGCATGTGTCCTATTGGTGAGTGGTAAATTGGACACGATAACGCATTTCTAATATGCTAAATGCTTGATGAAGGCACTCGATGGTGACAGAAAAGAGTTGGTGACGTTCAAGTATGGATCTCATGTAACTTTTCAGGGCACTTCAATGAGCGAACTCACCGAAATGTGCGGCATGAAGCTTGTGGTGTCGTACGTGACCAATGACTGCGATTTGGAGCATCTTGACAAGTCCTGCATCGATAAAATGCCCGTGTTTAGAATGACTACGTCGCGTGGAGATCAGTATCTTTGGATGAGCACGAAAGATGTTTATGACGAAGTTTACGATAACAGTGTGTTTGAAAGCGTTCCCGCTGGAATCAGGGGAAGTTTCGAACAGATGGATCTGACTGCTTCGTTCTTGACTCAAGGTTTTTGCTTGTTGCCTCTCGTATCGCTGTCCGCTTCTAGCCTACTATGCTAGCCTGCTGAGCTATAAGCTGACAGCAATACGAAAGGCAATAGCCAAATTTCGAGGTTTGCTTCGCATAGATACCATTTCTATGATAGGTGCTAAGACACCATTCACTATGGACGCGATAGATAAGTGCATCTACATGTTGATTGTGCTGTCGTAACGTATTTCACTGCTTATAGATGGCATGATCGCTCTTAACTTACAATTGCTGCACTTTCAATCAAAAAGGCATTTCAAGATATACACTTAACATACGAAACGATGTACTCCTTGCCTAACTAAACTAACCTGCTCACTCAATTTGAAAGGTATTCTCCCCTAAGTACATACAGCATTTTGTTCTCCACGACAAGTTGCTGCATCGAAAAAAGTGCGTCGGTCTTTAAGTGCGTTGGTATGAGTGAGAGTAGCGCGTTGACGCAAGCGCCGACTGCCGAGTCGCATTTTAGGGTCGATTAAAGAGTAAAGTCAACTTGTCAGAAGCTAAAACATATGCAGCTTATCCTGACGAAATAAGGATGAATACAACCGCCTGCTCGTTGAATGCTTCAGTGTCCCGAAAATCTGTTGCCTCTTCCGTCAATCGGCCTCGCATTGAAATGCTTAGCTGCTGCTTTGCATGTAAATATGGGGGGTGCTTGAGCGGTGGAGTTTAGCTTTCATCCACGAAGACCGATAGCCTGTGTTTTGATGTGAGGAAGTCAGGTTAGTCTTACCTCAATTCCCGCTTACTCGACCAAGCATTCATGTTCTATTTTCTGCAAACCCACGCTAACTTACTCACGTGTTCGATGATTGACTTAGATCAAGGATCAGGCTAGAAAGGGCCTGAACAAGTGAGAAGGTTTGTACATCAAGTAGAATTGATACAGATACGAAAATACCTGCTGAGGAAACTCATTCCAGAAAAAATACATGAGCTTGTTGAGCCGTAGCACTTCCAATGACATGCCTTGTCCCATGCAGACTGTCTACCGCGTGAAGACGCTGTCATAATGAGGGCGAAAGGTGCTTGTTGGCGATGTTTTCCCCTTTTCTGCAGCTTCAATTACGGCATTTGGGACCTCAGTCTTTGAGCTTTTCTCCGGCTTTGCTTTCTTTGCAAGAGCTTTGATTTTTGGCTCTCCTTGGTCGCAAGACGTCTTACCGGGGAGTCTCCTTGCGATCTTTTCCTCCTTGATTGTGACTACAGTTGGAGTTTTCTTGGGTATAGACGAATTTCTCATGGCTGCTATAGGCTCTGGCGTAGGTGAGGTATGCTGTTCGGTATCCTCCTCGTTTCTTCCAACAGCCCCAGACAGCGCTTTTTCCACAACTCTCCGCTTACGCTTTCGTGGCAAATCCTCCTTTGGAAGGCAGAGAGAAGTAGTAATACTGTCATTGGCAAATGGTGTAACAGGCACACGCATGATAGCATTTTCGTCATGTGGGTCAAATGTATCCACATCGAAAACTGGGCATCTTGGACAATCATTGTTCCAACAGTGGCCACTCATTTCCTAGCAGAAAACAACAAGACACAACGTATCAGAAGGTGAACACAAACCAATCAATGCAATCTAAATCGTACCTCCTTCTCCACACCACAAAGCTCGCATTGAGGAACTACGGCAAGATCGATCACTGAGAGATTACTTTTGTCCCAAAAACCGTTCTCCAGGTAATTCAAATTTAGCCGTGCTTGCCACTCGATTAAGTTTGGGCGCTTCTTAAGCTTTTCACGCCGACGCAATGCAAACCGTTTCACAACGTCCTGGAACGCAACGTATCGCGATGGTGTCGTGCCCATGAGGACGGCATCGTCATGTAGCCCAAGTTTCTCCCGAGCTTTAGCATTATTGCGATTGCGGCTGTTTTGACGAGCAGTCTTGGGAAGGCTATCATTCGCAAGTTGCAAGTCTTTCTTTTTAAACACTTGCAGCACCTTGGTGGATTGGATTTCCACTGTGCACGTATCCCGATCCGCTTTTTTTACAATACCAAATCCCTTACGATTCGGTAAATTCACCTTTTTCTCAATCCACGAAATGCCATAATTTCCGCGAGTTGACACACGACGTAAGCGTTTGCCACCATCATCATCGCCTTGGGAGTCTTCAGTTTGTTCGGCCGCCAGAACGTCATCCATGCCGCTGTGACTAGCCTCATCGTCATCAACTTCCTCGTCTCCGTCATCATGTCGGTAACTTACTCCATTGACACGACCCTCCGCACGGCGCTTTCTTTCCTTTTCAAGCGTCTTGGCATGCAGCACCTTGATCGTCTCCAAGTCCTCAAGCAGCGTGAGCTCGTACGCACGTTTAGCCGTATTTTCGCTCGAATTTTCAAGCTTAAGCTGAACCCAGCCATTTCCCGAACGCAGGACGCGGCCATGTTGGCCCTTGAACTTACCGACATTGATTCGACACTTGCGGCCAATCCACATGTCTGGATCAAGAACAGAAAGCAGTTTCCCTTTTGACCCATTTTTCTTGTGAGCTACAGCAGACATTTTTTGTTTCTTGTCCTTTTGATCTTCTTCTTCCTCCTCTTCTTCCTCCTCTTCTTCCTCGTCGTCATCTTCGTCCAACACTGCGACCAAATGTGATCGACGCAGCGTAAGCGCAATATCCTCATCCCCATCAAGCTGCACTACAACGCCCGCTTTCCCATGTCCAATGACAACTCCGTCCTTTTCGTCGTACTTCTTCAAATATCGTTTCTCAGCTCCATAAAGCGTCTCTAACTTCACCTGCACACGTGTACCAAGCTCTAAATGGTCTTCTTCACTCTTCTTCCCATCGTTATCTTCTTCTCTCTCCTCTCCTTCTTCTTCCTCTTCCTCCTCCTCTTCTTGATGCACCATGAAATTACAAAGTGGAGACGACATTTTCGGACTACCAATCTCGTCTCCATTTTGAAGCACCTCTAGTGCCGACGGTCGATATTTATATACCACATCCCCATCACGAATCCTCACTTTGTACCATGTATTGGGATGATGTGGTACCTCTTCCACCACACCAAGTTTGTGCACTGTATGAGGTACGCGTTGTTCGACATCAGGTGTCTTTAGAATACGAACAAGCGTCCCTTGTTCCAGTGTATTGAGTTCTCTTGCTGTAAGTGAGACTCGAAATTTGGCATCAATAGCATCCAGCTCGGCTTCATCCGCTTCGTCCACTGGTTCATCTTCTTCCTCTTCAATCTCTTCTTCCTCTTCCTCCTCTTCTTCTTCTTCGTCTTCTTCTTCCTCTTCTTCTTCTTCATCAGCAGATGATCCACCACCATGTAAAGGTTTTGATAATGCACGTATTAATGACTTGGACGTAGTAGATCGTGTCGCACGGGAGAGACTGCGACGCGGCCGACGGACGTCATTCCTAGCCGTCTCTTCCATTCTTACTACCCTTTTGTCAGCCTCTTTTTTGTTTGTGTATGGACAAACAAGAATGATGGTCAAAGGTTATTGATCTATGATCTAACAGAGGTACAGGTTATTTGGTGTGGTGTACACACTCACACAAGTACACCTCACAGAGCCAAATAAGATGATGATGAAGGGTAAAGTAGTCGATAAAGAGGATAAAAATACAGTGACCTTAAGTCCAACAATCGACAAGAGCGTTAGTTCAACTAGTACTTATCATCATCAACAACAACATCATCATCAAAAGAAAGAAATATCGGATGTGAATGTACCACAAATTGCACCATTAGCCAAGTATAAATTGGTCTTTTTAGGTGATCAAGGTGTTGGGAAAACATCCATGATTACACGTTTCATGTATGATACATTTGATAATGCTTATCAAGCTACAATTGGTATTGATTTTCTCTCCAAGACAATGTATATGGAAGATCGTACTGTGCGATTACAGTTATGGGATACAGCTGGTCAAGAGTAAGATTGAACAAAAATGGTATTTGATTGATTCAAGTGGATTTCGGATCTCATTTCTCAGTGCCCATATTGTAATGCTCAGACGCTTTCGTAGTCTCATTCCTAGCTACATTCGTGACTCTTCCGTGGCCGTTGTGGTCTACGATATTACAAGTGCGAGCTTTTAGAATGGTGCGTTCTATATTCGAGAGAGTTTCAATTGTTAACTGGTGACGTTTTCTGTTGTTACTAGATCGCGCATCATTTTTAAACACAAACAAGTGGATTGAGGATGTACGCACAGAACGTGGACAAGACGTGGTCATTATGCTCGTAGGCAATAAGACGGATATTTCAGACCGACGCCAGGTATCCATTGAAGAAGGTTTGGACAAGGCCAAGGAAGAAAACGTCATGTTTATTGAAACAAGTGCCAAGGCGGGTTACAATATCAAGGCACTCTTCCGGAAATTAGCGACGGTGTTGCCTGGCATGGAGAACACTATGATAAGTGGAGACTCGAACTGTGCGTTAACCTGGTTGACTAATTTGAAAGATGATATCTCTAGTAGTGTCCATGGCTGACTGTATTGTGTGGTTGTTGTCCTTGTTCAATAAATGCAGTGATTGATATTAAGCTGACGGCCGCGCCGCCTCCAAAGGATAGCACTGCGGAGAAGTGCAATTGCTGAGAAAGGACTCTCAGAAAAAAAACTTAGTAGATGGATCGAAGGATAAAATTCAAGCAGTCCGGTTACACACGTATGGGCAAAGAGCAAGATACATGTGGGGGCTATCGGAGCTATGTAGCGTATGCGCTCTCTCAAGATTAGCTTTGCGCGTATACTCACAACTTTGCTGTCTCTTTCACCCTTGCGTCAGCGTTGACTTGTCAAACAAAGAAGGAAGTACATGCATGTAAGCGTGTTTCCTTTCAAATGTGGTGACGATTGATGACGCTGTGCGGGGTCTTTGTTGGCTATGGCGTAGAACCAAAACAGTAGCTGACAGCGGACAATAGCTGTGGCTTCTAATTTGACTGCTGTTTTGCCGTTCTTTTCATGCTCAAGACCTTTCTTCTTCAAAGTGGTCTGTAAGTCGATAGCAACCTTTTTGCAGGAACCTCTATCAGCTTGCTGGAGCTTGTCACCGATAGGTAACGTCCGTGATACGCCAGTACCGTGTCGATATACATTCTAGCACTGCCAGTATAGTTGATGCCAACGCTTGTTTCCAACGAAAGGTCTTAACATTCAGCTCAAGGCACGATATACGAGCGGTTCAAGTGCGCAGCGAGATAGGCATTGCCCGAGTGCAAATGAATCTAGCATCATGACATTTTGGAAAGCCATGCGTTTTACATTCAACAGCACGAAACGCAGCTTGTCAAGTAGGCGATTGAAGAAAGCAAGCATGATCATTTACACCGACCATACAAGTTTACATCCTTTTGCTGGCGTTTACCGCCAGGGCCTGACGGCCGTCGACCATGAGTGTGTACTGCGATACGCTACAGCTAAAGTGGTGCCGATCTTCCGTCGGACTGCCACGCTCGGGCCAACAAAAAAGTCGTGTTCGCTGCTGTGTTAAGAAGTAATCGACCATGTATTCCGACCAACATATTGAGGCACATTGACATGTATCGATTGTAGGAATTAGCTACACATGATCCTCACAAAGGTCTTTATTCTCTGCTCTTCAACATAAGCCGCGAAAGTTTTCGGGCGCGACAATGACGAGGAGCATCGTATATGTACGTTATCGCTGCCTACAAGTACATTGGTAGGTACAGCTTCTTCTGCAGTTCTTTGTCGGATGTAGAGTCACTTTTGGATCCATTTTCATCATTCGTGCATGACTGAATGCTCCCAGGTGCTGGACACGTTGGCGATTGTTGCTGGATAATGGCATTTGGCTCAAGAAGACCGCTTTCTGCGTTTGGTGTATCCAGCTCGGATTCCGAATCCTCAACAACTGCCACTTTATTTGTCAGTTGACAAGTTTTCTGATTACCGTCCTGCTCGCCAACAATTTCTCTGTGGCGAAAGGTCGTAGCTCCATCAAACAACGCGTTCATATCACTAGCACGACTGACAACACCAGGTTTTTCTTCGGTAGGATGTAGTGTAGGTAAGTCTTCTCGTATCAGCATCCCCGACACCAGTTCGTTGGCCACCTCAATCATTTCATCTTCATCACCGTCCACGTTTTCTAATCGATTCTTCGTAGCAGACTTTTTTGCATGTTTATTTATCGGCACAGCGTCATATCGAACTCGGTTCTGTTGCACAATCAAACCGTCACGACTTCGTTGATATACATCCTGAATTCCCTTGAGCACACCATCAGGTTTCCAACAGATTAAGTTTGCTATACCAAAAAGCTCTCCTCGCTGCTGTGGGTTTCCTTGTACACCTTCAAAGTAGCGTGGTGCATTGGCGCCTTTCAAAGTTGTGTCACTAAGTTGCTGCTTATAAATCTGTCGAACGTAAATCATCTCTTCAATTGTTCCAAGCGTAATGAGTCTGTACACCTGCACATCTTTGGTTTGGCCGATACGATACGCTCGATCTTGAGCCTGACAGTCGTGTGCTGGGTTCCAACTAGGATCAAAAATGACGACATTTGTTGCACTCTGCAAGTTCAGACCCACACCTCCAGCTCGCGTACTGATTAGGAATACAGTCGTGTTGCTATCAGGATTGTTAAACTCGTTTACCATTTGCAAACGTTCCTCCACCTTTGTCTTTCCATCCAATCTACTGTATCGTGTCGCTTTTGTAATCAAAAAGAGCTGAATAATGTCTAGCATCCGAGTACTTCGACTAAAGATAAGCGTTCGTTCTCGGCGTTTCTTCCATATCGCAAGTAGTTTCTCTAATACTATCATCTTGCCACAAGTCTTCGTTGAGATAGCACACATTTCGTGAAAATTTGACACTTGATTTACACCTCCAACAACATCAATGTCGCTACCAAATGCTGCCTTTGCAAACTCGGCTTGGTAATGTTGTAGCTCCAATCCATCATGTGGATTAACCTTGAGCAACTCTAAATGGTTCGACAGCTTCAATAGCATTGCTACACACGGAAGACCCATACAATTTGGACAATTTTGGCACGCCTTATCATCGTGAAAGCGTTCATACAGCAATCCAGGAGCATCACCAATGTCCCTGGGTGTTTTGTAGCAGCATTTCTTTCGCTTCTCTTTACTATCGCGACCACAGTCACAAATTTCGTCTCCACGTTGAAGGAGCTGAAACTCGGGCATCGCTAATACTCGCTGATATGCGGCCATTTGAAGCGGTGTAAGGTCACAGAATACCACTTGATCACTCTTCGTGACTTCTTGGAACATCGGATTAACTTCTTTCTCTCGTCTGAGGTAATAAGGTTGCAGCTTTTTTCGCAACTGCTTTTCTTTCTGTCGGCCTCTTTCAACAGCTTCAGGAGCAGCAGATTTCTTTCTTCCATACTTGATATCATTTCCGTAATACAAACTAAACTCCGTCCAAGAACCGATTGCCCCCGGAGCAATCGTGTCAACCAAACAATGAAGTTCTTTCTCATTATTTTGCATCAATGTTCCTGTTAGTCCAAGTTTCTTGCGGCACTTTATCGCTTTCACAGCTTTGGTAAGTTGAGCTTCAGGGTTCTTCAAGCAGTGCATCTCATCCAAAATCACAACCTTCCACGGAATTCTGTGAAGTCGATGCAGATACATTTTCAGGATATCGTAGCTGCAAATAACAATTTCATACTCACCTCTACACAAGCACATAGTTGTCATAGGTAAAGCACAAGCACATACTTAGCAACATCAGGCCAAAACACTCACCAACCTTGCAATTTCGTCGATCATTGCGTCACGGTCACTTGGTTTTCCTCGAAGAATAATAGTGCTGCAGCTCATCCATGTATGCAACTCTTGTTCCCAATTCTGGAGCAGAGATGCAGGCATCACAATAAATATTGGTGCAACCTCACTAGCAAAGTTATAGTTCGAGTCTTCAGGATGACCAGTGCAACCATTATTGCTATACCGTTCACGGCGCTGATGAAGCAATGTCCTCCATGCGTCTTTGTCGCGGTGATCGCCACGTTTACCTAAAAGCGCCGACAGGAACGCAATGACCTGAATCGTCTTTCCAAGTCCCATATCATCACCCAAAATGGCGCCAGTGTCGCGTCGATAGGCGCTGTAAAGAAATTCTACACCTTCACGTTGGTAGTCAAACAGGTAGCTATTCATGCTTGCACACACTTGAAGAGTCTTGACTCCTTCCTCCTTTGACAATGCCAGAATCATAGACCCCACGTTGATCTACCAAAATCAAACATAAAGGTTTACAATCCTTTGCCATCGTGACACACAACGAATAATTGATGCATACAAGCGCACCTTAGGCGGATCAAGTTGCGGCCATCTTTCACAAATAAAGGCTTTTGCTTCCTCCTCGCTAGAATCACATAGTTCTGGCTGTACTTGTTTACGTGATTGTTTCTTCAATGGCGTCATATTGTCCTGCACACTCTGTCGACTACCAATATTGGTTGGTCGAAAAGGAGTTAAGCGTGTCGTGTTATCTGCTGCAACCACCTCGGTAGAAACATTCTCATCACTTGACGCCATCTCCTTTGAGTCCGACATCCATTCGTCTGCATCGTTGTCAATCACTGGAATAGATGAGGCAAGTAGATGTCGTGGTCGTGGTCCAATGTCCTGTCCAGCATTCTTTACTTCATCATAAATAGCGGCACGAGCATTTATCATGTCTTCGGCTACTTGCTGTCGTCGTTGTTGCCTCCGCTTCATAAACTTCTCGGGGTTGCTAAACGGGGACACGTACGTTGTCTTTGATGTCGGCTCCTTAGCATCAACACCAACTGTCTGCGCATCCCAAAACGACCTTTTCTTTGTCTTGGCCACTGGAGTTGCAACAACTGGAGACACTAGTTTGTCTACTGCATGGCTGTCAACGGTTGTTGAGTATCTAGCAGTAGCAGGACGCGAGTCGTTCGAGTCAGAAGCGACACGTGAACGTGTTGACTCGTTCGGCGGCATGTTTGCTGCAGCTAGTAAACCATACTTTCGAGCAATCCGTTCACCTGTAGACAACTTCTTGTCTTTCTCAGTAGAAGAAGAAGAAGAAGCTATGGGTCTTTTTGGCGTGACTACTGATGAGTAAGCAGTGATTGCATCGTTTGTCACTGCTGTTTCTGCTTCCTTTGTGTCATTTACAGACGATGCAATCTCTTTCTGCTGTGCTTTAGACGGCAGACAGTTCAATAGCAGCTTACGTGCTGAAATGACAGGCTTGTGGTCTGTTCCTGCGACAAGGATGCCGCTACGCCTGGGATGAAATCTTCTCTTCTGCGTTATTGGACTTAATAGCTCATCTTCAAAACTGTCTTGACTAGTACAAGGCTGTAGACATGTTTCTTGTGCTAAAGACGCGCTTGAATGACTCTCAGCGGCTTCATCTTCACTGCTTGACATTAACTCCATTGACTTCTAAACTTGAATAAAGACTGGATAAAGACGTTGGTACGTGCTTATCTAGATGAATGAAATGATCAGATCACCGTCTTCTCCTCCTTTGAGAAGAAGACGATAGAGAGAAAAAGAGAGAACAGAGGCAGAAGATCAAGAAGACGGATGCAATGGTTCACACAGTCATTATTCTTTTTCTACTACATGTTACAGCAAATGCTCATGGTTTCAAAATGGGTCTTCAATATTGTCGCGTATTGCCAAGTGGCACATATTCTCTTATTGAAAAATTGGATCGGGTGATTGCGTAGGCAATAGACCAAAACGTTTCTTCGTAGTGATACGCTCCTTGGAAAATTTATCATCAGGTGAAAAACGTGCTGGATGTGCTGAACACGTTGGAGCTCCATTTCGTGTGTCCTTCTGCTCATTTAGCAGCATATCATACAATATCAATCAGAAAATGCATCATAAAGGACTCTATCTATCTATCTATCGATCAAGTATCTGCATACCTTGAGCGTATAAACACGCTTGCCGTCTTCGCCAAGATAATACATGAGATGCATTTCTCCCACTGCTGCTGCTACTGAATGGCTTAAAAGTTCTAGACTCTCTCCAAGTCAAGTCTTTAAGAAATCGTAATCATAGAAATGTCTAAATCTATGAAATTTCACAATAACTGGTGCAGATTGTATTAAGATTTTAATGTTGCGGTTAACACGGACAAAGAAAAAAACCTCATGGATCTGACCATAAATAACCTTGGAGATTTACTTTAGCTTGGTTTTAGTATAGATGATAGCTGGTGGAGGGCGTGGGTTTCGTTCCCATTTGCTACTAGACGTCCAATAGTTGGCAAAGTTCCCTTCGTCCTACGCGCACATTATTAAGATGGTACGTGTATGTATGTTAATGTGTGTGTTTATGGTACTATATAATAGCGTCATAGTGTATCCGTCGGTCGTAATGATATTCCCAAAGACGATCTGTCTTTCTCTCTTTCCTTTCTCTTCTTTTACTCCTATTCAACACCGTGTGGATATGCAAGAATCAATTAATAATGCAGCGATGACTGTCGCAATCATTTGAATACAAGACTCTTCGTACACGTGAATTAGTATTAGAAGAGACAGCTTGGAGTAGCCATTGGTGAACTATCAGGACAGGACGCTGTATTAACTGGAAGGAGAACAGGCAGTTATACTGACAAAATGTGATTTTTTCTCTAGGCCCAAAACATTCCAGAATTTAAGCTCATTCTTGTAGGTGATGGTGGTGTTGGCAAGACGACATTTGTCAAGCGTCACTTGACGGGTGAGTTTGAAAAGAAGTACGTCGCGACGCTTGGTGTCGAGGTACATCCGTTGACGTTCCACACGAACTTTGGCCCGATCCGTTTTAACTGCTGGGATACGGCTGGTCAAGAAAAGTTTGGTGGCTTGCGTGATGGCTACTACATTCAGGGCCAGTGTGCTATCATTATGTTTGATGTGACGTCCCGCATTACCTACAAGAACGTCCCAAACTGGCACAGAGACCTGTTTCGCGTGTGCGAAAATATTCCCATTGTTTTGTGTGGCAACAAGGTCGAGGTCAAGGATCGTAAGGTGAAGGCTAAGCAGATTACGTTTCACCGCAAGAAAAACTTGCAGTATTTTGACATTTCGGCCAAGTCGAACTATCAGTTCGAGAAGCCTTTCTTGTGGCTAGCTCGCAAGCTTGTTGGGTATGTTCGATTGCAGTAATGGTTGTCAAAGCTATTTACACGTACTGACATGTATTTCTTTTGCTACTTACAGTGACAACAATCTGACTTTTGTGGAGGCGCCTGCTCTTCGTCCGCCTGAGGTCACAATCACTCAGGAACAGATTGCCCAGATTGAGGCTGATGCTAGTTCTGCCGCAGCTGCGGTGCCACTTCCGGATGAGGATGAAGACTTGTAAGTTGGTGTGTTGTCTTATCACGCCTCGATCTGCACTTTTTGCTTAGAACTTAAGAGGAGAATGAAGGAGGACGATTTGAACATGTACGCTGGTCAAACTTGGCGTAAGCGTACAGATTCTGCCTGTTTCAATGGACTGGTATGCTGCCGCTGATGTAATGGAAAGGTTGAGTCTTTCAAAAGTCGTTGACAATCAGAAGATGAAGAAGACCAGTAAGGAAATAGTCTTGGTTGAATGCATATTGCTCTATATTTTGATTGCTTTTTGAGTAGTCTAGTCTAGCACGTGTCTAGCCAAGTGCTTTGCCTGCTATTTCATTCATCTACATTGGTTTGAAGACAGATTTTAGTCACTTGATGTATAGTATATCTATCAGCGTAACCATGCTGATTTATCAGCCGAAGCTACCTAAAGCAAATGAAGAAGCGTGAGCTAGCAGTGAGTCATTATCACACATTAAACAAGACCATTAGATGTCATCATCAGAAGGATTAGGTACACATGAGCTTTGGTAAGTTGAAGCTAAGATCATTGTGGCTTTGCGTCATTGTCCTGATATCGCCCACGTCACAGTGTTGTTGGATACTATAGCCTAAACATAGGGAAGACCGTAACTAAATGAATTGCTGCACCACACACATCATTCTAACTCAATACATTTATAAATTAACGAAATATCAATACTACATTATTCAACATCTTGTAAAACGTACAGTTTTATGTCCAATGTAATGATATACGTGACTAACACACTACCGAGCCAACGTCATGATGTCATCGTGCCCTGCCCATTCACTTTTCCATACAAAAACCAAGTCATCCTGGTCACCACCTTGAAATTTTCATGTGTGTGACCATCACCCTCTTTCTGATTTGTATCACCTCAGTAATAGTCAGTCAGTCAGTCAGTCCGTCATCTTTCTCTCTCTCTCTCTTCTTTATTGTTCATTTAAGCTTTTGCAACGTCCATCCCAGTTGTTCGTCCTTCCTCGTTTCTACTAGTCAACTCCTTATTTACTTGACTTGCAATCAAATCATGTCAGCTAAAGCCATTCGTGAATTTGATGGAAAACGCATTCTATCACTCACTTTACCATCTTTTAATCTTAATAAACACTTTGCACAAGTGGCTATAGGTAAGAACTTTATTGGTCAAAGTCGTGACGAGTTTTTCCAAGCTATTGAAGCTACAAACCCATGGCTTACGACACTTGATGAGAAGACAAAACTTGTAGTAAAACCTGATCAACTGATTAAACGTCGTGGTAAAGCTAATCTATTATTACTTAATGCAACGTGGAGTGAAGTCCAAGACTGGGTCTGGGAACGTATAAGTCAACCGGTTCAGGTTGAGACAGTTACGGGTGTACTTACACACTTTATTGTCGAACCTTTTCTTCAACATCATAGTACTGATGAGCATTATGTATGTATTGTCTCGAATCGTGATGGCGAAGAGATTTTATTTCATCATGAAGGTGGTGTTGATGTTGGTGACGTTGATGCAAAAGCAAAACGTCTACAGGTCGGCATTGAATCGGTTGTCTCTGATGACGAGGTAATTACGGCACTATTGTCATCTATTGAGGATGTACGAAAGCCAATTCTGGCCAAGTTTCTGGTAGAGATGCTAGCCAAGTTTCGTGAATTACACTTTGTATACATGGAGATCAACCCTATCGTACTCGTAGGCAACCAAATCTCTGTACTAGATATGGCTGCAAAGCTTGATGAGACGGCTAATTTCCTTGTAGGAGACCGTTGGGGTCAGATTGAATTTCCTCCAGCCTTTGGTCGAGCCAAATTCCCCGAGGAAGAATTTATCCAGGATCTGGACTCCAAGACTGGTGCTTCACTCAAACTTACGATTCTCAACCACACTGGTCGTATCTGGACAATGGTTGCTGGTGGTGGTGCCTCAGTTGTGTACGCTGACACGATTGCGGATCTTGGTTACGGTCACGAACTGGCCAATTATGGGGAGTACTCGGGTGCTCCCAGCGAGACGCACACTTACAATTACGCCAAAACCATTCTGGACCTCATGACGCGCAACTTTGACGAGCGTGGCAAGGTGTTGATTATTGGCGGTGGTATTGCCAATTTCACGGACGTTGCACTGACGTTCAAGGGCATTATCCGTGCCATTACAGAGTACCAGCAAAAACTGAAGGACAACAAAGTACACATTTGGGTGCGTCGTGGTGGCCCCAACTGCCAGGAGGGTCTGGCTGTCATGCGTGACGTTGGTGAGGCTACAGGTGTTCCTATTGAGGTTTTTGGCCCGGAGACACACATTACGGCTGTAGTTCCTATGGCTCTTGGACTCGTGGAAAAGTCTTCATTGATGGTAGCGCAGGCCACTGCCAAAGCCATTGGTGGCGTTAAGTCAAGCGCGGGCAAACCGTCCTCAGATGAAGGCAGTACAGTAACCAGCGATAACGAGGAGTCAGTATGCACGGAGGAACTGGACGGCCAGGGTGTCGTGAACAAGCAGACTCCCGTGGTGATTCAGGACGAGGGCATTGTGCGCATGAACGACAAGACGCGTTGCATTGTCTACGGTCTGCAGCAACGTGCTGTGCAGGGCATGCTTGACTTTGACTACTTGTGCAAGCGCAAGACTCCCAGTGTGGCGGCCCTTATCTTTCCGTTCTCACCCAACCACTACTTGAAGTTTTATTGGGGTACTTCGGAGCGTCTGATTCCCGTATTCCAGAAGTTATCCGATGCTGTCAAGAAGTACCCGGACGTGAGCGTACTTATCAACTTTTCATCTTTCCGTTCCGTGTACCAGTCCACAATGGAGGGCTTTGAGCACAGCGACACCATTAAAACGCATGCTATCATCGCCGAAGGTGTTCCGGAGCAGCAGTCGCGTTTGATCGCTAAGAAGGCGCGTGAGCTGAATGTGGGAATCATTGGTCCTGCCACAGTTGGCGGAATCAAGCCAGGTTGCCTACGTATCGGCAACACTGGAGGAATGCTGGATAACATTGTGCAGTCGAAGCTTTACCGTCCCGGGAGCGTTGCGTACGTATCCAAGTCGGGCGGTATGTCCAATGAATTAAACAACATTGTTTCGCAGACAACGGATGGTGTGTACGAGGGTGTAGCTATTGGCGGTGACAAGTATCCTGGTTCCACATTCATCCAACACTTGCTACGTTATGAGGCAAATTCGGAGGTGAAGATGATGGTGCTTCTCGGTGAGGTCGGTGGGACAGACGAGTTTGCAGTCTGCCGGGCCATTCAGTCAGGTGCGATTAAGAAGCCGGTGGTTGCCTGGTGTATTGGTACGTGCGCCAAAATTTTCCCCTTCGAGGTGCAGTTTGGTCACGCCGGCGCTTGTGCTACTGGTGAGTCTGAGACTGCTTCGGCGAAGAACGCTGCTCTAGCTGCGGCAGGTGCCATTGTCCCAGAAAATTTTGACCAATTTGGTAACGCGATCCGCAAGCAATTCGACTCGATGGTTGCGTCGGGTACGATCGTGCCGCGTCCCGAAGTACCTGTTCCCAAAGTTCCTATGGATTACGCTTGGGCCAAGAACCTTGGTCTCATCCGCAAGCCTTCTAATTTCATCTCTTCCATCTCAGATGACCGTGGTGAGGAGCTGCGCTACGCTGGTACCCCTATATCAAAGGTTTTTGAACAAGAC
This sequence comes from Peronospora belbahrii, assembly GCA_920618645.1. Taxonomy (NCBI): domain Eukaryota; phylum Oomycota; class Peronosporomycetes; order Peronosporales; family Peronosporaceae; genus Peronospora; species Peronospora belbahrii. The sequence goes on along the minus strand of CAKKTJ010000322.1, from coordinate 41,677 downwards.
ATGGGTGTCGGCGGCGTGATCGGTCTGCTGTGGTTCAAGCGCAACCTGCCGCCGTACGCCTCAAAATTCATTGAGATGGTACTCATGGTCACCGCCGATCATGGCCCGGCTGTTTCGGGTGCCCACAACACTATTGTTACTGCCCGTGCTGGCAAAGATTTAATTTCTTCGCTGATCTCTGGTCTGGTGACGATTGGCCCCCGTTTTGGTGGTGCGTTGGACAAGGCTGCTGAAATGTTCGCGAGTGCGCACGACTCGGGCATGTCTGCGGTCGACTTTGTGGTAGAAATGCGCAAGCAGAACAAGCTCATTATGGGTATTGGCCACCGCATTAAGTCGCTGTCGAACCCGGACAAACGCGTGACCATTATTAAGGAGTTTGCAAAGGCAAATTTCCCCGCCACTGATGTACTGAACTTTGCCTTGGAGGTAGAGCAAGTGACGACAAAGAAGCGCAACAACCTTATACTGAACGTAGACGGTTGTATTGCGGTCTGTTTTGTGGATTTGTTGCGTAATTGCGGTGTGTTCACGCTGGAAGAGGCGAACGAGCAGATTGAAAATGGCTGTCTAAACGGCTTATTTGTGCTTGGTCGTAGCATTGGTTTTATCGGCCACTTTCTCGACCAGAAACGTCTCAAACAACCACTATATCGTCATCCGTGGGACGACATCTCGTATCTGAATGAAGACTTTTAGATGAATAATGAATGATACATACTGACGTGCATTTTCAAGCATAGTAGATACGATGTCGTAACTCTTTTGTCATGTTAGTTTTGTCTTTTGCTTCACAGCCCTTGATATTGATTAAATGTTAAAGCGGCTCACTTAAAAAAAACAGACCTTTCGAACAAAATGAGTCTTGAAATGAAAGAAAAGCACTACTTTACCGAAGAGTTTCCAGCTCATGACTATCCATGTACGACAAATTCTTCCCATCCTTTAACATCATTATGGCCTGCGTATCTACCTGTAGATCGAGACCATATTGTGATCTTTGAACGTAGTAAGAATGCACAGCTTGTTGTGTATACTGCAAATTTTCGCGACAAGAAGCGTCGAGAATTGGATCCAAAGTGGCCTCTGGACATTACGTGGCAAAGCTTTGGTTGGACTGATCACCCTTATAGCAACTCGACCGGAATGATTGAGCGCAAACTAGCTTGGGGATACTCACATAAAGCTACGAAACGAGCGGAAGCAGTTTCCGCTGAAGCTGTTGGAGCCAGCTATACCGTGACACTGAACGCATTACCCAGTCGCACTGCTCTGCTGTTTGTTGACGTTAGAGGTCAAGTTGTTTTGCAAGTTACGATCAATGGTGTGCTTTCACGCCTTTGGAAGATTTACGTGAAAACCAATAACACCATGGCCTTTGTTCCCAAGGTGTTGTATGTCGATCTCTATGGCACGAATGTCAACGATGACCAAATTACATACGAGCGTATTTCCATTTCATCCTAGCTTAGCAGTTGAAAAAGTACATCTATCCATCTTCACATCTCAAAGCTCCTTCAAATACAAACTACAATCGCTTTACTCCTCATTACTTTTCACTTGTTTCGGCTGCTGGTTGACTCCATCAAACGTTTAAACAAATAAGGTGTAGCTAGAGCTCTTACCATCGTACTTCCACTTGTTATTTGTCCCTCCATGGCTGTGCGTAGGAGATAAGTCATACGCCATCGCCACCTCATCTAGGAAGCTTGTCGAATTATGAATGCAGGACCCACCAAGCAGAATGCGCTGGCCTGAGTTCGACGAAACCGCCTTCTGGTTCATCTCAGCCACCTTCATGGCCTCCTCAAAAGTGACACCGCCACACACATACAGAATCACATCACGCACTCGCTTTACTCCGTTGTTTCCGTTGAGATCTGTAAATGTTGCAGCACCAGCACCGCCATTGACAACGCCAAACTCGTGGTCTAGCAACTGGCCCTTCAAAATTAACTCCAGTTTCTCGGCAAGTGGTGGAACGTGTTGCGCATATACGTTCGGAACACCTTGGACTCCCTGCGTCACCGCACGCATGAACTTTTTTAATCCAGCACGGTCTCCATACAAGTCGCCTTGGCGAGACTTTATCCCGCCAAACTTCAGGAATGCGTCAATCAATTCAACGCGCTCAAAAGGTAGACCACCACCATGAGGAGCTGCCAACAGATCTTTGACTGTTTTCAACTGAACTGAACTATGAGTCTCGTACCGTAACGCATACAAAATGGCCAGTCGTAGCTTGTTGCTCGGCTTCACTTGTGCATCCTTCAACTTTGCCACCACATCGCGAAAATGGGCATTGTGGTCATCTCCACATGCAAGCTCCTGTTCCAGTTGACTCACATCCATGAGTTTGTCCACTTGTACACGACGTGCCAGTTCACCCATCAAAGTCACGTGTTTCGATACCGTCACCGATTGAGATCGAAAGGCCGGGTAATTTTCCAAAAACCGCTGCATGTCATCGATCGACTGAATATTCTCGTGCGTCTGTGTTTGAGCCTGATACTTGTCTACAAGTTGCTTAACCGCCATTCCTAGGTCGCCAAAATTAGCGTGCACATGTTCTGCGAAAAAATCATCAGAGGTCGTCGATAGCACAAGCTCCATCATGTCTTTGGGAACATTAGGCACACCACGGAGATCCACGCGGTTTTCGTGCAAACCGAGCAATTCATGCACCATGGCTTGGTAGCACCATTGAGTAAGCAACGGCGTCACAGGGTCGTCCTTGCGATCCAAAACATAAACTAACGGGGTCACTTCTGGTCGTCTGAAATCAAATAGTCCATCTTGCTCCAATTGCATCCTCGCCGATACTTCCCGCGCCAGTTTCTCGGCGACTTCTGATCCCTTTGCGTATCGTATCAATGGTCTCTTTTTCATCGAAAGAAGCACAGACAGCAATCCCTCAACACTTTTTTGAAATAATTGAGCTGGGTTCATTATGGTCTTATCCACTGGGCCATCTGTCGTTAGAACTCCTGCTGTTGTGGTGGACAAGTGAGATCCTCCAGGTGAAGCAATGGGCATCTTGACACTAAGCTGAATTGAGTTGTGTAGACCAAATTCATAGAGCGAATCATTAACTGCCAAATAATCAGCATAATATTCCTGAATCTGCATCACAAGTTCGTTTTTATCAGCTTCAGCAAGTTTTTCAAGCGCTTCAACAGGCAAAATATTGGAGAAAAACAAGTGATATTGACCGTATTTAGGTGACTTGAGTTCTTGAATCAGTAATTCCACGTTATGAGCTGTCGGACGAACAAAAACGGCAGCTTTAAGGTGCAACATTTGCTCGTGTACTGCATCTAATTGTTCAACAAGAAAAACTTCACGCTGTAATATATGAGACTGAGACATGACCATACTAATGATACTCGTAGTGTTCGCATCTAACAGAAGGACCTTCATTCCTTCCAAATGTGGATTCGAGATGATTTTCTCTAGATAATTCTTCACTCCAGCAATTGCATTCATACTTATGCTGCACTAATACTTTTCTCGATTTCAATGGACTTTTTCATATAAGAACAGGTATATATTACCAATAATGGTGTTGCAGACATCAAATATGACGGACGATGGTCTACTTAGAAATTAGTGATTAGAACGTACTTTATAGTTCTCTTGTTGTTACTTATAGAAATGCTAATTTAACGACCTATTGTTACTTAACACTCGACAATTACAGCGAGACTCCAACAGGCAGTAATAATTGCTATCGCGCTAATAAGAATGGAGGCAATGCGGTCCAGGCGAGTGGCATCTTCTCGACATAATTGCCAGTAAAAAACACATGGAAGAACGAGCGCCAACAGTGCCGTTGGTACGAGCATCCAGGCAAAGATATCCAGCGTGTTGGGTGCAGTAAAGTAGCCAAAAAGGAGAGTAGTTAGCACTAAAATGCTTCGGCAGAGCACGCGCGCAATGGTTACCACACCACCACATCTTCCTTCTTCCTCACCTTCTCGCTTGGGACCGAAGGTGACGAATGGAAGTGCTCCTGTTGCAGGAACAGCTTCCATCGGACTATTGTGGCCAATCCCATTTGGAGTCTGCAGAATCCATTGCTCGAATGCACGCTGGAGAGGAAATAACGTGACTGTGTACGACAATAAAAGGTGAATACTGTATAGCACGATTGCCAGGTTGCGCACAACGACGTTGCGCATATTGAAGAATACGGGAGCTTCTAGTGTTGCACCGTACACAGCATAAGTAACACAGCAAATTGGCAAATATAACAGCACTGTAGTCCCCAATTTTGTGCGGGCAACCACTAAGCTGCACTGACTTGGATCCGCCATGGCGTTGTACAATGTAGGTATGATTGAATGACCAAAGAGTCCACCGAGAAGAAGCGAAAACGTGTATGATAATTTTCCTATCATTGTCACATTGGAAAGATCCGGCGTCACAAACACAAAATGGAAATGCTCCAATGCAATTTGCTTCAGAGGATACATAGCGTCACCTAGAATAACCGACTCGATCCAAAAACTGAAGGCCACATTCACAGCTGAAAGCACTGCTAGCATTTTGAGCGAAGGTATGAGTACGTGAAGCCACACGCAAGCAGCCACTAATACCATAACCGTGCCAAACTGAAGTCCAAGCACATCCGCAAGACACGATGATGCCAGCACCAAGTACCCAGTTGACAAAATCAGAAAAGAGACGTGCACGAGCACACTTGTAAACAGCTTACCAGCTGTACCGAAACACTCCTGTCCAAGGTCACTGTACGAGACACTTGTGCCTCTTAGCCAGTGCAGAGCTTCTAGTGCGTCTACTAGTAGCTTTGAAGTGTACGCACTCACCATCGCCGCTGCAACCAGAAGCAGCACACCGTACCAGTTAATCTCTACAAGCGCTAATGGTAGACACAACATTCCTGTGCCTGAAATAAATGACAGCAAATGATAAAATGTCTGCCAATTTGAGAGCTTATTCGATGTCGATGATGACACAGAGATTACAGCCGATGGTGACCAGGACAGTGCTGTATTACTGGGAAAGTCCTTCACAGTGCGACTGCGCGTAGAGCCGTAGCCCGTCGAGTTATTGCCTAGAAAGAAAAAGGTTTCGACGGCGGACCCACGACCATCAAATCTGCCTTCGTATCCGTTATGAATTCGCGCTTGTTGTTGCTCGTAGGGCACGAGGCGCTGCGTTTCAAAGCTGCGACCCATGCGCTTGTGGTTCTTCACTTTGTAAGGCTCCTGGATGTTTTTGCGGCACTAATGTACTTGCTTTACTGTTGTGGCAGCTTCTTCTCTGACGAAAATTGATATCACTTTCTTTGAAGCTTCAGTCCAGCGACGGATCGGAATCCAAAAGCCGACCAAGCAGATCAATAGACGGAGCAAATATCTTAAATCGATGGAACAGATTGATTATGTGGTATACGCGTCATACGACATTCAAGCAACAACAATTTCCAATCTCAATTATTTCAGTTGAAGTTAAAGTCCTTGCAAGAAGATGACAAAAAAACCTATGTATACGATGAAAGTGAGGACAGTCCAATGGCTTGACTTATAGTTTTGAGTGATATTTACGCGTATCTTTCGATCTGCCACTACTATTATCTTGTATACGAACAGATACAGCGCCACCTTACGATACACAGCACGCACACCTTTAGCGAGAGACACATCAAGTCAATTCCTATAGATATATGTGTGATCTTGCCCTTAGCTTCTTCAGCAACATTTTCCTTAGGACTAATCTCTTCGTTGAGAACATTCATCAGCGATGGGGCAATCCAGTGTGTGTCTCCATGGACTGAACTGGGATTTGCACATTGAAATGGAGAGCGACATTTCAAGTGACAACTGCTTCATATTAACTTCATTTGTTTTGCGGTGCACTAGCTACAAGGTCAATAGCCAGCACATGTGAGTTGTGTAAAGAACATACCCACCATCGTTTGTCACCTTTGCATACTGTCGTGTTTTTGCTTCAGTAGACAGAATGGGAATTGCCACCGATTCATCGATCCATCACACATGCACAACAGGACTGAACAAGCTTTTAATGCGTTGAGGCGAGTTGACGCAAACCAAAAAGTTACACCAGTGGCGAATTTGTAGCACGCCACACACGACAATTAACTAAGACCCCGGCAGTATGTTTGAAATTATATTCCGACTTGCTGTCGCTAACAGTTCACCTTTCAACTACGGATACTGATGTCTCGCCAGCGACGGAGCCAAACCGAGTAGAATGAGGGCAAAACAAAGCTTGATCCCTATCTTATCGAGCTCAAGATCTCTCGTCATGTGCGTACATATCTACTGTGGAGGCTCCCACTCAAACGGCTCGGGCGGCGTTGCTTCATTTTCTGCGCCAGCGGCAGCGGGCGCCTTCACTGCCTCCACATCCTCAGTCTCATCGGGCATTGTATCACGCAGCATGATAACTCCTGCCAGCCTCTGGACCGGGTACATCACCGGGACGTACCTCTGCGTTTTATCCAGGGAAATCACAGACTCCTGTGCTAACGTCACTCGAGCGGGCGTCGTAAATGTGAAAACCTTCGGCTCCTTAGCTGTCACTGCCTTTTTACCAGTCACCAGTTTGGGCCCATCAGTATCCACATCCATCGCTTCAAGGTTTTCCTCCTTTTTCTCTTCTTCGGCTATAGTCGCCTCCTTCTCGTCCTTCTCTTCCATGACAATATCTCCACTCACGTCAGAAAGTTTGACAGACTTATCCTTTGCATCCTGCTTTGCCTGGCGTGCGCGTGCCTTTGCAGTTGTCGACAGCACCGCCGTTGCAACAAGCTCCTTCTTCTCTTCTTTCTTTTCCTCCATTCGCTTTGGAGTGGCAAAAGCTGACTTCTTAGCGTTACACGTAAGTTCAAAGCCACGCGGAAGCTTTAAATCTTTGTTAAGACCAACCGCCATTGTCGTCTGAAACGACAACTCCAAAAAATTAAACAGAGGGTACCAGAACCAGTGCTGTGCCCAAACCGCCAGTCCCACCACAGCGGCCATCTTTGTGAACCCGGTATGAGACTGCAGCGAAATAACTACGTTACGACCACCCGCATCCAGGATGCCTTGCGCCAAAATAGCACCCATCTTGGTCATCGTGGTCACGTGCTTATCCGTAATCAATTTCAGGATCTTCGCACGGACAGATGCCACCTTTGTATTGCGACCCTCGGACTCCTGCATAATAACCATAGCCAAAGCCAATAGCGCACCCTGACGCACATAGTCTACGGCGTCGTCGAGTAGTGGCTCTAGCAGCTGAATAGCCTCGTTCTTTGCGGAACCCGCGCACGCAATACCGACAGCCACGCAAGCGCCATAACGAACGTGAGGATTAAAGCTTTCAGCCAGCAGCGACACCAGCTTGGGCACTTGCACTGGGGTACGGAACAGGATGAAGCCAAGGCACGTTACAGCAGCACGACGAACGTCGTCCGACACATCACTCACAGCCACATGCAGTAGACGTCGAATTGCGTTGTTGTTAGCAGTGCCAGCATACGCCATGGCCACAGTATACATACCTCCGTAGCGAATCAGTGGATCCTTGTCACGGGTCAACTGCTCAATCAACGCGTCAGCCAGCTCTTCGCGTTCATACATCATCAGCGCAATGCCCATTACACAACCACGTATGATCTTCTCGTGCTTCGTATCGTGCGCATAGGCCAGCAAATCCTTCACAATCTCGCCGTTACGAACCTCACCGCCCGCACCAAGCAAGGTTAAACCAATAGCAATCCCTGCACCTTCGCCAGCAACCGCCGAATCTATAAACAGTATGGTCTTCAAATCTTCATAAAGCTCGTAGTCGTGCGAGGCTAGACCACACAGACCAATACCCAAACACGCGCCGTGTTGCACGGTCTCATCCGATCCAGCGTTCTTCAAAGCATCACGCAGATACTCTATCGTGTTCTTACTTCCAGATCCTTCAAAACTCTTATTTGCATGGATAAGACCCATCGCGTACAGCGCGCCACCCTCCGAGTATGAAGAAGTTGTCATGCCACCCTGCGGTAGGTAGGGGGCAAGAAGGTTCATGCTTTCACGAATGTGTCCCTTGTGCACAACACCCAGACTAGCAGTAGCCGTGAATTTAGCCCAGTTGGTGGCCTTACCCAACCACTCCAAGTTCTCGCGCAAGAACGAGTCCGAGGTTGTGCCACAATTCATGTAGGCATGTGCAATCACTGCAGCGTGGTGCAGCACAGAGTTGCGGTTTTCCACAGCAGTCTTAATTGTCTTCATAATCAACGGGTCAGAATCGCTATGACTGTGAAGGAAGTCCAGCTTTAGGTCCACGAGAAATTCACCAGACAGTATTAGCTTCAACTTTGACAGCTTGTCCCAGTAATCAGCACAGGCACCAGTGGGCGCAGACGAAGGCGTGGCAGGCAAAATCGGGGCAGAAGCAACTGGTGTAGGTGAATCTGCTTTGCTCTCTTCAGCGGTGGAGGTCACGTCTGCTGTCGCTGGTTCAGCAGTGGGAGCCGGGGGACTTGGCAGCGATTGATACACATTCATAAGAAATTTTTGGTTTTCGTTTTCGTTCAAATCAAAAGCCACTTGGAATGCGATAAGGCAGTCGCGATCATCACCGCGCACAAGCTGCTCGAGGATCTTACTGACTTCTGCATAGTTGTTCAGCATTTGCAATACCTGGCATACACTGGCGTAGTCCTGGGTAGGTCGCGAGCGATATACATCCAGCATGACATTGAATACCTTAAGACGAAAGAGACGATTGCTGACAATTGTCTTACAGATCTCAAAGCAGTACGACAGGGCTGCCGACACGTCCGTGGAGCGAGCGAGACACTCTTTCACCTGATCCAGACGTCGGGCTTCAAGAGCAATTCCCATAGCCTGACGAAACTCTCCCGCCGCATAACAGCGCTCAAACATGCGCTCAACTACCTGTGTAAGTCGTGGGTCCAGCGCCTTCTCAGCCTCAAGGTCTTCCTTCGCACGCACAGCTACATAATTGTCGATACATGTGGCAATGATTGTATTTGTGTACTGCGAGTGCGTATTTAGATCAAAATACTTGCCGGCACCAAGTGCCAACCGTAGCGCATCTTCATATTCTTCCAAATGAAAGAAGCACTTGGAAGCCACGTAGGCCGCTAGTTCACGGTCTGGAAATCCTTTTTCTTCTGAAAGCTCTTCAATAAGAGGAATGGCATCTGCAATCTCTGCCCAATAATGATCCACCACTTGATTTAGCTTCTGTAAAGCATGAGTCTAGATAGAAATGTATTCAATCATAATGACAATGTCAATAACGATCCCCAAAGACAAGTGAACAGGCAATCTAAACACCATGTTCCACTCCCTTACTCTTAATACATTGTCTTCTTCTTCCAGAAGCGCTAGAATGCCCGCAGCTACATACAAGATCGAGCAGTCAAAACAAAAGATCCACACACACACATATTTTCAAGTTAGTTTTATGGTGATTACTATAGGCACCTACTGCTGCTGGATACAATGTATGTTGCAGCATGAAATTATAATGGAAGATAAATGTCACAAGGATACATTTCCTAGGCATCTAAAAGAGGTAGTGAACGTACCGGAGTGGCCAATCGCGACGGTCATACTGTCTCTTCCTGCTGTTGCTTCACCCTATTGAAAGAAATCTTCTCCCCAAAAAGATAAAATCGTACCTTATCGAGGTCAAACGGTTCACTCCGATCTAACAAATGAAATGGCTATACATAAATTTAAGAAAAGGTGTAGCAAAGAATGCGTAAATTACACTAACAATAGCCAAAATCGTACTGTTGCATCATAATTAATAGAATCCTGACCTATTCACCTTTCTTCAGCAAAATACGCTAACTCTTCTACTTGTTAGCTTAATCCGTCCATATAAGGTTCAATGTTGAAGACATCGAAACTTGCATGGCTAAATTAGCATAATGCGCGATGTTCTTCCGCATCCGATTGGCTGCACTTCTTTCGCAAGCTTCACTGATACTACCAAGTATGGATTTGACCTGTTAAACATTGCACTACACTTTTCATTTTACTCGTAAGCATCCAAAGCTTCGTAACGGATATAGGAAGGCTCACAGCAACAATGCAGCAATACCTTTATCTCGGATGATGCAAAAGAAGGAACATTTTATAGCTATTACTGACAACGTCATCTGATCCAACCACGAAGCTCGCAAATCGTTGTTTTCGTTTTCGCTACCTTCTGCGTCATCTTCATCGCCGAGTAGTGACCATGAAGATCATTGTACAGATTGTCAGTAGGCTCAATTGAGTACACGAGATCCTGAGTTAAGAAGCTCGATGAGTTGCCGTACTAATCCTCGCCGAGGGCATGAATGTACGTTGCAGCGTCTTCGGCGCTTCTATTGCATTCATCCTTTTCCTCGGAGCTCCCTGTTTTCCAGCATGACAATCGACGTCTTGTCGCCGGCTTCTCGCATAATCACTATTCTTCTTGACCTTGACATCATTTTTCCAGCAGCAATCAAATGTTCGTCGACGTTGTAGTCATCATCATCTATTGTGTTCGTGGCATTTTTAGCATCTATATCGTCGTCTGCATCAGAGTCTTGTTCGCGTGGATGCTTCTCGTTCGATATCGTAAGGACGACTAATGAAATCATTGCTGTCCACGTCACAAGCATCTAACTACCGTCCATTAACAACAGACAGCATTGTGTTCGCGGTGTCAGGCTAACATTGATACGGGACTAATCTATATAATAGACCGGTATTGACGCGGAATCAACACGCGCGTTTTGAAATTGGTCTAATCAATCGACGTGCGATTACTCGTAGCCGATGAACAAGCTCTCTCCAGCTGCTGCACATTTTGCTTGGATCTAGTCCAAGTTTGGATCACAGTTCACATGCATGATGATGCTCTTGTGATAAAAGTCACACGAGCACTGAGCCTTCTTACTCCAATGGATAGGCCCGACACGCTTTCCTGCTACAAAAGTACACGGCAAGCACGCACCCATGCAAAAACCCAATCCAACGAGACAGATCGATTTGCTTCAACTTTAAGCTTTCGTGTAGACCTTTGCATGCAATAATTAGCTGCATGCAGTAGATTTAGTAAATTTACATTTAACATGATTTAGCTTAAGCGCTTTAATGAATTAGTCTTACGTTAGATGTCACGCTGATTTTAAATTAAGTGGAAACCTCAAATCAACTGCTAGTAGGCCTGGGTTGTGGACGAAAGAGCAATTTGGCTCGCAAACGCTCGCAATAAGTTTTACTTTGGAACCCCGTTTTGTGCTCACCTAATTTGACCATAAAAAGTATGAAAGTCGTCGTAGTTGGTTCCGGTATTGGTGGCATTTCCGCCGCCTATCACCTAGTCAAAGATGGTCATGAAGTTGTGCTTCTTGAAAAGAACGTGACTATTGGTGGACATACGTATGAGATGGAGATCGACGGTGAAATGGTAGACATTGGTTTCATGATGTTTGGCGACTCGAATCCCAACATTAAGGAATGGTTTAAAGCACTAGGTATTACTCAGTCCAACGGCACCACCAAAAAGCGCATCCCAATGAGTCTTACGGTCACATCGGACGTGGAGGGTGACCTGCAGTTTTCGTCACGGGCACCATTTCATGGTAGTGTGCTCAACCTTTTTGACCTTCGTATTTGGCGCGTACTTCGAGACATTTACAAATTCACGATGGACCTCATGATGCTGCCCGTGAAGGAATCCATTACAACACGTGAGTGGGCTGCCAAGGGCCGTTACTCGAATGAGTTTATCCGCCATTACTTTTTGGCTTTTGTGTCAATCCTATGGACGGTACCAAAGCACGACGTGCTTGACCTGCCAGTATCACAATTTCTGCGCTGCCTTAAAACGCACTCCAACTCACTCTATATACCGCTATGGCAAGTGATTCTCGGTGCGCTGGGACGTCGCAGTGACCGCCCCAAGCACTTGTGGTGGTACGTTGGCTCAAGTTATATTAAGCCCTTTCTTAAGTTGTTTACAGACGAGTACAATGGTACTGTTCGCTGTAATGCTCATGTTGCCGAGGTTATGAGAGGTGGCAAGGCTGTAATTCTCGAAGGCGGTGAGCGCATCGAGTGCGATCACGTTGTGCTAGCTACTCACGCTGACGAGAGCGCCAAATTGCTTCGTTGGAGCGAGCACGCATACCACTCTCTCATGCGTTTCCACTATCACAAGAGCATGATGTATGTTCACCGCGACCCGGTCATGCTACCACTCTCAAACAAAGTGTGGAGCAGTTGGAACGTCCTCATTACGAAGGATGATCAGTACATCCTAACGTACTGGATAAACCGCATTCAGCGGCTAAACAGCAAAAAGGACATCTTTGTGACCATCACACCGCACGACTTCCAAGGCAAGCGTCCCGCTCCCGAACAGACAATCTCTGTTTTTCGCTGGGACCACCCGCGTCTGCTTGCGGATTGCATTCCTCAGGACGAAATCATCCAGGAGGAGAGTATCTCCCTCTCCGGTGCTTGGTTGGGTCGAGGGTTTCACGAAGATGGTTTTGTTGCAGGTCGGCGTGTGGCGGCGATGCTTCGCGATCCGAAGCATAAGAACACAGCGCTGTACGAGGACCCGGGCAACATTCCGGTCCCAGCTGTGCCTCCTTTTGGTACCCCGCTGAGTTTCCACCTATGTGGAGTGGCTGTCATTGGTCTGGTGGGTTACGGGATAAGCTTCTGGGGAAAAGATAAAGCATGATAGCTTACGGTATTGAGTAGCTTACGTTATTGAGTAGCTGTTGTCAGCACTGCTGCTGTTAATAAGTCCGTACCATAGGTACTAGCCATTAAAGGAAAGGAATTTCATGGGTGCCTTTGATATGTTTGCTACATTTCAGGAAAGGACAACCATTCAGATATCCTTGCTAAGAATAGTGTAAATTTACCTCATGCAATACATTGTAGTGAGTTTAAAAGCTCTGGCTGGTTTGCCAAACACGGTACTGTATACTTTTCGAATTCAGTGAATTGCAATAGCTATAAACAAATCGATCTTTGATCTTTTTAGTTGCAAGCGATATATTAGCAAAAAAGGGGTTCTTTTTTTCGAGCGGGTTTAAATTGCATTCAATTACGTCGACCACATAAATCGTTAGATTACCACATACCTCTCATAAGGTTTTTGTCCAATTCAAGAATATGAACGCGCCGAATCGTAGCGACTCGTATCTGCTGCCCGAAGGCGCACAGAAGGTGACATATGAGAAAGATACGAAGATCTCTAATGCCGGCAAGTTTACTATCTTGCGCGAAGATCACACTATGGGTAACCTTATTCGCATGTGCGTTTTAGAATTCGTAGTTTTGACTTTATGTTTAAGTAACACAATGATTCACTCGCATCACCGACTGCAGGCAGCTACTGCGTGACCCGAACGTGACATTTAGTGGCTATCAACACCCACACCCTTTGATCCACGACATCACTGTGCGCGTGCAGACCAACGATGCGTCGTCACCAGTAGAGGCGCTGGCCAACACCCTGGACGACCTGAGCACCGAGTTCGATGAGATTGCGCAGAAATTCCGCCGTCTAACTGGCAACTCCAAGGATCCCAGTTCGTTCAGTTAGATCGTTCTTGTCTTATGACAACTGATAGTGTGATATCTCACGATATGTCGACGGAGATAGACAATGTGCTTAACACCTTAAACTAGTTGCCGTGGTGGGCCATCTTATAGCTACATACTGGTTGGCAAATGTCACGCGCTAAGCAAGCTCAGATGAAACTATAAGTATTTTGACTAGTTGCCACAATTTTGTTATGGCCTTTACATGCATCAGCCGCTCGTTGTCGTCTCGACTGCACTATCAGGAAGCACTTTGCGGTTTTCGAAATATATACCAGTGTTCAATGCATTCTATCATGGAGGCACCTTGGACACTTTTTCTGCACAAGATTAGTGAAACACCTCTGGCCGGCAATACATTGCACGCTTTATTCATCATTCTCATATGTGCAGTACATGCACAGCGCGTGGTTTGCGCCAGTCCAAGACGTAAACTGCATCGGAGTGATCTATACGCAATGCTAGTTAGATAAAGCAAAAGTGACGTCTATCAAATTAGACACGTGCCGAAAGTCGAAGATTCGCCATGGGTGCGAGCAATCCATGAGAATACTTAGCGACACTATTACACGAAAAATTGCTGGATAGTCGGCAAGTATCCTCGTTTCTGAGCTCGCGATGTTTGGCGATGCTGCTGCCCCTCGATCAAACCCAACCTAGCTACGCAAAAAGAATGCTCTCGTTTAGCTAAGCTCGAATACAGAGTGTCATGGACAACAGCGAGAAACATTTCATGACATATTGGTCCATCAAATCAACGACAGGAGAGCACATTCCTTGTTATCCATTAACTGGAAACGAGTGGGTAATGAATGTCATTCAATGTACACAAAGGTGAAAATAAATAAATCCTATTAATCTCTATAGCAATTATAATATGAAATATTGTAATTTTTTGGCTGAAAAGCGTCCTCGAGGGGACTCGAACCCCCAATCCCCGCCTTCGGAGGGCGATGCCTTATCCATTAGGCCACGCGGACTGTACATGTCGCAATGCATTTGCTTAATATATAATACGCTTGCAAGAAAAGATGCACATTAATTTGATTTCCACTAATGGCTGACCTTCATTCCTAATCTATCATCATCATGCTCTATCATTAGTAAGTTTCACTAATGTCCTATCAGCCATCAATTGGACGCATCGTATCCATCAGTCACATCAGGCATGCTACAGTGACACATGCAGATTATGCTTGAATCGGAAGTCCCATTGCCACACGAGTAAACGCTCGTTCACACTCTTACCGCGAACTTTGACATGCACAGATGTTCAATACGCAACATCGGCAAGTGCTATGGGCATGTGTACATGCGCATGCAAAGTCACAAAATTTCAATAGGCAAGCTACAAGATGATGAGCCAAAAATAGGGTACATAAATTGATTACGGATTATGATGTTTGTGGTGAACAGCTGTAATTGATTTCGTACAATATAGAATTCGACACCAGCTATCAGATTAGAAAACTAATACTGCTTTTTTATGAATTAAGTGTGCTACTCTGGTCTTTCTTACTGCCCCCTGAATGTTGCATCGGAAGGGAATGCGCGCGACGGATCGCATAAGAAGCAGTCCCTGAAATCGGTCACTAAAAATCGTGTGTAACACGTGAGAAAGCAGTGTCAGTGGGGCTGCAAATGGCCACCGCCAGAGGAAGAGTTTGACTCAGAGAGTCTCTTAATTCGTAGAACTTACGATTCTATACCAGAATCAAGAGCGGTCTAAGACCATGAGACATATATTTTGATAAAGTTTTACTTTTAACTATCAAAAATGCAAACTAAACTTTATCATCGCTTTGATTGGCACACATGCAAGCTAAAGTCTTGACTGATCGCAAAGTTATATAATATATGTAAAGGGTGGCTGTAACGCATAGGTGCGTACCTTATGTACTTCTTACGTTGTGTCCCTACACACCATAACGTAATGTTTAACTTTGATACACCATCTCTCACCAGACCGTTGTACACATATTAACAATCATCGCAGCCCGCGTACACCGCATTGACCGTGACTGAGCATTATTATTAGCAACAAGGTTGCAAGCAGTCATGACAATTGATCTAATGAGTCAGATAATCCCGGAAAGCAACGTCTTCTCGCGGCCTTACAAGGCCTGCCTGAATATCTCAAGGAGGAAGAAGCGGTGGATTACGAAAGTGACACCGGGTTTGCCCCCTATGACGAACCCTCGTCAGGAGGCATGCATGTGCCTCATCAGGGAGCCCCCTTTTCCTTTATGTGCGTCATCTGAGCATCGTGCCGTTGCCGGCCTTACAGCGCAAAGCAATAGCTCAAAGTTGGATATGATACCAATCCTTTTGACAAGACTCAGTAAGAACAAGTTGCTATTGTCAATACGCCTTGGTCGACGACAGATTGATTAATTGACATTTAAGAATTGATAATTGATTGATTTACCAAAAGAGTTTGTCAGCTAAGGACCTCAATATATTCACTTTGCGTTTTGTATCAAACTACCAAGCGTCTTTCCATTAGGTTATGAGCCCAAGCTCACTAGAGTCTGCATCCGCCGCCACCGACTCGAACTTCACCGCCATGGACTTTTCAGCAACACGTATTAATAAATTAATGAAACATGCTTCCATGCGTGGAAAATTCAAGATGCGGATGGTGCTTGAGGAGCGGAACTTATGGGAGGTCGTCTGCAGGTATGTCGGATAAAGCAATGCCTAACTACTTTAAAACCATGCGACGTTCAAGCAAAGATCGCGCAAGGCGATGGCTTTTATCTTCCAGGCTATGGAAGATTTGCAGTTGCCATTGCTTTTCTCGGCGAGTGCGAAGTTGGAAGACCATTTTGAGAAGAAGAGCCTAGCAATATAGCTTATCCTTTGTCTTCATTTCTTTACAAGTGATGGAAAAAGATGATGATGTGCTCGCTTACATCAACAACAGTAATACATTGGCAGAACTGCTTAACACAGTCAGCGCTCCGGTCAGCGAAGATGACTTGGTGACCACGCTTCTTGGGAGCCTAAGTGATTCGTACCAATTGCTTTTCACGGAGTTAGAATCACGTGCCGACAAGCTGACGTTGGAATTTGTGACGTATCGGATGCTGCATGAAGACTTGAAGTACAAAGAAAAATTTGGTGGCGTCGATGAAGTCACGCACACCATACACTTCTAAGCTCAATAGAGTCACAGAACGGATGAACCGGGCATAGGTGGAAGTGATCGTTGCATGCTGAAGCATGACGGGTTGTCCAAGGCGTACTGAAGCGAAACAATATTGACTTCTATGATTCTATTAACTGATGTCCAACGCGTGACACCAGTCAGAATAGTAGCTGCACCAAGTCTGGATGGGTAAGAAGCCACTACTGACGAAACTGAAGGTTGTAGGTTGCCAGGCGTATGTGTCGGTTACAAAGCAAAAGCGCGCCAAACTCGATGGTCGGTCGATATGCTGTCGGTTCCTTGGATTTACGGAGTACGAAAAGCATATAAATTTGAGGAGATCAAGAGCCGTCGCATTATAATAAGACGTGACGCGCGATTTATGGAAGATATCATTACAGAAGGGAGACGCTGCTATAGCGGCGAAGAAATGCTGGTGGTTATCCTGGATGGTGAGGCTACTGATTAAGAATCATCATCTACAACGGATATAGATGATAATGACGAAGACACTTCGCGGGTCTAAGATTGTGCGCCTGGAACTAAGCGCCACACTCTAACTACTTCGTTGGAACACGCATTTGAAATATCGGCACCAAAAAGGTGAACTCGTATACAGACAAGAAGAGACATGTCAGCATTTGCACGGGCACCGTGCGATCTTAACTCAGCGTATGTTGTAGATTCAGTGGGAAAAATGCCGACAACGATCAAGTCGGCGTCTGAATCCTGCAATGCGGACAGCTGGATAGATGCGTGCAACTCCAAAATTGACTCCGGCCACAAGAACTTGACGTGGCAGTTGACACCATTTCCCAAAAGTTGAAAGGCGATCGGCGTTCGGTAATATTTAGGGTCAAGGAGAACCAGATTGGTGAGATTGCCCGTATAAAGCACGTCTTGCTGCCAAATGATTTTCCAAGACATACGGCATTGAATTGCGAGAAGACTTTGCATTTGTGGCCAAGTTTACAGCGATCAGAATTGTAGTTAGTCTGGCAACCAAGTCCGATCTGGCCGTGCATCAGATGGATATCAAGACGATATTTTCAATAAATTTTTGATAAAGACAGGTACATTATTTAACCGTACATCTACGTCGATAAAATGGCGGTAATTACGTGTGCAAGCTGCAGCGGTCGCTTTACGGATTTGAATCAATCGCCGCAACCGCGGAACCAGACCATCGACGAATTCATGCCTCAGCTTACGTTCAAGCAGTGCAAGTTTGATTTTTGTATCTACATCAAGCGTGATGATATGCACATGATCCTTGTGTCGCTTTACGTTGAATAACTGGTCCTAGCCAGCAGCAACGACAAGATGCTAAAGGAAAATAAGTACGCACTCAGTCAGCGGCTTAAGATGACCGACATGGGATAGCTCAAATGCTTTCCTTGATTCATTAGTGATCAGGACGATTCTGCTGGGAAATAGTGTCGATGCGGGAGAGCAAATTCGTCAACGCGATATTGTTGACAAGTTTGGCATGGAGAACAGCATAATAATCAAGTCACATCAAGACCCAGGACTAGATTTAATACAACTCGTGTGCAAAGTAAGTTGCAAACATGCAGAGACGATGACGCACGTACCTTACTAGAACGCAGTGGGGATGCCTTATGTATCTTGTGGTATGTACTCGTCTAGACCTCGCTGCTGCAGTGGGAGTGCTTATTCAGTTTGCAGCCTACCGTGTCCAACACAATGACAGGAACATGAAAGGGTATTTCAATACATAAAAAAAGAAGACACACGGAATTGAAGCAAAAGGTCACTCACGACTACAAGGCTTCTTGGATGCGGACTGGCTGGCGACATTGAGTCTTGACAAGCACAAGTGGTTACACGTTCAATATGATCGAAGGGTGCAGTATCTGGAGAAGCAAAAAGCAGCGAGCTGTCTCCCTATCATCAACAAAAGCAGAATACATGGCACTTGCGAAAGATACGCAGCTTGCGCTTGATGGTAAATTCACTTGCAATCAAATGCTTTCTTAGTCTTTGGCAATTTTTCTAGCGTTAAAGTTGCGTGTAGAGCTAGAATTTATCACATTTCCATTGCAGTGAGCCATTTATCCTTGTACTTTCTCTGCAATCTTTGATTGTACATCGATGCACTCTCACTATCTTTTTTTGCACTAAAACAGTAAAGTGACTCGTAGTTATCCTTGATGTCGTTGAGGTTGGACTCTCCGCGCCGCAAGCAAAGATTTTTGCTCGTTTCTTGCTACCGCTTGTTTCTTGCGCACAGGTTGCACATTTGATCCATGCTCACCATCACGTCCTGGCGTGATTAAATTTTGCGTCGTGATCGCGCCGATTGGTCGTTCGACCAGGACCGTGATTGGGATTTGAGTGTCCATACTAATTGGCACGCCGCTCAGCTCTTCACCTTCTTCGTCTTCGTCCACGATGTCAATTACACTCGGCGCACTGTTACTGCGCAATTTTACTGAATACACTTCGCAAATGTCACGCTGTGTGAAACCAATATTGCTCCTGAGCTTTCATCCAGCAGTATCTTAGAGTATACAAGCAGCTGACAGCGCGCATCTCAGTCATCGAGTTTAGTCCGTTTTACCTTGGCAATGTGAGAGTAGCACAGAATATTAAACACATGCAATAAGCCAACCGTGTGGCTTGCGCTTAATAACACTTTAACGAGCTTGTCCGCACTTGACGCGCTTGGTAATATATTTCGGATGTCCACAGCAGTCATCAATGATCACACCAGTAAACCTTGCTAATTTTACATCGCTCAGCATGCAGTGAGTTATTTCGGTCATCGTGCGATTCATGCGTTCTTCCATGTCATTCTGTTCTGGATTATGCGGCACAGTATATTCTTGCTTGATCATCTTGTGCCAGCAAAAATTATTCTTATCTTGGGTGTGGTACTCTCCACCATTTCACTGCGCAGTATTTTTGCTTCAGCACCTCACTCAAGCTTGATATCATCACCGACTTGGATGCCGGTGATATTGGTCCCAAATGCCTGAGCAATCTTTTACGACAAATCTCACTGGATCAACCACTTTGCTACTGCAAAATGTCTTCTTCACTTGGTTTTTCCATCGCGCACACTTCACACATGATGCCTGCATCCATGCAATTGCCCTTAGTCTGTCCATACTTGATCAACAAGTTAGCTGTCTAGTATGAGACATGTCCAAGTCGACGATTTACAGATCTGGTTCAATTTTAATATGTGACACTCGGCAATCGCTTCGATGTAGCATGCCGCGCCGCGATCCCGTTGAGCCGAATTATCCAATTTTCTTGACGATGCATCCAACGCAGGAGATCAGGTTCATATGGACGCTGAAGGCGTACCAGAAGATTATAGAGCGATACATCACCGACCCCCGCCGAGGCTAACTAATGATCTGGGTCATCAACATTGCCACGTGGAGTGTCTCTTGGCCCCAGCGTCGTCACCAGGGTCATACCCAATATTTGGTGAAGTGGAAAGTATGAGGTACCCCTCCCCATTGATACTTTTTACCATGACGGTCAGAAGCGACGACATCGGTCGTCGGACGCTTCCTAGCACAGATAAGGAAGCAAGGTCAGTAGGTTGATTGCCTCTAACCTTCAGAAGAAGCCAACGCCATTGCACCACTCGCGTGAGAGGTACGTGCAACAGCTTTAGAAGCTTGATTCCCACAAGTCTTTGACCTGTATGTGTAAGATAATTGGCGCTTCGCTTTGACCTTAGCGAAGTTAAAACGTAGACTACGTTCTATCCAAAGGCGTGTCTTTAGAGCATAAGCGCAAGTCAGAAAGAGTTGAGAACTTACACGCTCGTTCAACCCAACGGGTGAATTGGTGATCATCTTGCGCAGATCTTCCACCTGTGCAAGCACCACTGGTATGTAGTTCAGTGGGTGCACTGGCTCCTGATACGATTCTATCAAAAAATCCTGGGAGGTAAAGAGCCGCTACGAAGGGCGGCACGATCCGCAACCTTGCAAGCAGTACGAGCTTGGGACCCAATGACACAAGTACGCAAAGATTGCGATACAGCTCGTCGAGCTTCCTCATCGGGGTCCGGAGGCACGAGCCCATATCATGACGTGAAAAAGTTTGATCGGGCCGTGATAAGGCGGCCGCTTGGGCCTCGTCGTCAAGTTAACGACGCTGTGCCGCGTCAAGACGGCTGGATACCTCTTTCATTGGCACCCTCTCGCAAGGGAAGCGATGGTGCTTGGCGTAATAAAAATGCAGTTGTTTCCCTTGGGGGAGAGACGCAGAATGGTATCGGCGTCCCTCGTTTGATGAGCGTGGTAGTCTTGGGGTACTATGACCCGACGGAGACTCGGCGCCGCTGCCCGTAGAAGCAACGTCACTGTCATCGTCCCCAAAGATGTCGCGGTCATTGCGTCATCCATGATGGATTGAGCGCAATATAGACAGTGATTTAGAAGCAAGTGTTGGGAGCACTGGAATGCTTTAAAAGCAAGGGCTAGGCACTTAATGCTGTATAAGCTGGTGTTCGTAAACACTTAAAGGGTATTAATGCCGAGTGCTAGGCACTTACCGCTTATATGCAAGTGTCGTAACACTAAATGCTTTAGCATGAGTGCAATGAACTGTATACTGAAGGAGCAAGTGTCAAAAAACTACGGGCTTATAAGCGTGAGCGCAAAGCACAAATGCTAATAGAGCGAGTGTCGTAACTCAAAGCTTTGTACGCAAGTGCGAGGCACTTTATTGCAAGGCAAGCAAAGTGAAAAGGAAATGAATTTGACAGAACTCCGCGTAAAGTTCGAAAATCATGGGTACGTCGTGTCCCACGGATTGGTGGGGTAGGGTGTCACGGGGTTACACGAAGGTGTGTATTGTACATACACATCTGCCACACCAATGTGGTGTGGCTGTACTTTGGGTACAAGAGTAGGTTGATGTGACAGTACCTAAGGCACGAAAGATCGTATCGCGGCAGAGAGCCTCGTGGTCACTATACTTAGTTAAGTATAGTGACTATACATGTTTGGATAATAATCGACTATAAAGCCAGTATATAGTGACTAGCACTAAGTATAGAGTAAGTGCTTCTCTATTTAGTGCTTGATGGTAAATATTACCTCCATCAGTTTCAAACCTGCTTTGGAATAGCATTTGTTGCTAGAGCATTATTCTTTGGAGAAGGAATTAGTATCTGTGATACTGGTCTCTTTAAGACGTGGTTGTTTACAACCAGCAGGCCCAAGTTTATAAAGCTAGCCTTGAGAGGATTGTTAACCTTAAAACGTGAAGCCCTTGGAGCTAGTCTTCCTCTGCATTTGGTGCATAAGTAGCTTTGCTACATATACAAGTAGGTAGTGTGAGTCATAGCGAACAAACAGCTAGAGCAGAGCAGCAAAGGTTGAAAATCAGTTTCCTTTTTGCCTATTTAACCTCAATGGCCATAACCCGCCAGCTAAAACGGTACTGAGCGCACGTAGAAGGTCAGCACGTCGAAAAGAATCTTCTCGCTTGCTCTATCTTCCTCCATCAGATGTCGCCAAATTGCTGCAGAACAGCACACAGAGCTAGGATTTACGCAAATATGTAAATAGGTCTTCCACCTTTTTTAATTAGTTTTCGTACAAAGTTCATCCGACAGCAGACATTGCGGTTTATTGGTCAATTGGAGACGAGCTCAGGACTGCAGCGTTTTATCCGTTAAGTCAGGTTATCAGGTAAGACAGTATCCTTTGACACAAATTATACTATAATTTTTATTATAAACTATAAGTAAAAATTTGGTCTTTTTGAACATACAAATGCTCATATGCGTCAAGTTTAGATTTGAGCTAGAGATCAACGCATATAATTCGATATTAATTTATTTTGCTGCTTTTATGCAATAAATTTTGTCATAAGCCCATGTGTTATCGTTGCACGACACCAATCTTACTTAGCTATCTCATTCGCCTTATCGCCTCATTGCAACGGTCAAGGTCGCTCGAGATCCAGGACTATTGTCTACTTCAAACTAACAGCTTCACTTTTAAAGTAGCACGTCGCTAAGATAATGCAACACTCGCAAAGTGATGTGGCGCTGGGTACCAACGGCAGCTGGGCCGACCTTAAGATCGCCGAAGGATTGAAGAAGCGCAGTAATACAGCGCAAAACCTTCAGTTTTATGGTAAGGATCACTTCAATTCAATCAGATAAATCCTGTGTCTTGTCCCGTTATTACATGTCTTGTCGCCCAATTCAACCTAATCTCTTCTTCTGACGTGCAACAATAGTCGAGGAACAGAAGCGCCTGTACCAAGAGTTGCCCTTCTCGGTGCTCCCGGGTATGCGACGGCAATCATTTCAGCGCGAGCGCAGCTTTTCCAACCTCAAGTCACGCAGTTCCTGGGGTTCTTTTACGAACCTAGTCGCCAGAGGAGAAGATCAACCGCTGCTTGGAAGCGATGACGAATTTCCAGAGCCTGGCTACACGATCCCATTGTTGCTAAGCTGTGGTGTGGCACTTATGAGCGCCTTTCAGTTCGGCTACAATACCGGCGTGACAGGCGGTATTAACCCCGACGTTATTTTTCCAGGTCACTCTGACATGCAGTGGGCCATCTGCGTGTCTATCTTTGCCATTGGGGGACCTATTGGATCGCTTACTGCGGGTCACGTGAGTACAGTACTTGGCCGTAAGAAGGCACTTCTGGTGGACTCGTTCCTATTCATTATTGCTGGTGTCTTTATGGCTCTGTCTGTCAACATCTACGCACTAATTTTGGGTCGATTCCTGGTTGGTTTCGCCTCGGGGACCGTAAGTGTTGTTGTGCCGCTATATCTTGGTGAGCTCGCACCGCCAAACCTGCGTGGTGCATTGGGCACAGGATACCAACTTTTTATGGTCATAGGAATTTTGGCCTCTGACCTTTTGGCGTTTAGCTACTCTGGAGAAAGTCACGGTTTTTCTGATCCTGGTTGGCGTTTTTTGTTCGGATTTACGGTCATTCCGGGGATCTTGCAACTTGCCTTAGCTTCTTTGCTGACTGAAAGTCCGCGTTGGCTGCTGACCAAGAACCGACCCAAGGAGGCTGCAGACATTCTGCGTCGTTTGCGTGGTTCCAACGATGTGTACGAAGAAATCGATAGCATTTGCTCAGCTAGTGACAATGAATCGGGTGCCAACACAGGCATCTGGGATGTGCTCAACGATCGAAGCATACGCTTTCCGCTTGTGGCAGCTGTAGTGCTGCAAGTCGCGCAACAGCTTAGCGGTATCAATGCCGTCATGTTCTATGCTAGCTCATTTTTTAAGAATGTTGGCTTGAAGGATCCTTTGGTCGGCGCCACGCTGGTGTATACGGTAAACGTTATATCAACAGGTGTTGCGCTAGTGCTAATGGATACGGCAGGCAGACGACCGCTGCTAATTTTCTCAACAAGCGGCATGATATTATCCAGCGTTGTGCTGACGCTAGGCCTAATGGGTGCGCTTCCATTTGCGAGCATGGCTAGCGTCGGTGGTGTCATGTGCTTCGTTTGGTTTTTTGAGATCGGCTTGGGTCCTATCCCTTGGTTAATTGTTGCTGAGATGTTCCCTGCCAAGCCACGTCCCACCGCCATGAGCATTGCCACCATGGTGAATTGGTCTTGCAGTTTTCTGGTTGGGCTCACCTTCCCTACCATGCAATATCAGCTGGGCGAGTACACGTTTGTGCCATTTTGTATATCACTATGCATGGCCCTCGCTTTCACGTTGAAGTACGTGCCTGAGACGAAGGGAAAGACTATCGAGGAGATCCAGGCAGAGCTTAATTTGAAACAGTAGCAGTGATGGATGTCTAATGACGAATTGGCTAGGCATTAGTGCCGCAGAACAGGAAGTGTTAGGCGCTTCTGAAAAGTTACACATCCAAATTAAGCTCATTTTAGCGTGGCTTGCAACAAATACATCAAGCAAAGTTGTTAACGCAGATTAAACGGACATGTCTGTTAACAGTGTACTTGTAGCACCGCTTTCTTGTCGTCGTCTTTACGCGTCTACTGTTAACCTAGCTAAATTCTAGCATTTTGCTTATGAACATATATCTCAACGCACTGCTTCACACAGGAATGCATATCTTAAAGAAAAAAGCATCATATTAACAAGGTTGATGATAAACTACCGATAGTGGGTTCGACTGTAATTTCTAAATTTTGCGACGCTTCTTCGCATCGTGCTTAAGAATCTTCTTCACTATACGATTCTTCTGGGACTGCACCTGGCGAGCCGAAACCAGCACCTTCGATTGAACAAACTTGCTCTTCTTAATCATCATGAAATGCTTCAAACGTTTCTTCTCCGTGTTAGTCGTTCCGCCACCTGAGCGCTTGTGTTTAAAATCCTCACGACCTTTGAGAACAGCACGAAGTCGTTCCTCCTGCGTCAAACGCTTCTTTTTCGAGTAACCCTCAAGATCGGTCGGGTTAACTTTTGTAGCATCTGAGCTTGCTTTGGCGGCGTCTTCTTCTGCCTTGCGCTTGCTTCGCGACTTTGGATCCTTCAATGCCGCGTCGCGCTCTTTTCTTAACATCTCGATGCGTTCAAAATCGAGGGGAGTCAAGATACGACGAGCGTCTAAGCGATCCTTTTGCTGAATTGCCAGCACCTCAACATTCTCCTCCTCAACATTCTTCGCTTTCGCCATTCCAGTACCACATGTATTATATTCTTCATCGGACGATATGTCGACCCACTCATTCTCAGATCCATTTTTGTCCGATGCGATTGAAGCAACCTCCCATCCATCCTTGTTGTCTTCATCGTCAAAGCGTCCTGCAGCTTCAGCTTCCGCCAACAAGTCTGCACCATCCACGCCTTCGCTTGCTACAAATTCCCCAAAGCGGTGAGGTTTGACTGTATCATTGTGAAATTTGCCGCGGTCTTTGCGCTTAAGCAGAACGGGATGTATATCTCGAATGAGATTAAGCACACCACGAGCGGCCATGACAATAGTTTTATCACGTGCGCGGTTATACTGAACCAAATCACTCACTAATACATCCATCCCATCGCACTCTAGCAACAACGGAATCCGACGAAACAGCTCACGTAAAGAATTAATGCCAACGGCTATAACTTCGGATGAGCAGCGTTCGGTAACAAAATTGTGCGCAATACTTTTAACAATGGGCAAAAGTTCCTCCGGTGGAATTTTATCGTGACAAGATTGCACCAAGTATGCCAAAGTAGCGGTCACATTCTGTTGATGAGACTGTAAGTAGCGCTGCAACAGCGGGTAGAAAGGAAGTACAACTAGTGTGTGGAAACCCAGAATACGACCAATAAAGTTCATCATAAGCAGCTTTACTTCAAAACGCTCGGTGCAGCTCTTAAGTAACTTTAGCTGGCGTTCAGCAACGCCCTGTGGGTCATTCAGCAACTCGATAGCTGGAAATGTCACCATGAAGTCAAGGTCGCGTTTGCGTGCCCTCTTATTTTTGTAAAGTGCTTGTAGAGTATCACGTTGACGCTTCTTCGTTTTCTTCGAGTGTGCGTGGAAGTCCACAGCTACAAGAGCTCTTTTCTCTTTCTTTTGCTGTTCCTCATCCTCCAAAATATCATCGTCAATTCCCAAAAAAAAGCTTAACGCCATCACCAGAAGCTTTGTGTTCTTGCTCGTGCACGCTGTGGCGATGACGTTAACGGTGCGTTGATCGTGCCAAATTTTGCGCTTAAAAAGCTCCATCAGTACTTGAAGTGATTTGATAGCAGCGTGCTCACTTTCGTCCTGAAGCATTTCAAACAGATAATTTTGTATTGCCTTGTTTACTTTCAAATTGCGCGACGCGGCGTTCAGCTGACAAATGTCCGACACAATATGCTTATACAAAAGCTCTCGTAGCCGCTTGTCCGGGCAGCGAAACAGCTCAAAGAATAGTTTTAGCAACGTGGTGGCATCCATAAGGCCACGGTTGCGCAAAAGCATGAGACTCTGTACCAGCGTCTTGCGGAGCTCAGGTTCCAGCACTAAGTAATTGTTTCGCAGCAATTCCAATATTTGACCGGGAAAGGACGCCATTTCTACAGGATAGCATTTTGCTACGTGACTTAGAAAGCTCACCAGGGCTCCAAAATGCGCTGACTCCTTCGTGGGCTGCAGCAGAAACAACTGATACTCGCTCTCAAAGTGGCGCTGCTGCATTTTAAATTCAATGTGGTAGCCTATCGGATCACGCTTTACCATATTCTGCAACTGCGGAAGTTTACCAGTCACATCCGGTCGGGACGCATTAAGAGTTTCCGTCATCACGTGCACAATAATGGTTTTTTCTATTGTAGAGTCCAAGGAAGAGGAATATCTCATCGCCCTCCACCCGTTCGTTAGGTTTGAGTTTACCTCGTCAAAGTGACATTTACCCAATAAAAGAGTGACAACAAAAGATGAACAGGCAAGAACACGAAGCCTCGTTTTGTCTACATCGCCCGAGAATTAATTCTCTACAGGACCCGCGCAATGACGTCTGTGTTCGTGTGGTGCAAAACACTACTCTAGTAGATGGATTGGGCGGTGAGGTATGGGCTGGTGCTATCGTTCTTTGTGAGTTCCTGGAAGCGCACGACCAGGATGTTGTGCTAGGACGCGACGTAATCGAGTTGGGTGCTGGCTGTGGTCTGTGTGGACTCGTGGCTGCCTCGCTAGGCGCCAAAACAGCCTTCCTGACGGACGAGTATCCAGATCTACTGGCAAGAAATATCGCCAGGAACCGCCATCTATGGGAAGAAATGGAAAATGGAAGTGTATCAATTATTGCTTTTAGCGGAGCGCTGGAGTGGGGTGTTGCCGAGTCCATCTCACCGTACGCCAACAAATTTGATACCGTGATAGGCAGTGAGATCACTCAAGTGGGCCGAGATTTGCATGTACCGCTACTTGAAACGATACTCTGTGTCCTCCGTCCTAAAGCCATGTCCCTAGCGCTACTCTCGATGGATTTGTGCCGAGCTGGCTGCAAGGGGAAGTGTAATGTAAACAAGTGTACTGCTTCGCATTTTGTAGCCGAAGCAAGGAAAAAAGGCTTCACAGTACGCAAGCATTCTTCAGTACGTCTGGCTTCTCGCAAGACAGTCACCAGCTTAGTAGGTGCACAAGGTCGGCCACTGCACGTCGACGATGACGATTGGAGTGTTGTCTTTGAGCTGCGTCTTGAATGTTCTAATAAATAGAATGGCTACAGAAGTTTAAGTACAATTTACACAATATATTTTAGTATGACTATGATAGAATCAAAGAACCAACCTTTGAAAGTGAACTGCTTAGGCCATGCCGCCTCTCGTTGTGATCCGCAGCGGCTGCAAGCATGTCGAATACCTGGAAAATCGAAGTGTCTGGCGGTATGCTCCTCAATTCGAGTTGTTTAGTGATAATGAATTTGCAGATGATGAGGGTGATGAGGAAGTGCTGCGCCAGGCTGAAGAAACGTGGGGTCGCGTCAGCAGCTGCGGCAAAACCTTTGGTTTCTCACGCGAACGATGCGATGTACAAGGTATGCATGCTTTTAGCTGTGCTGAATGTGGCAACGTGGTGGCCGATTATGATGATGTTGTCTCCAAGACGTTTTTTGGTCGCGCTGGCAAGGCCTTCCTCATGAATAACATGTACAGTATCCCACGCGTAATATAAAGTTGACACACTAATATAAATATTGAATGACGGCAGCCCTTTGTTGCACAGGTACAATATATATGTCGGCTCTGCTCGAAACCGATACCTGATGACTGGGATCCATGCTGTTGCTGATGTATTGTGCAGTCAATGTGACTTCGTGTTAGGTTGGAAATACGTAGGTGGCATTCATATATTTTGCTTTTGGCTGGTACTTACTGCATGTTATAATGACAGCTTAAAGCCATGGAGCACTCCCAGAAATACAAAGAAGGCAAGTTTATTCTGGAGCACGCAGTTGTTCAGGATGACTCAGTAGAGCAGGCCTGGAATCGGTTGTAACGCATTGCCTCTCGCAATTCACAGGTGCATGTGTAGCGTTGAAAACGACAAGGAGCATGTTTAGTGAAACGAAGAAGATACTTCAATTGTGCACCGAAATTCTTATAGTACGTACGAGAGCGCAAATACTATAACTTCTATGTCAGTCATACCTCGTTTCCTTCCGCATAATACCTCGAGCATGTAAAGGCACATATGCCTTCAATAGCCGTGAGTACTGACACTCAAAATCTTCTCTCATCCTTCTTTCTCTTCTTCATCTGTTAACCACTCGTGCATTAGTTACGAGGAAATGATCACTCTACTGCCCTGGCGGGCCGCGCCTGCCAGGTGGCGGCCCTGGAGGACCACGCAAGCCTGGTGGTGGTCCCATTCCCATTCCGGGGGGCGGGCCCATACCCGGAGGCGGCATTCCCATGCCTGGCATAGGCCGAGGTGGTGGCATCAAGCCACTGGGAGGTCCAAGCATTCCACGACCTCGTCCGTATGCTTGCGGCTGCGCCATCGCTGCCACTATAACGTAAACAAATTAAAAAGCAAAAGTCAGTCTCGCTTCATCACTCCGCAGCGTGAGAAATTGACGGATGAGTAAGGAGTGCAGGGGCAACATCCATCATACTAAGATCGTAGGCAGTAGTTTCCTATGTTTGTGCTCAGCCGGGTTCGGAAGAAGCCGCTCACCCGCTCACTTATCTGTTCGTGTGATCATTTGGAGCCAACCCCACGCCACTGTATTGCCGCCACCAACAGTCCGCGCATTCAGATAACGAGAATAATATCGAAAAACATACCTTGTCCTGGCTGCATCATTCCTGGAGCGGGACCACCAATACCACGCATGGGAGCCATTAGTCCCACAGGGGGAGTACCCATTAGTGCTGCTGGGATACCACGTCCTGCTGCCCGCGCCATACCTGGACCGTTTGGTCCGACAGTCTCGTTCTCGTTTGCAAGGGGTGGACCCTCGACCGTAAGTGAAACGACACTCTCACCTCTTAGCAGCACGAGCCCCAGATGGCGCTTTTCAACACGTTCTTCTAATATCGCTGACTTGACCTTAGACTTAAGGGTGCGAAACTCCTCGCAGTCGCCCAGCACTAGGTTCATGTGCTTATCAAAAGCCATGAAATATCCGATGAGAACTCGCGCATCCTGAAGCGTCACTTTCATGCGGTAATTTATGTAGTTAAGCATTTTGCTACTCTTCGTCATAACCATCTTTGCTTTGCGCTCTGTCAAGAGATTGACCAGGTCAGCGTTGGAGCAGACTTTCCAATCCAAAACCTGTAATTATGCATTATTTAGTCATTATAAAGGTGTTCTGACGTGACCTTTTGAATTATTCATCAGAATGATGCCGTCTCAAGCTGCAGACGCGTTTCCAGCAGCAGGAGCCTGTGCGGAGCTTCTTTTAGCTGATAAAAAAGACAAAGTCTATGAGACTGAACTTAAAAGTTTGATGCGCGAGGTGTTAGAGCGCATCTGTGGGACGCATTTGCTGTCGCAGCTGCTACCGGAAATTTCGGCCTTGTCCTCATTGCTCTACTATCTAATGTCTATCGGTGTGCAACAGCCTGGCCAGACACTAGGTGAAGAGTTTTGCGATATTATGCGCGTAACCAAGTCTTTATCTGACATTATGAGACCTGTTTGGCTTCGGCGCCATGTACTGTGGCTCATGTGTAGTGTTCTACCCCATTATCTAGCCGCGCGGTCGCAGAGTGGTTGGGAAAATTTGGGGCAACTTACCCGTACGCCAAGAGAGCGAATTGAACAGCAATTGAGACTTCGACAAGAATCTGCAGCAGTGGCAGAAGTACCTACAGATAGCTTTGATGGTGTGCAGCTGCCTTTCCAAAGGAAGCTGCACACCATTAAGCCGCAGCGGTTGCTTTGTCATATTCAACGCGTCGTGTCGAAACTAAGGTCTATTATTGCGTATCTCGAGAATGATTTTTTTCCAGCATCTTATCGATTCCGCTTGGATCGGGTCCAGCAGTGGGGAGCTCATGCACACCTCGCAGCTTTTTATGTGTTCGCACGGTACTTGACTGTGGCGAAGCGAATAGCGAATATCCAATACGTTTTTGTAAGGAAGGACTTAATACATGGTATGAACCTTTCCCTTCTTGGCTATTTATTGGCGCTGCGGCTGTTGATCACGGCGACACTCGAGCTCAAGCGGTTGCACAGGCAGTACAAGCAAGAGAAGAGACACAGCGTGCAGGAGACAAGGGCACTTGTCGGAGTTTTTGCGACTTCATTTGCCTCTTTAGAGAGAGTGCCTGCGTTGCTTACATGTTCGAGTGTGAGCACGGCTTCTTCCAAGCAGCAATCAGAATGTGATAGTATTGATGTTAATCGGCAGCTACGTCGTAAATGCGCTCTTTGTTTGGGTGAACGCATTTCTCCTGCCGCTACTCCCTGTGGTCACGTTTTTTGCTGGAAATGCATTGTGGGCTGGTGCCAGAAGAACAAAGCTGAGTGCCCGCTTTGTCGCCAAGAAACGCGCCCTCAGCAGATTAAGTGCGTGTATAACTACGTGTAATGATCAAATTATGACGAGTTTAAAACGTGTATCAATTTCTTGTTCTAAATTAACGTTTCCGCTGGCGCTTGCTCTTTTTGCTACAGGGCTTGGCAGTTGCCCTTTTTTTTAATTGATCTCCCATCGGTGACTGTGCTTCTGTGCTATCTTGATCTCCCTTCCTGGTCTTCACTGCGTCAATGTACACTTGGTCGGTGCTTAGCGCACTTTGGATGAAACGCTTGGAAGCGTCCTTATCTAGAACCAACTTAGGTCCCTTGGATAGCTCTTCTGCGCCCTTGATCTTCTTGATAAACGCCTTCACACGCTCCTGAATGCAATAACCCAGTCATTGTAAGCATCGTTGGAAAGCTATTCGAACGGTCTTGTAAACAAAGCCATACCAACTCCTGTTTCACGTGTGTCTGCCGAATATCCTTAGAAGATATTCCCTGGGTCTTCATAAACACAAAAAGCAACGCGTTGATACTGTAGGCTAGTTTTGCGTGCGTATAAAGAAAGATCAGGTCAGTCAATTGTGTTAATCACCCAACTCTGCTAACTTACTACAAGTAAGTAGTACCCAGTGAAACCTGCAGCTTTGCGCACTCCAAAGGGCTAAGAAATGCCACAAATCCTTCCAAAGAGGTTTGATTGAGCACAACTAAATGCTCCTCCACTGCTGCTAGCGCCTGCTCTACGCTATCAAAGGCTTCTACCGCTTGCGCGCTCATCGAGCAAAAAATTGATTGGAAGACGACGAGGTGTGGCATACATGAATTGAACCACCTAATCCACATAAAACTTTGAGATTATGATGCTTAGAAAAAGGTAGCCAAGTGCTTTTCAGGTACTACTTAATAATGCAGTGCGGTAGCTTACAATTGCATTTCAATAATCGATAAATCTTCAATGTAGTAACAACCTTGTAGTAAGTTTACATTTTTCACAAAGGCTTGTCAGTTAACAAGTTACTAGCGCCATACTCGTCCTGAGCTTCTTGCTACAACACAAAGCCGCTGCTCGGTGCTCCATCAGCGTCAGTGTCGGTATTACTACTACCAGTAGCGTGTTCACTACCATCATTATCACTGTGAGGGCTCGTGTCCTTTTTGCGTCGTTTCATGACGGCATCGACGGCATGCGGGAATGCTGACGTAGGTGCCTGACTGAGTGGATTGCTGGCCTGCAAAGTGTCGATCAGGTCCTTCTGTACATCAATCATTTCGCCCATCTTACTTACAAGCTCCTGAAATCTTTGGTCCATCAGTGCAATGAACTGCATCAGTAGCGCGCTTGTTTGATCTTCAGTTTCAGCGGACGTCTGCACCACCGATGCTGAGCGCTTTCTGCCGCTTGTATTCTCATTCGATATTGAAACGTTTCCATAAGCCGGTAGAAGGTAGAGGGTACGACTGGGGTTAACGTTGCCAGCACGTTCTTCACCCCTGGTAGTGGACACCTCTGCTTGCGATGTTAACCGAACTGGCTGGCTCTGCACTAAAGTTGATTGCTTTGCTTGGGAAGCCCGGGTATTGTCGCCCAATGGCCTAGCAACAGATAGTGGCGCACTTTTTTCCATGCAGGATGTTGCTTCATTGCTGTTAGACAACGACACCATCAGCGGCATCGCTGGTAGTGCAGCATCAGAAACAAGCTCGTGCTTCACAGAACAACGAGAGTTCTCCTCTCTAGCCACTTCGTACTGCCGTCGATGGTCCACCGAGTATACCTCACCATCTCTTAGGTGTACCCTTGTAAAATGCATCTTAAACTTTTGTGTACGCATGGGCTTATTACAATTCGGGAACGTACAGATGATGCCATTCTTGTGCTTGTTGCCTACCATGAGGGGATACGCGAGATGGTGACCTTGGGTACGCTTTGTGTTACACAAGGTTACGTTTGAGACCTTGGTTTGTTCTTATACCAATTTAATTGGTTTGACTTCTTAGAGCAAGAAAATTCTCTACAAGAGCAAGAAACATTCTCTACAAGAGCAAGAGACATCTGACCATTATTTTACGAATCGTACCAGTGCACTTCGCCTTATTCAGCTTGGACGTGCTTATCTACAACAATATAAACGTTCAAATACTAAAATGATTTACAATTCTATAAACTTTGCATATAGCAGACGTTAAGAGAAAAAATGACAAAGAACAAGACCAGTAGCCTACGTCAAAGGAACACACCAACCTGTCTTTGATATAGGACATACGCAACTCTGGTTGCAGATCCAACAACTGCTCTGCTCGATGGCCTGCTTATAGATGCAATAATTTCTGATTGAAAGGTGTTGAAGAAGGATTTGCTACACTATGTTCTACGATAAAAAATGACATAGCAAAGTAATCGGATAACTTGCCAGCCACAAAGCCCTGCGTGTACGATAGCTAGCATGAAGGTGCTGAAAAACAGTATCAATTCCATGAGCGTGTACCTAGAAATGAATCTGCGACGAAATACAGCTTGTAATTTTGGAAGTTTGTTTATTTGCTATGATCAACCAAGTCGCGCTGAATTCAAGCTAAGAATTCAAGCTGGCAAGGCAGTCTTATGACGACCTCACCCGTTTCAAAGAGTTAATCACGTCTTGCCTCTACCAAGTAATGGTTAAGCTCATAATGAACATGCAAGCTAGAGACGTTATAGCGTGAAAATACTGAAATTGGCCGTGATAACACAAAAGCAGCCTTTCAGTTTACGCGTTAGCCACACGGAAATTAGTCCTTTTAGTTACGTGACAGCATAAAAGAGATGTCAAGTGGCGTATACCGGCACAAATGCTTATGTTCCGTGCCGTATTCTTTGCATTTAGAGTTGCAACTGGACAGCAACGTAAGCGCGCATACGATAAAAAATCTGCAAAATTTAAGGTCGTCGTTTCAGCCAAGACCGTGCAAACATTTTGTTGAAGATCGGGATGGAGAGTCACGATGTGCGGCACGACATGTCAGATCAAGTTGGTGTTGGCGACTGTTTGCATGTGTATAAGAGGACAGTCGACAGAGAAAGGAACTGCAAAGATGGGTGAAACTTGCAGTTACCAACAGACAGGAAGCGCGTCATCGGAGTGGTGGCGAATGGTAGCGCAGCGACAGTAAGTCGACCTAGTAAGAGCGGCAGATACAGAGACATAGTGTGCGAGATAGCGAGCAGAATAGCTAGGACTTAATGGCACAGTTTGAATATCAGTTTCCTTTCTACCTCATCAAGTGCAAGCTCAACATCGGCTAACACATTTTAGTTTGACGGTGGTACGGTGCTGTCAGCAAATTAGTAGGCACTGCGAAGATTCTTCTTGACACCGTGAGCAAGCTTCTTGTCGTACTTAACATATATCAAATTCGTTTTGGAATACCGGATATACCAAAATATTCGATATCACAATTGTAGTGACGTCACCAGGCTTTGGCTTCCAGTTAGCGTCCGAATTGTATGAAACGGCGACCACGTTTGCTTTGTAAAGGCTGAGCATGCTGTGCCACTGTTGATAATATCGCTGCTGCAGATGCATACGCGGGACGAGGATATGGAGTCTATCATGTAAACTGTTGACACCAAGCATGTCGTGAAGCTAAATCCGAGTATGCAGCACATTCCACTCGACCCAACAAAGTCGCATCTGCGGCCACCACCGGCGCAGATTCCCGCTTCCTTCGAGATTTTTGTGGGTATATCAGCGTTCCGAGACGGCCACCGCTGTGGCAAGACCATCTTTACAGGTCTAAAACGCGCCAGATTTCCAGAGCGGCTTTTTTTTGGCGTCGTGGACCAGGTGGTCGGTCACCTGTGACGAAACTTGCCTCGATGCATACTGTAAGATGGAGGAATCAGAATGGCCTGACAAGGAACCGTGCCCGTACAAGAAGAAAATACGCGTTGATCTGCGCGCCGCCTCTGAATCGCGAGGTCCTACACTCGCGTGCCACAAGCAGCAGAGACTAATCCAGCAAGAAGAGTTTTGTTTGCAGCTGGATGGCCACAGCATTTTTACAAATAACTGGGATGAGAACCTAGTGGCTGAGTGGAAGCGCATAAATAATGAAATGGCAGTCTTACGCACGTGCATGGCTTGCACAGCTTTATTAAAGAGAACGGCGACAATAATATTCCTTCAACATTGCCCCACCTGTGCACGACTATGCGCGGCAATAATGGCCTTGTTCGTAATATCGCTGCCAGTATGATTACTGGTTCCAAGTTCCCGCAGTTGCAGGTGCTCTTTGGTGCCGGTTTGTCTTTTAGCAAGTGCCACACTGAGCGTCGTGTCCTGGTGGACTCGCACACGCCCTGGGTATTTGATGAAGAAGAGGTTATGCGCTCGTCTCGCTTGTGGACAAATGACTATGATATGTACTCACCAAGTGTAGTGGGCTCTGTGATATACCACAATTACTCCAAGGTACCTGCTCGCTTCGAGCGACTTTCGGCGGATCCGTTGATGAAGAAGCGCGAGAGCAAATGGCAATTAACCGTTGTTTACACATACTTGGACAACCTGTAAAAGGTATGATTGACACGTGAGCTGGAAAAGTATGGTCTGGGGTCTGTGCGATCGTTTCAGACGTACCTCAACTTTTCTGGTGTGACTCTTCAGAAAGGTGTAAGTGATACAGATTCATGTGAGCAGCTTCACTGGGTACCTTATGAGAACGCAACAGAGGTGGAGGCTCTGATGGGAAATGGTTGGAAGCTGGAGGTGGTGTCATCTGGAGCTACGGTGCCGACACTCGAACAGCAGGTTGCTTTGGAAATAAGTCAGGACGGAAAGCAACAAGAAATTTTGTGCGAAAAGGCAGTGGCAGTTTTATAACGCAGGTTCCCTTTGCAGCACTACTGTGGTTTCTCCTTTATGTTCTTATGGCTGCTCTTGTCGTGACTCTATCGAACAATCGCGTATCCCAATTCATTAAAAGTACTTTTTGCGGCAATGCGCCGCGCTCACGCAGCTCCCGATAGTAATTCGGCCAAATTGATCATGGAAAGCGCATTTCGCGTTAGGATATAAATCTAACAAAATTGAAGGAATACGTTTGCGTCTACTTAAATTGTTTGAGCAACAAAGCTAGAGCTTGTTTTGCGTTGGCGGTAAGCACGTCGCCGTCAGTTTCTTGAATGCGCTGTAAAACTAAAACGATACCGTTAGAGCGACACCAGGCCAAATTTTTCTCGTTGTTGACTACAACACTCTCCAGCGCAAGTAGCGCATTAGTCTGAAGCGACTCCAACACCGCATTGTCGATGTGCTGGACCAGCATTCCCAGTCCACCAGCTTCAGCCACGAGTGACTGACTGGCTGTATTTAGACGAACGCTATGGTGCACGGCCCAGGCAGCATTACTGTTGACGTCTTCGGCAAATACTGGTGACAGTAACAGCACCAGGGTCGATAACGCGCCATTTTCGAAAATTAAGTCCTGTATGTCGATATCATACCCGGAGACAATATTACCAAGTGCAAAGGCCGCTGTTCCGCGCAGCGAGTCGCTGTACTCGTCATCAAGCAGCTCGCATATACGTTGCACGCCGTCTTGCTCAACGATCTGGTACCGGCCTTGGGCGCCGCTAGCAATGGTAGCTATGCAAGAAGAGGCTGAGCGCTTGATAGCTTCATGCGGGCTCGTTAGTACGCTCAAAACTGCGCGAACAACCTTAGTGGATGAAACGGCAGTCGCAGCAGTCGGTTCCAGTGCCAAATTGCCCAATGTGAGGCACGCTGCTGCCTGTAGTCGAGGGTCTGTTTGCATTAGAAAGGGTGTCAAGACGTTTATCGCATTCAGTCGAATGAGCGCTTGAGTCAATAGTGACTTTGATGACAAGCGGATGAGTGCCAAAAAAGACGGCACCAGTAGATCGGACGACGCAATAGTGTCGCTATCTTGAAGGAAGCCCAGCAAAACATCCAACGCGTCGCTGTTTCTAATCTCCAGTACATGTTTATTCTTAGACGCCTCGTCCAGGGATGAGTTCACATCAATTGCATTGATGGCCGCCACACGATCAGCAGTCGACGTTTCTTTTGCTTTGAGAATGGTCGTTAGGTCAAAGATACAGCCGGACGATATCGTAAAGTTTCGAGCAGTTGTAACGCGTAACGAGTACTTGTGTATTGTTACAGGAAGACGCAAGACATGCATCTTTGCTTCTGTAAATGACGCTGCTGGGATGACGCTTCTGTAATGCATTGAGACCATCACTCGTTTTAGCAGCATATTAACCATAATTATTGCAATTTAAATGCTTTTTTTGGCAGTGAAGTCACTAAACCGAGACTCCACTTCCTATGGCTTTAATTATTAAGCTAATTTCTATCATGGGGAAAAATCGGCATAGCAAAGACCGGTTGTTTATTACGCAGACAGAGCACAAATATCTCTACGGTGGCAAGAAACAGGAGACTTGTCGAGCCTATAAACGTTTGTAATCTTGCGTTTTTTTTTTTCGTCTCTGGTCTCGCAATTGTACTTATCTTGACTGATATTGTGGTGCTGTCCTCATAAGGCCTTCCATTTAATTGTTGCGCTATCACACTCTGTCCCTTCACGGTTTGCATGATCTTATTATGCTGGTGCTATGTCTTTTATCTATAACTTTTTACAATTTCATTCTAGAATCCGGTATGCACACGAGAAGGCCACCTGTTTGATTTAGAGGCCGTCGTACCTTACGTTAAAGAGCATAAGATTGTACGTCTTGCAATTCATGCAATTGGTTTTGAGAATGTCAAACACTAAAGTGGTGTTTTTGCAGAACCCTACAACGGGAAAATCTTTGATATTAGAAGAACTCATTCAATTGCATTGTAGCAAGAATTCGCAAGGAGAGTATTTTTGCCCTGTAACATACAAGATCTTTACAGACAATACCAAGATTGCCGCGATTGCAACCACGGGGAATGTTTTCTGCTACGAAGCAATTGAAGAGCTTAATATTAAACCGAAGAATTGGATGGTAACAAATCTGAGGCTATGTAATCTGTAGGGCGTAATTATTTGCTGCTAACAACGACTGCTTTGCGGTCGATAACAGGATCTTATATCTGGTGTAAAGTTCAAGCGCAACGACATCATCATACTTCAAGATCCGCATGATCTGTCTAATCGCGAAATTGAGAATTTTGAGCATATACGACGCGCAAAAGCGGTTGACAACGTACGTGCAAACATGTTGCGTTTATTGCACTGTCCCTCACGATTGAATTTGTATGTTTGGCGGGGTAGAAAGCTCCTTTAACAGCTGCAGTTCGAAATATTCGCACAAATGCGGCAACGGATCGTATTCTTGAAGAGGTAAGGGGTTAAAGCGGTAAAAGGTCAAAGCGAATCAATTTGCTCGATAACATGGGTTCGAGGTAGCTTATTCGACTTTGTGGATACTGCAGCTGGACGCTAATCGTAAAGCGCAGAAAGAGTTAGCGAGAAAGATATTGAAAAAAGCTAATGACGTTAGCGAGAAGGATAAAGTTGTGGCTTCGTTGACCCATCGCAATTTGCCGCAACAAGAGCACGCTGTGGCAAAGCAGGTACCCGGTTCAAGAAAGCTGCAATATTCACAATTTACTTCCGGAGAATGCTCAAGCTCATTCACGTCCAGTGTGAAAGCGCCTGTGACGAAAAATGCTATGGCGCTGGCCTCTGAACCCGAGCTGCTTAAGCAGCGGTGGCAGACTGTGCAAAAAATGAAAAAGAAAGGTCTTGTGCGACTCGAGACAACCCTTGGCAATATTAACGTTGAGGTGGATTGTGATATCGTCCCGCAGACGGCTGATAACTTTTTGGCCTTATGCCAAAACAAGTACTACGACGGAGTCCTATTCCACCGTGTCATTAAAGGATTTATGATGCAAGGAGGAGATCCCACAGGAACAGGTCGAGGTGGTGAATCTATTTGGAAGAAACCATTTCGCGATGAAATCGCCAATCGACTGGTAAAGAATGTAGTCTACAACTAAACATGTCATTGTTACATCCTCACTTGTGATGATTTTTATGTTATAAAGTCTCACGACCAACGAGGAGTGCTGAGCATGGCGAACGCTGGACCGGGTACGAACAACTCCCAGTTCTTTATCACTTTTAAAGCGTGCCCAAACCTAGACAAAAGGCACACTGTGTTTGGTCGGGTGGTTGGAGGAATGGGTGTTCTGGACATTGTTGAACGCGTGGAGACTGGTGAGGAAGACCGTCCTATTGAGGATGTGCGCATTAGGAGTGCTCAGGTCTATATAAATCCGTTTGAGGAGTACGAGAAAGCTCAGGATTTAGATCTGAACGTCGTACAGGAGGCGAAGGAAAAGGCTGCGCGAGAGGCAAATGATCTAGTGCACGGCGCTGTGTTGAAAATCGGTAGAAAGTGGGTTGCTTATGACAATTTAGCAGAGGTAAATGTGGCGAGCATTCCTACACGAGAAACAACCGAAGCCGAGGCTGTGGGGAAATTTTTGGCCACCAAATTTGCTGGTGTCACCAAAAAGCGGCTATTGGAACAACAGATGCCAATTGCCATTGAAAGCAAGAAGAAAAGCAAGAAGTTATCTGGATTTGGCAGCTTTTCCGGGTGGTGATTTTGAAGTATACGAAAGCGAGTTAGTCCAAGATTGCAATATTTTGAAACGAAAGACGACGCTTTAAGCAGGAGCTTTTTCAGCTGACGTGCTTCCCTGATGCATGCAAAGATGCCAAGCTCCAAGCATTTTCATACTCAATATCTATGTACTTGTGTTTGGCCTTGTCAAAGCTGTGTAAGGTGAGACTGTAGCACAAGCATAGCCAATTGTTGACTTATACATTAAGTTAGCCAGTTGTTGGACAAGCTTTGTTTACGAATGTTACCTGTTTTGTGCGTGATCGCTTCAATCGCAAGCTTTATCGGTAGCAGCGATGCTTTTGCACCAACCAACAACAATACCCAATCTGACAAATGCGTGTACGCGGCCGTAGGCGTGTATTGTAACTAAACTGAGCTTTTATATTGAGACTCAAAAAAACACGACTTTTGTTGCTTTAAGATCAGAACAAGAACCAAAACGAATGCAATGAATATATTTCTGAGTAAGTGTCGCTACTTACGTTTGGACCGACATGGCGCGACGTAGTGAGATTTTCATGGCGTTGTATTTGCAGCTGGTAGATATCTTGATGTATTCGATGCCGTCATCAAGCACCACCGTAAGCCATTCCGGTACCAGCGATTCTAGCAAATATAGCTGCTCTTCGACCCTGTCCTTGATCGGAGCTTGTGCTGCCAGCCTACGCAATAAATACGCTTTAGGAAAGATGGACTTCCTCGTGACCATCACTAGCGAAAGCAACTGGTCGCTGAGCTGCGGTAGTGTCAAAAAAAACCGCCGATTCAATTCCTTGGCACCATTCTCCACAATGTTCATTCTACCCACCTCCTGCTTACGGACTTTGTTGATAAGCCATTCCGGTAGTGACTTTAAGTCTTGCGGAATAGGCTTCGCCAGTGCCTCAGTCAGCTTCACGTTGGCTTTAG
Source organism: Peronospora belbahrii (assembly GCA_920618645.1). NCBI lineage: Eukaryota > Oomycota > Peronosporomycetes > Peronosporales > Peronosporaceae > Peronospora > Peronospora belbahrii. The sequence continues at coordinate 954 of CAKKTJ010000322.1, read as the reverse complement.
CACCTGCTCTTTTGTTTATTTGATTGTTATCTTTCTTCATTATCGTTGTAGTAGGAATATTTTCAGTCAGTAAATCCAATGGAACTTGAGGTAGCGGAGCCTTCTCAATCTTTATATGTTTCATTGCACTAATCAGCTCATCATCGGTCATGTCTGGGAATTCCTTTGTAATAGTTTCTGCATGTTTCTCCACAAAGATGTTAATCTTGCTAATGAAAAGTGTGATACGAGCCTCAAGGCTATTGCAGTTGCCATCGGGAACAGGCAATTGCTGCTTACGCAGTGTGAGCACAAAAAGCTGTTGCTTTAGGCGTTTAGCAACGATCGAGTCAAATCTTACCTCCTGCGCTTGGTAACGTGATCTGCGCGTATTCTTTTTCCATTCAAGTGTGTAAGCGCGTGGAAGCAGATACAAAATTTGCTGTAAATGCACAGGTGTGAAACTGAGCTGACACGAGCTCTCCACGGCGCGTTTGACGGCGGCAAAGTCTGGAGTGTGTTGGTACAGTGTCAAGGCACCAAGTCCAAACTCTAAAGCCGAAAAGATACAAGCCAAAATGCGCAAGGAATGTGGAGCGCGTTTGTCAAGGCGTCGAGTATAGCGCCTATGATGCGACTGCACATTGGCCAGGTTTTTTTCCATAATTGCCGCGTTGTGGGTTGTAATTATGAACTGCAAATGTGCTGCTATTTTGGAGCTTCTGATATTTATTATATATGAAGTAGACCGGAATTGCTAAATAATATATAGCAATGAAATCATGACAGACCACGTCTTAAATAATATGCTTTCAGAGAGGCTAATAAGATCATACGAAATCCCTAAGGCTCGCTAATCACATGGGCCGTCAGATGACCCGGCAGTGTGCACCGCCAAACCAAGCACACCGTAACCGGTCGAGATTTGTGGCGGGTCGCCAAGGCAAGTTTGAGCTTGCGGCATATGTACAATTG